>OY829914.1:112096375-112696375 GCA_963691935.1 Nephrotoma guestfalica
GGATCATGAAAGTCTTTGGAGAAACGGATTAAAAACCCTAACATTGAATTAGCCTTATTAATACATCTGTCAATATGGTCCTTAAACGATAAATCTCGTGAAAACAAAACCCCTAAATCTAGAAAAGAATGAACTCGCTCTATCATAACGCCATTTAAGAATAAACTATTATCATGTCCATTACGTCCAAAACGTCTTCTAGAAAAGTTCATAACTTTACATTTCGAAACGTTCAGGCAAAGCTTATTCAAGCTACACCAGTCGCAGAAAAACGTTTAATTCCTGTTGTAGATTTAGCAGATCATTTCTAATCTTACAAAAGATTTTTACATCATCAGCGTAAATCAGAAAACTTACAATGTTTGAAGCACCGCTTCACATCATCTATGAATGCAATAAATAATAGAAGTCCAATGTGGCTACCTTGTGGGACGCCAGACAAAACATTGATGTCTCTAGATAAAATATTATTTAAAAAAACTTTTTGAGTTCTGTTCGTCAAATATGAAAAAATCCCACTTTAAAGGAAGGGCATCACACTTGTTGAGCCTGTCCCAGTTTCTTTACCAATAAAACATGATCAATTTTATCAAAAGCTTTGCTAAAATCAGTAAAACACTACCTCAACACCATCACCACCTTCTAATGCTAGCGTCAAAAAATTTGTAAACAAAGCAAGATTTGTCACAGTTGACCGTCCGGGGTAAAACGCATGCTGGTTTACTGAGATGGAATTTTTAATTAAGAAAAAGATGCGGTCCTTGACCATCGATTCAAATAATTTAGGAATAGCCGATAAGATAGAAATACCGCGGTAATTTTCGATATCCGTTCTCCGTCCACTCTTGAAAATTGGTTTAATGAAACTGGATTTCCAAATTGAAGGGAAAACCCCACTTTTCAAACTCAAATTGAAGATGTTCGTCAGCGGCTGACCGAAGCACACTTTTTCAACACAAGCGGGTGAATTTTGTCCGGGCCACAACTCATATTCACATTTACATTCAAAAGAGCGTGCAGAACGTCATCGGTAGTAAATTGAAATTGAATGTTTGGATTATTATTAAAAACAAGTTCGTCATTCCCTCTCGAAGACGGGACATACACATTTTCAAAAAAATGCTACAAACATGTCAGTGATAATTTGTGAATCACTAGCCGTCAAAGAATTGAAAGACATTTGCGAGGGTATACCTCTACAATTCCGTTTCGAATCAACATAACTCCAGAAACATTTAGGGTTGTTTCTAATATTCGATTCGATCTCGACAATATATAAATTATACAAGAAACGATTTAAAATTTTAAATTGAGATCTGAGAGCGCTAAATATTTCATAATTTACGGCGGATGGGTTTAATTTATATTTTTTATGAGCTTTAGATTTCCGATTTTTTAATCCTGAGAGGCGACTATTAAACCATGGCTCGCGCATCGACGAAACTACAGGTGAACGGGGAATAAATTGTTCAATTGCCAAGTTCATTATTTTATAAAACTGATCAATATAAGCGTCTAAACTACCCGTTATATATTGATCCCAATTAATATTGTCCAGAAACTCATTTAAAGCATTATAATTTCCCTTATTAAAATTGAAAGACTCACTAGAATTAAAATTTCCGTTAACATTAACACAATTTTCAAATATTAATTGGATATGTAGTGGTATGTGAAAAATACTTGAAGAACCGGCGAGATCATTACAAGCAATGATCGTGCCATGTACTTCTACTGGAACGAACACCAGATCGAGGATATTGCTGCACTGGTTCTCGATGTTATTAATCTGTCTTAGCCCGAGTGAACAGATTGAGTCCATCGCCAGATCTGAAGTTAGATCACCATTGAATGGCAGAAGTTCATCATCTACTGTAAGCCATTTTATTTTCGGTAAGTTAAGATCTCCCAAAATCATCACACAATCAAAATCAGGAGCTGCAGCTGCTAGTTGGTTTGAGAAAAATAAAGATAGCTCACCATATATATTAACTGAGGATCCGTATGGTATGTAAACAGCAACTATCAACACCAGCTTTCCATTGAAAGCAAGTTTAACAGCCAAAATCTCCAACTCGTTACTCCCAAGGTCAATGATATCCGCACGTATATCTTTCGTGATTTAGTTTTTAATATAATATTTTTGAGGGATTTATTTGCCATTCCTCAATTTATAAATGTATATTGATATTATATTTAACAAAAAATTGTATTGAAGATAAATGATAAGCCTAAGGTGTGCTATAACAAAAATAAACGATTTCTATGATAAACACTAATTTGTTTGTTTGATTTAAATTATGTCCCGATTTCCAAAAAAACAAGTTTTATTTTTTATCTTAGTTTAGGCGAAATTTGAAATATTTTTTTCGTATTTTCTCGGCTTCTGGACTGACTCTAATTTTTCCAACGTGCACTAATTAGCACAAATCGGGTTTTATTGGTATGAAAAATTGTAAAATTTTCCTTGCTGTATAGCTCTCACACAAAAATGACTAAAATTGCATTTGCAATTCCTAATTTTTTTTAGGTGGAATCGAATTACTTCAATCATGAATCACACAAAATACTGCAAATTTAAATGCAATTGGAAATAAGATAATGATGCTCTTTGGCCGCATTCTAGATTCAATAAATGCAAAACGAAATAATTAGAGAAAAGTTCAGATTTAAATCTTAATTCCGTGCATGTTTAGTTAGATGATTTCTGCTAAGCTTAAAACTATAAATTATCGACAAACGACAAATTTTATTTGAGAAGTTCGAATATTTTTTTAAATTGTTCAGTGAAGGGGTAAAATAATAAAATACTCAACAATATTTTCAATCAATTCGCTCAACTTGAAGTGAAAGTATTTCGAAATTTATTATAGAAAATGAGTTAAAGGAGAAAATTTTTGGAAATCACTGATAAAACCAATTCATTCGGAATACATAGTCATATGTCGAGAAAACGATGCATTAGAAAACTGCCTGATTTATTAAATTGTTTAATGTTCTTAAAATGTAATATAATACTTGTTCAATAGTCGATAACGTGAAAGGTCGTTCTCAGTAAAATAAGCCTGGATTTATTCCCAGAGAACAACTTGTAGCTAGGAATCAGTACGACAACTCCTTAAATTTTATAGGGTTTCGCAGTCTCTGGGTTGGCCGATACTGGCCGTTCAATTCAGAGTAAAACGGGTCTCGAACCTGAATCAGAGTTGGTTAGTAGTTGATGTAGGCCATTACATTACCTTTTAGGAAGACTAACAAAATTGAGAGGTTCTCTTACAGATTTTTAACTTCAAGCCATTTCGCCTATAAAAATAGAAGACTTTACACATTATTGAGTAGCCACTATCGGCCATTCTCGGAGATGGTATTTTAGGAATGGTTAGTTGGTTAGTACCATTTAGGAATGGTTAGTTGGTTTGAGATATAGATCATTTTATTATCTTTCTCGTTTAATTTATAAGTTTTCTGACAGATCTCTAACCAGAGTCCATTTTTCATTTCACTCTTTTCTATTTAAATATAAATTATTAATATTTATTTATTTTTATAAGTTAGATAATTTAATCTTGTATCATTGTTAATTTTAGTTATTACAAATTTCAATAACACAATTTTGAATATAAACACACAAATTGAGAAATGATCACTCAACTTCCCTGTTAGAATCTCCATTTTTTCATTCAATTGTACCCATTTTGAACCACAAATCATCATTTAACAGAATAGTGAATCAAACCAGAAAATTCTGTGTTCTGCAAGTTTTTTATTTAGCTACACACACAGACGATTTCACATAACACATATTTTAAACGCTAATTTTTATAATATTCTCCGATAATTTGAAAGTGTTGTGACATCATCCATCTATGCATGATTAAAATTGTTAATGACTGAAGATGACAGATGTCAATATAAAACATTTTTTCTAGACATTTAGATTTCCCCCATCATGGTATGACTCTGATGGCACACTCGGTATATAAATAACTTAGAGATTATCTGTCAGTACCGAAATTTTGAGAGTATACATGTTTTATCGGAATAGAGATCATCAATTGATATTCTTTTGCAAAATATTGAAACAGATGAGGTTCTGTAATATATCCATGTTAAAGTACTACAGTCTGTGCTGTTGTTTTTCTTAATTTTTAGCTTGTTGGAAAATTAACAAACTAAACATTTAAAAAACTTTACAATAGCACAAAAAGTGTTCACAACTTACTCGTATATATGTAAAATGTAAATGGACTCTTAGACTGCGTACATGTCACCGGAAGCGAGTGCGGCACAAAATCCAAATCCACAGTATCGCACAGAATGTATTAAAACAACAACAAAGTTAAAAATATTTCAACGGGTGTGCGAAACTAGCAAGCGGGGCAAAAATCATTTCACGAAATTTGATTGGTCTTGAGTGTGTTAGCGAGTGTGATGCTTTTTACTTCCGATGTCATGTATGCAGCATTAAGAGTAGATTTTCCCAAAATAAAAAATTTTGCTATAAGAAAAGTTCAGTGGCAATTTGATGGTCATTGACAAGGCATCATATTATTTGTACCTTTATGATTTCTAGAAGCCAAGATATTTGGGCAGTCACACATGTTTTTATCTTTCATTTTGAAATTTCGTTAATGTTTAAATTTAGTGGAGATTCAATGGTCAATAACAAGGCATCGTAAAGATGTCTAAAAACGGTTTATGAAATAATATTTTTTGAATATTTCTTTATGTTTTACAGAAGCCAATAAATGTACGCGGCGGGGCAGTCGAAAACGTTTTGAAAACGTTAGGAAAACTTCAAATTGTATGATTTGCTAGTCCGCTAAGCGTAGATATCTTCACGTTGCCTTGTCAATGAACATCGAATCACCATTGACCTTTTCATTATAGCGAAATTTAAAAATAGTGCATGACTGCTCCCCCACATACATATGTTGGCTGCTAGAAAACATACAAAAAGATTCAACTAACGTGATTTCATCAGGCTTGGGCGAGGTAGATTACGCAATGTAATCTACGCGGTTGTCGTCACGTAATCTATTAAGTAGATTACATAGGGATTTTTTGCATTCATAACGTGTACAATGTAGACAACGTCTTCAACTTAGGAAGTAACGATAAACTACATTTTTCATCATTTTTCCTTTATTTTACGTAGCCGATCTGATAAATTTGCTGTCTAGCTATTAGAAAATTGTCTTATTATCCTAGGGGCCAAATAAGTTTACATTTTGATACTAACTCACATAAATTAATCGTTATTATATGGACCAACTCATACGCTGACCTAGCATTAATCCGCATTGAATAAATTCCACCACAAAAAAACCAATCACAGAATTGAGTAGCGATATATTTCCCATCTGTCTCATATGCTCGATTTAACCAATAATTTACATCATCCATCGTACCTCGTTGATTTTTAATTGGATCACTATATTTAAGGAAGAAATACATTTTGTCATTTAACTGTAATTTTAATCTAATTTATGCATGAAAGAAATATTTGTAAGTTCACTGAACAAAACATTTAAATTGTTTACCATTTGTATAGAGATGGCACTGTGAATTCTTAATTATGGTTCTCAAATAAACATTTATTTTCATGTTATGGGACTATGTTTATTAAGACATTTGTGTTTATTCTGAAATTAGCGTTTATACTGTGTGCCTCACGCAGTTTTTTTTTTGTCTCAATTTCCGACTAACTAAATTGATGATTAATTCATACCAGCCGTTTATAAATTTTAAATTTAAATTTTCTAAATAAATTATTTATTAATCTCCAAAAATATTTATAATTGTAGATTGATAAATCTGAACTTATGTTACGGTTTAGAACTGATGAATATTAGAGACATCTATCAATGACTAGTATAAACTAATAACCAATTTACTTCGTCGGATATTTAAACAAAAAAATCGTTGTCTGACCCATACAATTAATAACTCAAATACTTTGTGCCTCATGTCGATTTTTGACTAAATTACTCATTGAACTAATATCTTGTTATCTCGTATTGGGTTTCAATAGAAAGATTGAAACATAATGCACTGAAATGTTATTCTAATTCCTTAGTTTAATTTGAGTTGTATCAATTGTCGAAGTATTTACTATCGATGGAGGACAATCACCAATTTAGTAGGCAATCTAGTAGGCAATTTAGGGTTAAATAGTAGACTCAGTGCGTTTTATCGACACATTAACGACTATAAGTTACTAATACAAACTAACAACAATTTAGTTTAGTCAGTAATTTAGATTGTGTGTTTCTAGTCAATTTTTTGTGTAAATTTCCGATTAACGAAATTAATGGTTAGTTCATACTATTCGTTCATAGATGTCGCAAATCAAACCTTGTTTTTGCTATTTAATTATAATTGGTTAACTAACTTAAGATTTATCAACTTAGTTAATATATTTAATCGGCTATTGACGGCTCTGAACTAGATTTGCAGTTATAATGCTGCCTCAGGTCGATTTTTTCGACTAAATTATAAACTAAACTAAATTGCTCAGTAATTCACAATAAACATGCATAGGTGGCAGTAACATCAACAAAACAAGCTGTGCCTGACTATTCGAAATACTAAATTATCGACTTTTCGTGGATAAAGGAAGAATTTTATTAAATTAAATTAAAATAATGGAAGATGATATGGAAGTTGCATTATATGCAAATGTTATTACGAAATGTTTAAAAATAAAAATAAAGTGTCACGTAAAAATTGTTGCCGGGTAAATATAAATAAATATCCTAACCTGAAATGTAAAAGAAATTGATATTTCTGCATATACATATTCTCAAATTTTAGGTAGAACGAATCTTTATCGAATATTATAATTCCGATATCGTGGAATATTAATGTTATCGTGGAATTGTCGCTATTCCGTACGAACATTCATAAAATGCTTAATTTATTCGTCGGTATTTCGAAAAAAGTAATCAAACTTCCTTCGTGTACGGAATATGAGAAAATTGGAAACCATTTTAACATGAGGGCAAACGTCACTTTATTTTCTAAAGCTATCGGTGCTATAGATGGTTGCCACGTTAAGATTATAGTGCCTACACATCTTTTCGATTAATACATCAGCCGGAAGCTGGATTACAGTTTGAATTTAATGGCAGTGTGTGATAGTTATGGCAAATTTATAAATATTGTTGCTGGATTTCGATTTTGTGTTCACGACCAGAGGGTGCTACGAAATAGTGCGCTCTATAAATTTGGAAGATTTCCTCCTCTTGGCTACTATTTGCTAGGTGTTAGTGGCTATAAATGTGCTTTAACACCTGTTCATATGATAACTCCAATTCGCCACGACAAAGAGAAACATTTTAACTTGCTACACAGTAGAGCAAGAAGCATAATTGAGGATGCATTTGGACGTATATATGAAAACTAGGTGGAGGTCCATCTTTTTTAAAAAAAATTAATTAAAAATCGAAAATTCCATAAAACTGTGGTGGCATGTTGTGTTGATGGTGTTGATCTGGATTCAAATAGCACTGATTTTACATCAGATGATAGTTCTCAACCAATACTGGTACCGTTTAATGATGAAGAAGTTGCAGCCACATTCCGCAATATGTTGCGGCACAAATTTAATGAAATAAGCAATACGATTTCACCTAATTCCATATGTAATTAGAAATATAATATATTCATAAATTTAATAAAAATAATTATTTTAGTCTATTCTTAATATTAGTCGTCATCTTCACTGCTATCTGCAGTTATTTGATGTTTCACAGCCATATATTTCATGAACACTGTTGCAGCTTGTTGCATCAGTTTCGACTCCTTATCCCGTAAATCTCGCAAAGAATTTCGCGATAAACTACGCGATGCATATCCCCCGCTATGCGAAGTAGAGGCTTCGCTATGCAATATCGAATTATCATTAGGCGATGTAACTTGTTATGTGGGGCCGGTGTCTACCATCATAATGGGTTTAATATAATGATGTGAAGAGGCAAATCCGTGGAGTCCTCTTGTATACCAGCTTCCTCACCCACTTTCCTACTAAAAAAAACGATAAAATTTATGTATGCACTATAAAGCAAAATAGATTGCGCTTACTCGTACTCCCAACTGGTCTTCAAATCAAAAAATTTGCCCACAAACGTATAATTCAGTTCAATGTGCGCATTTATAAATTTAATGGTGTCATCGTATGACCCTAGAAGTACAGAAAATAATAAAATTGTTAAAATTGGTTGGCACTACTCCTATTCCAATGGGTTATGGTGTTCATAAACTATTTTTATAAATTGATGTGAATTTTATTTCACATAAACAAATGTGTAGTAAAGTATTATCAAATTCGTATACAACACAAATCACATAATACTATGCTGTATAAAATAGCAGAAAATTTCCAGCAGAAAAAAATGCGTTTTTGCTGTTCACTGCTAGACGCATCACTATCACAAAAAAAAATTTGAAATTTTTTGAAATTTTTAAGCAAATCAATAATTCTCAGCAGAAAGTTTTATGAAAAATCAAAGCATTTATGAAACAGAAGAAACTAAAAAGGTGAAATTTTCTTTAGAAAAAAGAAAGGCTCTCAAAATATATTAAAATTATCACAATCATGTTAATGCAAATACATATTGGTAGCACTCTGGGTATATCTTTTTATGGTAGCAGAAATCATAATCTACATACATGAGCAACATAAGAATCACAACTGGCGTCGGTAGCATTCAATAAATTTTTCAAGTCATTCTAATGTGAAAGGTTTTCAATTTTTTACCAAAAGTGTTGAAAAGCGTACTTTTGTTAATTTTTCATAAAACTTTCTGCTGAGAATTATTGATTTGCTTAGAAATTTTAAAAAATTTCTGCTTGTTTCAAAAATCAGCAGAAAAATATTTCCTTTTTGTGATAGTTCTGCTTCTAGCGGTGAATAGCAAAAACACATTTTTTCTGCTGGAAATTTTCTGCTATCTTAACAGCATCATGATACTTAAAAAATTATATTTTATACTTACATCTCACAGAATATATTCTTTTTACCATTTGAATGATTTTATTTTCAATAAATAAAAATAAAATGGAAAATATTGTACGTCAATAATGCTGCGCGCCTGCTGTGTATAATGAAAACTAAATTGAAAAGTTACCTCGCAAGGAGACTTTTCGTTTGTAACCTGGCGGTTATTAGCGTAAGGTCACCTCAAAAAGTTTGGTTCATAATGTAGTCGAAAAAATCGACTTGAGGCACACAGCATAAGACGTAAATATCATGCTTATTTTGGTTTAAAAACCATAGGGACATGCTGTATAAGATAGCAGAAAATTTCCAGCAGAAAATATGTGTTTAGCTATTCACCGCTAGAGGCAGCACTATCGCAAAAAGTAAATTTTTCTGCTGATATTTTTTGAAACCAGCACAAATTTTGAAACGAAAAAAGTAAATTTTCTTTAAAGAACGATTTGCGGTTGTATAGGGACTCTCAAAATATAATAAAATTATTATAATCATCATAATGCAATTACAGGGCAACACAAAAAAAATCGCCTACGTTGATAGCACTTCATAAATTTTTGAAGTAATTTTAATGTGAAATGTTTTCAGTTTTTAAACAAAAGTGTTAAAAAAAACCCCCTGTAACTAACCTGGGCTTATGTTTTTATGGTAGCTGAGATCATAATCTATAAACATGAGTAACATAAGAATCATAGGTAGCGTCAGTAGAGTTCCATAAATTTTTGAAGCCATTTTAATGTGAAATGTTTTCAGTTTTTTACCAAAAGTGTTGAAAAGCGCCCCTGTAACTCCGTGGGTATATTTGGTACTTTTGTTAATTTTTCATAAAACTTTCTGCTGAGAATTATTGATTTGCTTAGAAATTTTAAAAAATTTCTGCTTGTTTCAAAAAATATCAGCAGAAAAATATTTCCTTTTGTGATAGTTCTGCCTCTAGCGGTTAATAGCAAAAACACATTTTTTCTGCTGGAAATTTTCTGCTATCTTAACAGCATCATGATACTTAAAAAATTATATTTTATACTTACATCTCACAGAATACATATATCCTTTTTACCATTTGAATGATTTTATTTTCAATAAATAAAAATAAAATGGAAAATATTGTACGTCAATAATGCTGTGCGCCTGCTGAGACTTTTCGTTTGTAACCTAGCGGTGAATAGCGTAAGGTCACCTCAAAACATCTATTTGTAATTGTTATGAACTAACCTTAAAATTTTTAATATTATTAATAATATGCATTAGCTAAAATCTCTTTAAACATAAGTTATAAATATGAAAACCATTCAATACTGCTGGCAGAATTACAAGTGGTTGTCGACGTTGCCTACGAGTAGTCAACTTTGTCTACGAGTAGTCGACTTTGTCTACGTTGTCGACGAGTTGTTTACCCAATCACGTAAAAATTAGTAGATAACGTGTAAACGCCCATCTCTGGATTTCATAGACCGTTAAGCGTAGACCATGCTTTTAATTGATCATCAAATCGCCACTACACTTTTTAATATAGCAAAATTTTAAAATTAAAAATCTGTGTCTGCTTTACCGCATAAATATGTTGGCTTCTAGAAAACATAAGGCAAGGTTTAAATAGTTTAATTTCATGTACAGTTAAGCGAAGACATCTCTATGGAACCTTGATAGACATGATTATTATAAGTTTAGTTCGAAGAAATTTAAATTCGATTTCGATGCATGTGAAGTATTTTTTGACCTTCTTCCCTACATCCCCGTGGTTTTATTTATTCCCTATCAGAGGGCTAAGCCGCTTGAGGGACACAATTAACTCCTACGAGCCCGTCGGAGTTAGTAAAGTCGTTAGTCTCTACTATTCCAAATGACTTTGCACTAATACCATAAAAAATACTCCGTGTGGTGAAGGATGAATCATTTTAAGCATATAGGACACATTCCATAGATATCGAAGCAATAACACAATTTTTTCCAATTTTTATTCGGACATTTACCGATTTCGAAGTTTTACCGTAACATATACACTTTTCAGCTTTTGTTAGATTTTTTAGAAAATTCTTACTACCTGTTAAAGCACGCTTTCTTAATATTTAGAATAGGTGCAAAACAACAAGAATTTTAAATTGAGCTTATTTTTCAATATTCCGAAGTAAAGTTAACTTCCAAAATTTATACAAATAATACACAAATGAAATATTCACTATTACTGAGCAAAATGCATTTGCAAAGTACGTTTCGCATTTATTGATAGATATCTACGGTGTGTGATATCGTGCATGAATGTTATACTAACGGGCGAAAATGTGTCTTTAGTGCCATAAAATAAAAACGTTTAATTCCGATAACTCGTTTCTCACAACTTCCGTTTGGCAAAATTTCCATTAAAATATATTTACATTTGTAATAAGCTCTGTTGACATTTTACAGTGATACCTAATTAAAATTACAAATAAAAATAAGCACAATCCTAAGATAAGATAACAAAAAATTATCAACGCTACAAATTTACACTGTTAAAAATATATAAAACGCACCACCAGTTGTACCAAAAAAAATCGATCCCTGAACTAAAATTTTTACCTCTTTTTTCAAATTTTTTGTTTATTGTTTTGTATAATTTATTCAGGAATTTCCGTTTTAAAAAATATTCCTTTTGTTTGTGAACAAGTGTTACACAGTCCTCTTAAGATCTATAGAATAAAATCATACAAATTTACAATAAGGTGAAAATAATAATATTATTTTATGTATTTTCTCTTTCTCTTTCTTTCAGAATATTGGACAGTATGAAAATGCCAAATGGACATCGGCAAGGTTTTAAAATATCGGATTTGCTGTACGATTCGAAAACAGATAGTTCCGAAAATAATAACAACAATAATGTAGAAAATAGTAATCACAATAGTAATTTACATAATAGTAATAATCATAGTAGTAGTAATAATACGAGTCATCTATCAACAACGTCATCGTCTGCATCGTCATCGGATCCAAGTTATACGCTGCTCAATGGTGTTACCTCACATGGTGGAAATGGATTATTAGGTACAGTACCTTATTTACCACATCCTAATAGTATGTTAGGTGATCCGGCCGCTCACTATCATCATTCTTTTCCAACGGCAACCACCGGTTCGTTGGCTATTCCCAGGCAATGGTCACACGATAACGGTAGTGACTATTATGGTAGGTTTTACGTTTGTGTTATACAAAAAAATAATTTTGTGGTTTTGTCTTTTTTGTGTGTATTATATATGTTGTTTTATATATGTGTCATTTGTGTTGTTTGTACATCAGATCGACTTTGATCAATCACCATCCTATATATACCTATATATGTAATATTTGTATAAAGATCGATCCCGTATATATAAAAGTGTCACGCCCTAAAGTCACGCCTTACATAAAATACCACAAAAAACTAGTTGATTTTATAGACACGAAATACACAAAACCATTTTACAACAACAAACGTTGAACCTATGCATCCCCTAAACGAAAATATTTTAAATTACCCTTAGTTTACAGTTTTTCAAGTCATGAGATAGATAAATAGTGCAGACGAAAAATGTAAAATCTCATTACAATAGAAATTGAGGTGTTGTAATGGGGTTGTAATTGTTTTCCAGTGTATTATCTGTCACAAATTATTTTATAGAGTTTCAATATCATATCAAGGGGGAATATAGGCAGATGTCACTCTATATGTTTGTTATGTTTATCTCAAGCTCTAATTTATAGGGTATCAATTATTCATTCTCAAAATAATATTAAACTGTGATTTTCTTTAATAAACTCAGGGCAGTTAAATGCATCTGCAGCAACAACAAAACATCAGAAATTGAAATTCTGACAAATTTTTCGGTTCGTCTTTCGTCTTAAACACGCAGAAAAATTGACTTTTTGTTGTGGGCAATTTTTATGGTCTATTATATATCGGAATCTATACAAAATTTTAACTCTCTATAGGTCTATTATAATTTAATTACCTGGGGATGTTTCCGGTCATGTAATAGATATTGCTATTTCCGTTTTCATCCTTTTTACAGAATAGATTTCACTGTGTGTGACTGATTAGTTGATATACCGTTTAGAAAAAAAGTATGGACCATTTAACTTATAAGTGGTTTATTTTATGTACCTCCCAAAGACAAAATTTTATAAAATTCAATTACATTTGTTGAAATCATAAATTTCTAATGTTTTTATGTTTACGTTCTATATTAGAGTGGTGCTATTGGAAGCGGAGGATGAAATCATTGTATAGTTCCGTATAAATTTCATAATACTTATCCAAGTTGAACAATATATTAACTTTAAGAATTTTTTCGTTTAATTATAGGGATTCCCCAACAAGCAAGTCCGGACAGTACATCTCCAGTCACGTCTGAACTATCATATACACCAATTGGCGGTTGCCCGCCAACTTCACCCAGTCTAGCCGGTGAATCATCCCGTAAATTACATCTCACCGCCGACGATAATTCGCAATCACAACATCATCATCTCGAGGTTGACGATCACATCGACGAGGATGTAAACGATGATCCGGAAAACGAACACGACGATGATCATATGGATCAACAGCACAGTACAATTCCACATAAAAAACGTAAACGACGTGTACTATTTTCCAAAGCACAAACATTCGAATTGGAACGACGATTTCGCCAACAAAAATATTTATCGGCCCCCGAACGTGAACACCTCGCTAGTTTAATACGATTAACGCCAACGCAAGTAAAAATATGGTTTCAAAATCATCGATACAAGACGAAACGCGCCCAATCGGAAAAGGGTGCAATGGAACATCAAACCCATCAAATTGTTGCAATACCACCGAAACGTGTGGCAATCCCTGTGCTGGTGAGGGACGGTAAACTATGCACAACCGATAATAAACATCACGAATTGTCGTCCTCGATGCCCACCTCGCACATGCATTTAACGCCTAGTTCATATCACCATCAAATTCTACATCAAAGTCAGGCGGCGGGTCGTGGCTATTGGTAACATACCATGAACGTTGACTCTCTGCGGTCATTACTGTCGTATAGCAAATCGAATAAATATCGATCATACTTTGATCACGTGTGAGATCATCTGGTTAATTGTTGATCAATTCTTTATAAATATTTATTATATATAACAAAAAATGTGTGTGGTGATAATGGCTAGTGCGCGCGCGTATTTACCAAATTTTGTGATATTCCTTGACGACTGTTTAAACGTATCTATATAAACCAATAAGCTCAGCTCTGCAATTCGTAATCAAATCTTTCAATCAGCGGAGATAAAACAACCGGTTGTTGTGTGTATTTATACGTATAACAAACACCATTTTGATTTTTGTTTCGTTGTGTTTGTTTTTCGTAAAAAAACGCCATGTTTGTATTGTGTGTATTATCCGATATGATGTCGAATAATCTGATCGTCGATAAATTCAGTATTTTCAATTTTTATTTTTTTTAATTATAAATATTTTTTAAGATAAAAATTCGAGCAGACATAAAACTGACACATAAAATCGTGTAAATTAATAAATCAATTTTTTTATTATTGTGTGTGTGTGTGTACACGCGCGTGATAATAAATACAAAATAAAATTTTACAATTAATTTCCTGTTATTCAAACAAAACAATAAATTAAAACAAACACATAACAAACATATCGGATGTGTAAATTAATTTTTCGTTATTTAAATAAAAATATTAAAATAAATTATACTCCAGTAAAGCACAGATTAATATTAATCCGATTTATAATTTAACAAATTGTATATTTAGTAAAATTCTTAAATCTTTGTAAATAAAAATTAAATTAAAAATATTTTTTTTTGATTTCGCCTAGTAAATTAATTAATTAAAATAATAAAACAAATATTAATATATAAATGTATAGTAAATTTAAAGTATTACAAACTATGTACAAAAATTAATTAAATTATATAAATAAATAATAATTTTATATGTAATATATTAATTAAAATTATAATAATTTTAAATGTAATTAAAATATATACAAATATTAAAATTTTAGTGTTTTATTTAGTTTGGTACCACTTGAGGGTTAGCCAAAAATACTGAATCGGTAAGTGAGTAAGAGTAAAAGGCCCGACGGGTTTTCAAATTTTGTGTCACTAGATGTGCAAGGAAGTGTCGTGATTCTTGTGCTATCAATGCGCATTTAAGGGTATAGAGTCGAGCTTCCAAAACCGTAGCAACTTTTCAAAACCCGGTTTTCGGTTATCGAGAATTTCAGAACCGGAAAAAACCGGTTTCGACGGTTTTCTATAAGGAAATTTGCCAACGTTTGCAAATTATAAAGCAAATCAAAATAACAATAACTCGTTTATTACATAATGTATCAAAACTTAAATAATTTATTATGTATAAATCATCACATATTCGAAATTAAAAAAAATATTTTTGTTAACAAATTCATTAAAATATTACATTAAATCATATAAAATTATTTTTTATTAAAGTAATCTCTTAAAAAGCATAAATTATCAATACTTTGATCCGATAGGGATGACCTTATCTTTGTAACAATATGGGTTGCTGCAGACAATTCCCGCTCGCACGCTCATTAGTTGGTCGGATTGTTTCTAAATAACTATAAATCAGAGCAAGGTATTTTCTTCTAATTCTCTCGCCTTTGAAATATTTTACGTCAGCTCGAATAATAATCAATAAATCTTTTTTAGATTTTTTCCTGAATGTGATTGAAATTCCATAGAAACTTGTTCGTTTTACTAAAATTTGATCTAATTTTTCTTTAACGGACAGCCCATTCAACGATCGCCTTCGTCGGAAACAACAAATGAATCATCATCATGCTACACCGTTCGATAATTAATACCATTTGTTGTTTTAAATTTGTCTCAGGTTAAAAATGTCGAAATCGTCGAGAGTAGTAGTATTGGAAAGCTGCGACAAATTTAGAAACCCGTAATGATCAGCATATTTGAATCTTCTTTCTTATATTCGTTCTATCAAAGCCTCTTTGAGGTGTGCGGCAATTGAATTATTTTGCTTAGATAGTTCATCTTACATAAATTGCAAGGCAATATCAGCACGATACAAATCCTGATTATGGCCACACAAGCTCTCGACAGTTACTTTAATAGACGTAAGACATTAAAGCTGAAGTGGTGGTAATTTTTTCTTTAGGGAAAGAAACATCACGTAATCATGCAATCCTGCAAAAGTGGTATTTATTTCCCGAACTCCTCTTTTACATGTTTTTGAAGGTATACTTCGGCGGTTTTTTGAAAGTGTTTACGACTTTAGCGTACGATGCGGCGGATCACTTTTATAAATTATAATAATATTAAATAAAAACACAACTTCTTTTTAATTTTAATTTTAAATTTTTATTTAAATAATAAAATTAATTTTTTTATGTTGTTTGTTGCTTGCTGGTGAGTGATGCTGCGGTGGTGTGTTGCTCCGGCAAAAATCCAAATTGAATAATAGGCAGAATACATTTTTAGTTTTCAACTTCTTGTCGATATCCAAAAAAAACTCAGAAATCCAAAACCAGATTTTCTAGTTTTTGTTTTAAAATTGAACTAAAATATTTCGGTGCACATAGACGTTTGCCATGCCATCTCTTGTGCGATGGCATGGTGGTGTATAAGTGCGTTTTACATGACTTTGGTTTTCCCTTATGTAAGATAGTTTAGCAAATTAAAATGAAATGAATTATTGAAGTGGATGTTCCGGATGTGAATAAAACAAATAATTTTAATTCAGTATTTCATTTATTCCCCTATAAGCAATTAAAATTTAAAAAAAAATTTTTTTTTAGGTTACATCCTACTGGGATTCTGTTTTATAAAATTCTTTGAATTGACTCGGTTTGGAACAATTATGTGCTTCGTGTGCGAATCTCGCATGGAACCAACAAACCCCGGGCCCAGGTTGTGCTGTGTTCCGCGGTTCTGCTGGTCCAGTTGTACTGCGCTTCGAAATTGTATCACGCGTTGTGCTAATCCTCTCGAACGCGTTAGACGTCTTTTTTTAAAAACGATTTCTTCCAGTCGTCCCAATCTCTGTTCGATTGTTAGCTTCTTTGCCACCCTGGTGATGGTCCACGTGGCTGTGGTTTTAACTCTTGTTTTAACTCTCGCTGCTCCTTTCGGAGTGGGTTGTTTTGTACCTTGTTGTTCCGATGGCGCAAATGTTCGTACTCCGCCAGATTGTCCCGATTGCTCGGTTGTTTGGGTTGCGCACGAAGGATTCTGCTGGAACATGATGTCCATTGCTTCGATATGTTGCATTCCGTTTGAATCGCCTGCTCGATATCTCGGAGCAGTGCATTTGTTGTCTTCTGCTCTCTTCTTTCCGTTTCTTCTGCTATTCTGTGAATTCTGTAAATTAAAAATGGTTTGATTTTTATTTTTAATTAATTTATTTCTTCGAGAATGGATAGTGTTTATATGTTAACATTTTATGAGTTCATTTTGGTTTTTATGTGTCCTATACAATGATGCGGACAGTTTTTCTCACTCCCGATATTTGAACTCAGTGAACTCAGACAGATTGTTGCTTGTCCCTGATTTGCAATACAAAGTGCTTACAAAGTCGTCGTATCACTTTGTATGGGCCTTCATAAGGTGGAGTGAGGCCGGTACGAACTTTATCTATTCGTACGAAAACGTAGTCACAAGTTTGTAGTGACTTTGGTACGAATATGTCGCCTTGATTGGTTTTACGTGTATCCGTTGGGATGAGTTTGTTCATCGTGGAGCGCAATTGATCAATCCTGTGTCAGTGGTTACTTGGGGTGTAAGTGGATGTTCCACAAAGAATTCCCTAGGTAATTTGATCATTTGACCGTACACCAGTTCTGCTGGTGAATATTTTAGGTCATCTTTTACTATTGCTCGGATTCCCATCAATATGATTGACATGTCTGACCTCCAGTTGACGGTATTTGTACGAGCTTTTAGAGCTGTTTTAAGTTGACGGTGGAAGCACTCATCCATACCGTTTGCTTGTGAGTGATAGGCAGTTATTCGTATTCGATGTTAACCTAACAGTTGCATAAGCTCAGCGAATAATTTAGATTAGAACTGTGTGCCTTGGTCGGTCGTTATATTGACCGGAACGCCGAATCTTCGACCAGCGTTTTTGCAATTGTTGATGCAGAGATGTCTACAGTAGGCTTCAGGCCACCGCGTAAAACGATCAACTTAGGTTAAGATGTATGTAAATCCATTAGATTGTGGAAGTGGTCCAACAATATCTAGATGGATATGCTCAAATCTACCTGGTGGAATTTGGAAATTTCCGTGAGGTGATTTGGTGTGCCGTTGCACTTTACATTTTTGGCAGGATAAACAAGATTTCGCCCAAAGGGTTAAATCTTTATTCATACTAGGCCAAAAGTATTTTGAAGTGACGAGTTGCTCGTACACTTGAATGTGAAATATTATGCAGAGTGTCGAAACTTTTCGACGTAATGACTGGAATATACGGGCGATTGTTGCCTGTAGATATTTCACAGTAAATTGTTAAATGGGCTAATGAAAATTTATCTAATTTCCACTTAGAAGAGCGCTGATTTGTAGAACTAAAAGCAAGCTCGTGGTCAGAAATCCGAGAAAGTGTATCGGCGACCACATTGTCTTTTCCTTGTTTGTGCTGTATGTCTGTCGTAAACTGAGAGACATAATCTAAGTGGCGTGCTTGCCTTGGGTTGCGCTCCGCTTTAGAGGTAATTGCTCTAGTAAGCGGTTTGTGGTCGGTGAAAATAGTGAATTCCCGACCTTCCACAAAATAGCGAAAGTGTTTAATTGCTTGGAAAATTGCAAGCAATTCGCGATCAAATGCGGAATGTTTTCTTTCGGCACCTGAAAACTTCTTGGAGAAAAATCCAAGAGGTTCCCAAGTGTCTTTATTTAATTGCTGTAAGACTGCGCCTATAGCTGTGTTAGATGCATCAGTAGTCATGCTATATTTTGTTGCATTTAGCGGATGCGCTAAAAGAGCAATATTTTCTAAGCTGTTCTTGAGCTGAAGGAATGCATTTTGACATTCTTTAGGCCAAGAAAAATTTTGAGGCGTTTTGGGTTTCTTGAGAAGTATTGCCAATTGTGAGTGCCAATTGTAGGAAGGGCAAGTATCAAAGCGAGTTTTGCAATGAATCGGTGGTAATAGTTTACCATACCGACAAATTTGCTTAACGCTTTGTGGTGCTGGGAATTCTCTAATTGCATTAATTTGTCCTTCGGCCGGCAGAATGTCATTAGGAGTAATTTTGTGACTAAGGAAGTCAAGATTGCCTGTCCCAAACACACATATTGCTGTGTTAATATTGACGCCATAATTTGATAATTTTTGGAAGAGTTGTTCCAAATGGAGTAAGTATTGCTTCTCGTCTCTAGATGCTACGAGAATGTCGTCAATATAAAAAAAACGAAATCTAGATCTTTCACGGTTTCGTTGATGAAGCGCTGGAATGATTGTGCAGCATTTCTGAGTCCAAATGGGATTCGGGTGAATTCGAATAAGCCAAAGGGAGTGGTAATTGCTGTTTTATGTATGTCGTCAGGAGCAATTGGAATGAGATGATATGCTCTGGCGAGATCGATTTTCGAGCAAATTGTGCAACCATATCATGGCATAGAGAAATTTTGTATGTGGGGGATAGAGTAACGGTCAGGAATTGTGACTGCATTAAGCCTTTTGTAAGCATGGTCTCCAGTCGTGGTCCTTCTTCTTCACCATGTGCAATGGACAAGATATAGCTGATGAACATGGTCGGCAGATTCCTAGTTCCACTATACTACTGTGGGCAAAAAGTAGTAAGACATTTTAATTTTAATTCCACGCGGGAAACCAGTCGTCGAAATATTTTTTTTTATGTTGGTATGAGTGTCAGTGACATCTGTGCCAAAATAATCATTAGTGTTTAGTATACACTTGTCTTTCTGAAGTACAAAAAGTGCATTCGGCGATTTTAACAATGAGTGAAATTATTCAACTAAGAAGTTCCATTAAATTTTGTGTGCGGAATCAATTTTGTGGTGCCCAAAAGTTCAGAATGTTGCTAAAGGCCTTCGGTGATTGGTACAAATTATTCAAGGAGGGTCGAGAACGTGTTGGCGACGAACCACGTCTAGGACGGCCATCAACATCAACTGATGATCAACACGTTAATAAAATCAAGAATTTGGTGCTCGAGAATCGACGATTAACAGTCAGAGATCTTACTGGCATCGTTGAAATATCGGAAGGATCAGTGAAAAACATTTTGAAAGATCATTTGGGCCTAAGAAAAGTGAAAGCTCGATTGGTTCCAAAATCACTCAATTTTTTGGAAAAACACCGTCGCGTTGACGTCTGTGAAATAATGCTTTCCGACTACCAGGATGTCAAGAAACGTATTATAACTGGCGATGAGTCTAGGATCTATGCTTACGACCCGGAAGCAAACGATCAATCGACCGAATATCGTGCCAAAGGTGAGCCGAAGCCGAAAAAACCACGTCAAAGCAAGTCCAAAATCAAGGTGATGTTGACAGTTTTCTTCGAGTATCGAGGTGTGGTGCACTCCGAATTCCTTCCGACCGGCCAAACTGTCTACAAAGAGTACTATTTGAGTGTTATGCGTTGTTTGCGCGATGATATTCATAAAAAGAAGCCGGAATTATGGGTTGACAACTCTTGGTTTTTGCACCACGATAATGAACCTTCTCCAACCACGATAATGATTTTGGGAAGAAATTCTGAAATATGGCCATCTGGGACGGAACTCAGTCATTTCTTAACCGAGTATGATCGGATTGGGTATGTTGGATGAAAATGGGATCCTTAAATGATTTTTGGAAGAAATTCTGAAATATGGCCACCTAGGACGGAACTCAGCCATTTCTTAACCGATTATGATCGGATTTGGTATGTTGGATGGAAATGAGATTCTTAAATGATTTTGGAAAGGAATTCTGGAATATGGCCACCTGGGACGGAACTCAGCCGTTTCTTAACCGATTATAATCGGATTGGGTATACTGGATGGAAATGATATTAAATGAAGTTCTGGAATATGACCACCTGGGACGGAACTCAGCCGTTTCTTAATCGAATATGATCGGATTGGGTATGTTGGATGGAAATGGGATTCTTAAATGATTTTGGGAAGAAATTCTGAATAATAGCTACGAAATTCGGTATTAAGCAGGCGTTTTTCTTGAAGCAAGCGGTTCGTAATGCTAACAAGTTTCTGAATGTTGAACATCTATCACCAGTACGTACTCACTCGAACACCCACCACTCATGGGTGAATTGTTGAGCGATAGGCCAACTTCATACTCTCTCATAAAATTACGTTATGAACCCTACACAAAGGGCTCGGATATATTTATAGTATTCTTATCAACAACGACCTCGAAAGCTGTTTACGGGAACATGGAATATGATGCCTTCTAAGACCATGAAATCTTCAGAACCTTTCGAATCAAGCGGAAATGTACACTTTCGAGGTACTTGCAATACAAGAACTTAATCCATATGGCCATATTCCAGAATTTTTTCAAAAGTTATTTAGTAATATCTTTTCACCCCAATTTATGTCCTAATTTGTCATATTTCAGTACTTCTTCCAAAAATCGTTTAAAAATCTAATTTCCATCCAGTATACCCAATCCCATCATAATCGGTTAATAAATGGCTGAGTTCCGTGCCAGGTGGCTATATTCCAGAATTTATTCCCAAAATCATTTAAGAATGACATTTCCATCCAACATACCCAATCCGATCATAATTGGTTAAAAATGGCTGGGTTCCTTCCCAGATGGCCATATTCCAGAACTTCTTCCCAAAATCGATTAATAATCCCATTTCCATCCAGCATACCCAATCCCAACATAATCGGCTATGCCTGACTTCCGTCCCATATTAAATTCGATCGAATCGATTACATTAAAAAACATTCGGATTTAACGGACATTCGAATTTAACGGACACCCCCAATTAGTCCGTTGAATCGAGGTTTTACTGTATTTTCTTTACAAACATACGAATTAAACGTGCGGCTATTCTTATAAAAATTCTTCACTACTGTGTGTGTGTATGTGCTGAACTTGGTGTGATTTGCAATGTTTATTTTTATTATTTGCCACTCAGCCACGACATGCAAAATGACGTACTAAATAGACTAATATTTTGAGCAAAAGCATTAATAACCAACTGCTGTACGATTCTGCAGAATTTTTTCCTCAATCGCTTCCACAAGTATATACGCACAGTCAGAAAATACGATGCGCGAATGATTAAAGCGAAAGTGAGTAGTGCGAAGAATAATGAATGGCGATAAGTGAAAATGATTTAATAAATAATTGTTGAAGTTATTTGTTGTTGTGATTTAAAAAAAGAGTGGGAAAATTATTGTTCAGAATATTCAGTAAATATTTGGAAATTATTCAGTTTCTGATATTTCTGATATTTTCGGGTATAAATTGCGCGAATTGGTGTTGTAACTGTCAAATTATACAGGGTGGCTGATGAAAGCTGCTACCAAAAAAAAAATTAATAACTTTTTTCTATGTAATTAATCTGTTCCAATTGTTTTTTATTTTATAGATTGATTTTTAAATTTAACGAAAATGGAGAATTGGGACACTGAGAAAAGAATTTATATGGTCCGCCGCTATCACGCATTGGAGTCCGTAATTTCGGTACAAAGAGAATATAGGCGCACGTTTAGCGGAAATACTCCTAGCAGATGGACTATAATGAGGCTCGTAAACAATTTTACTGAGCATGGGTTAATCACCCATCCTTATCATCGAAACACTTCAGTTCGGACGCAGGAAACTATTGCTGCTATAGCTGCTGCCACAGGAGCTTATCTGCTCAAACGGGTATCCGCAGACACTCACTGCAGATAATTATGCACAAAGATTTGAACTTATTCCCTTATAAAATTCAAATAACAAACTCAACGCAGCAGCCTTGCCGATTCGCTTAGAATTTTGCCAGGTCCTTCAAGTAGTGGAAGAGAATGAAAACGTCTTAAACTGTCTTTTATGTCTGACGAGGCCCATTTTGATCTAAACGGCAATGCTAATAAACAAAATTGTCGAATATGAACTAATTCTAACCCACAGATACTCCATGAATTATATCCACTTCGCGTAACAGTGGGGTGTGCAATTTTATCAAAGTGCATTGTCGGGCCTTACTTTTTCGAAGATAATGGTGATACTGTTACGGTCACTGCAGACCGTTACTTAAAAATGTTGAAAGAGTTTTTTTTTATCCAGAACTACGCCGAAAGAGAATCACCTTCAACTCTGTGTGGTTTCAATAAGATTGCGCAACTCCTCACATAGCCCGGCCGGTTATGACAGAATTGCAGCAAAAATTACCCATTAAGCTGATTTGAAGCAACTCCAAATTTTGCTGGCCCCCCAGGTCTCATGTCCTTGTGGGGTTATTAGAAACAGGAAGTTTACAAAACAAAACTGCTTAGGCAGCAGTAAATTTAATATAAAAAGAGCTCTAATGTAATAAAAATGCTAGAATAAAGTAAAAATTCAACTTAAACACTTGTTCTCATTAATAGGCCCCACCAGTGGTAACCTATTAATAAGTATTATATTAAAGAGATCAGACATAGCTCATGCGAATATAACCGCAAGCTGTCTAGTCAAAACATTGGTCCTTCGAGAACACATTTTGAACCTGCTGATAAATATATACAATAACAACAACAAGTAACTGTAATTATAGTAATACTTATTCCACAAAAATGGACTTGAATACGCTGTTAGAACAACAAGAAGCGGTAGCAAACAAAATTCAACAGCTTCATACTAACTACAAAAAAGATGGAGAACAGCGAAAAACCATCCGTAACCTCGAATCAAAAATCGCCACATTAAAGAGTCTATATCTAGATTACAAAGCTACAGGCCAAATATTAATATCGTCGACTAATCCGCAACTCGAGCAAAGTCATCAATACTTCGAGTCAAGGAAAAATACCGGAAAAACTTACGAAGCCTTCATTGAGGAAATGCGCCAACGACTCAACAGCGGTTCACCAAACACTTTTCGTCGATCGGAACAGAAGAGAACGACTCCAACAGAGACCAGTTTAAAAGATACCTCAAACAACAAGGTATCAAATTATAAAACCTGTGGAAAAAATAAAAGCCACGCAAAAAATCGTGAAAAACGGAAGATCGCAGCATGCGCTACAACTGGCCCTGATTCAGATGGAAAGGCAGATGAATCAGATCTCTGATCTGAACGAAACGATATATTTAAAGGCTTGCGAAGACGAAGAGAACACATTAGAACACATCACAATCCTATGACCACATAGTAATAGAAGTCTAATCATCATTAGAACAACCAAAAGCTGGCAAAGAAAACTTGTTCGAAGTGACACTTCCAAAAGTTGGTATACCACACTTCAACGGAGAGCACATGAAATGGATGGCATTTCATGATGTCTTCGACAAGTTAGTGCATAACAACGAAGCACTAACGAACACACACAAGATTAATTATCTAAAAACATACACCGGTGGGCAGGCAGAAAATTAATCAATCACCTTCATGCCATTGGTGAAAACTATGAAACAGCCTGGTCGATTATCAAAGAAAGATACGACAATCGCAGAGCCATGGTAACAAGATATATCCATACATTGATGTCACAAGGCAGCATCGGAACCGAATCTGCTTCAGCCATTCGAGTGATATACGACACTACCAACGAGTGTCTTGGGATCAAATCATAATATATACGGTATAACCAAGAAGCGCGACTCTGAAACCTTAAGACTATACGAGATGTCGCTAACAAACACAAAGGAATTTCAAACTTCAGCCAATCTCATGATGTTTTTGGAAAAGCGAAGTGTGGCGAACGACATCATCAGCTTTTACATAACAACAAGGACAACAATCCAAGAACAACGAATGAAACTAGAACAGCAGACAACCGCATTATATAATTACACACTGGTAAAAAATTAGAAGACAAAGAGTACGTGCTGTTACCAACAGCACTAGTCAAACCGGCAACCAACGATAGAGACTACCGGTATCTACGAGCAATTATTGATCCTTGCTCACAAATAAGCTTCATCACTTCGAGTACCATCAAAAGATTGAAAATAATATTAAGCAAAGCCAACTTGAACAGAACGTGAATCTGCGGAGACCAGAAAGAAACCATAAAAAATTCAGCCACACTGGCAATAATGCCGCGATTCAACTCTGAATTTCAATTAACTATAAAAGCCCTTGTAGTAAATAAAATAACTCATGATCAGCCACAGCAAACAATAATCAGTCAAACATGGGATAATCTAAAGAACTTATCACTAGCCGATCCAAACTACCACACACCAGGGCCGATACCTGAAATCATAACGCAAAACAATCAACAACCAATAGCTCAAAGCTCCGAGCTAGGATGGATAATTCTGGGAAAAACCACCAAATCAGCTAAGTCAAATGAAAACTTAACAATCACAGCTGCGATTATCACCGAGAAGAATTCTTTGGAAGAAATTGAAAGAACTCTTAAAAATTTTTGCCAAATCGAAGATTTACATCCGCCAAGAAAGCAAACACCCGAAGAAGAAAAGTGTGAAGGTATATTCCAAAGCAACGTCAAACGGTCATCAAATGGCAGGTACACCGTAAAAATACCATTTAACAGCATTGATGAAAAATTAGGCGATTCAAAAAAGATGGCAACAGCTAGATTTCTCCAACTAGAAAAACAACTCTTGAAGAACGACGACTTAGCGGCTCAATACAAAAAATTTATGGAAGAATATGAACAGCTTGGGAATATGCAGAAAATTGCTTCAACAGCTGGACCTACATACTATATGCCGCACCATGCCGTCTTCAAACCATCAAGCACTACAGCATTAAGAGTGGTGTATGATGTCTCAGCAAAAACATCCAATGGTCGGTCGCTAAATGACATCATGCATGTCGGTCCAAAGTTACAACAAGACCTTTGGCATATCTTTATGAGCTGGCGAAAGCACAAATACGCATTTACCGCAGACATTGCAAAAATGTTTCGGCAAATATGGATCTCTGCAGAAGACAGGAAACTTTCAACGCATACTTTGGCGTGACTCACCGACTGAGAGACTGCAGGAGCACCAATTAAAAACAGTCACGTGCAACAACTGGCAGAGGATGAGAAAAAATCATTCCCGAAAAAGACGATTTTTATGTCAATGACCTCATGATGGGATGTAACACGATAAAAGAAGCGCTGCGGGTAAAAAATCAATTAAGTTAACTACTTCGAAGAGGCGGTTTCAATTTAAGAAAGTGGACAAGCAATCATAAGGAATTATTAGCTAACGTCACCGAGACCGGAAGCACAGATGTATACAAAATTAAAATAGATGAAACCGTCAAAGCTCTAGGGCTTTATTGGAAACCTTGTACGGACATCTTGGAATTTAATGTAGACCTGGTTGGTTAGCTCCAATAATAATAACACCCAAAATTACGATGCAAAAACTTTGGCTTCTAGGGCTTAATTGGGATGAGCCGGTCTCACAAGAAAATTCAAAACAGTGGGTTATTTACCTAAAAGAACTTACTATGCTCAACGAATTGAAAATCCCCAGATGGATAGGATTCACAAGTGAATCAATCGTCAAGGTCCATGGATTTAGTGACGCCTCGGGACAGGCATATGCAGCTTGCGTTTATCTGAAAGTAGTCGCTGGAGAGCAAGTTGACATCAGCCTTGTAGCAGGAAAAACAAGAGTGGCACCGACAAAACAAAAGGTAACTTTACCACGTTTAGAGTTAAACGGAGCGCTCCTAGCTGCGAAACTACCACAAGAAGTCAAGCAGTCACTATACATACAACAATCACCAACTTATGCATGGACTGATTCCACGATAGCACTTTCCTGGATACAAGGCGAAATTCAAAAGTTAAAATCGTACGTTGCCAATCGAGTATCAGAAATCCAAAGCTGAACCAGATCAATGGCATCAGATAAAATCAAAAGACAATCCAGCTGATTGTGCTAGTCGACGAATAACAACAATGGAACTTATAAATCACAACATCTGGTGAACTGGACCACAATGGTTAAAAAATAATAAAAATTATCATTCGATGGAAATATGCCCAGAATTTGATGAACAAGCAGAAGCTGAACTGAACATGCAAATATACACTTAAAAGAAAAAACTTCAACCTTTATGAAACTAAAATGAATCGTAAAGAATGTAAACATCTTTATCAAAAAAGATATTGTAGACGAGCATGATCTACATGAAGCAGAACGTATCATCATAAAACAGACTCAGCGAAGTCTTTTCAAGGCGGAAATAGTTGAATTGCTGAATAACAAGTCAGTCAACAAAAAAAAGCAAGTTACTACAACTAAACCCTTTTTTGGATCAATATAGAATTCTGTGGGTATGTGGAAGACTTCAGAATTCATTGCAAAATTATGAAGAAAAACATCCTGCGATACTTCCTTCTAATCATCAGCTCACTAGAGCAATAATCAATTACGCACACTTGAAAACAGCACATGCAGGAATCCAACTTACACTCTCATACCTACGTTCGAAGTTTTGTATCATACGTGCAAAAACTGTCACTAAAACGTTAATTTCAAAATGTGTCACTTGTCACAGATTTGGAGCTCATCAAGAGAGTAACCAACTAATGGGAAATTGGCCATCTCATACATACTGGCGTTGATTATGCAGGTCCATTACAGTTAAAAACAAGCAGAAGTAGAGGATATAAAACTTATAAAGGCTATATAGCGATTATCATCTGTCTTGCTACCAAAGCAATTCACATAGAGGTAGTAGCAGATCTTACTACTGAGGCATTCATTGCAGCTTTCAAGAGATTCAGCTCTAGACGAGGATTATGCAGTGACATGTACAGCGACAACGCAACAAACTTCATTGGAGCCAACAACCAGCTGAAAAAAATTAAAAGAGCTAGATTCAGAAGGTATAACATGGCATTTCCAACCACCAGCATCATCCCATTTTGGTGGATTATTTGAAGGTGGTGTGAAGCCAGTCAAAACCCACCTGAAGAAGATTTTGGGAAATACCACACTGACCTACGAAGAATTGATAACCGTTTTAAATCAAATAGAGGCAGTACTAAATTCTAGACCCCTATGTCCAATAAGTAATGACATAAATGATCTAGAGGTACTCACACCAGGTCACTTTCTAATAGACTCATCAATAACAACAGTGCCCGAAGGTGATCTAACGACTTCAAACATTAATGGACTGCCATGTACAAGGTATTTCAAACCAACACAATAAAAATAGGAGATATATTCATATTCGAAATCAAAATTCCACTGGTTCAGAGGGAACAATTTCATTTATATCAAGTCATACCAGTGCCTACCGTTCATCAGCTGGAATATGTATACATCAAACCAACTTCGAACCACCTTATGATCACGTTGCAACAAAATCAATACATGCCACTTTCGGCTGATGAATTCAATTCATGCACTTCTTTCAACGAATGAGAAGAATATCTTTGCAGTATTCATCAACCACTATACGATTATAATACAAATACAAGCAACTGTGAAGTGCAACTACTCAAACGAATTGGAGATCTCTCAACAAGCTGTCAAATCAGCAACATTAATATCACAACACTATTTATCCCCCTGCGTAGATACAATGCCTGGATCTTTGTGATGCAATCCAGAACGCTTTGCAACCTCATATGCGAAAACGATAGAGGTAGGACAACTGAAAGAACCACTATTTTCATTGAATTAGCTGGAATTCTGGAACTTCATCCTTCATCATTTACGGTGTCGGGATTTAGGACATCCAGTAGTAAACTCGAAATATCATTTTTGCCACAATTTAATCTAACTGATTGGATAAACGAAAACCACAGGACAAAGATTAAATCTACATCAACAACCTTATCGGAAATTGAAGTTATAGAGACCTCAATTCAGCAGCAAAAGCGACTGTTAGAGGCATCAACAACCAATGTAAATGTGCATGACTATCACTATTACGTGTCAATATACTTGTTCTTCCCAGTAATTCTTGCGGTTATTACTTTCATAATGCTTAGAAAAATAAAACATCATGCAGTCACCTCCCAGCAGGCTGACTCACTACCGGGTGCATAAGGGCCCAGGAATATGTTGTGAACACAACATGCATATACATCATCAGTCTGCTGCACATCCAGATATCATACACCGTTTGATATAATTTAATTTTAATTGCAATATAAACACTTTTGGCATTTACATACTTATGTATTTTTTTTATGTAAACTGCTTAGGCAGCAGTAAGTTTTATATAAAAAGAGCTCTAATGTAATAAAAATGCTAGAATAAAGTAAAAATTCAACTTAAACACTCTTAGGCAGTAATGAATAATTTTTTGCTGAGATGTCGCACATGCGTCAACGTGCGTGGCGGCCATCTAAATTCCATTATTTTTTAAACCAATTAAGAAAACTTAATAAAAAATAATTCATTTTTATTAAGTTTTCAAAAGAATCAAGAAAAAATAAATTACGTGAATTAATCAAAAAGTTATTTGAGTTCCTTAATGTAGCAATATTCATCAACCACCCTGTATAACGGTATTCACAATCCAGTGATACGAACCGGATTGTATAGGGCAAATTCAAGCAATTTTGTGAGGTTATAGCTACGTGCCCATAATAATTTTGGAGTGATAGATTTTCGAAGAAAGTGAAGGACGAAAATCATCCAAAATATACCGTTTCATCGTAATTTTCGAAAATTTGTCGAACTTCGAAAATTGTGATGGTAGAACATGTCATCACAGAAATATTGATAGTAAATATGTTTCTCTTATCACAGTTTAACTGATCTTACTAAATATTTAATTCTTTATTTTACATTATTTTGTTTTATTTTCTCAACATTGTTTTGTTGGTTACATATAGTTAGTTATAAACTTTTTTTAGAAATTTAAATTTTTTAAACCATTCAATTTCTTATTTATTTCTAACTGAAAAATTTTTGTTGTTTAAAATGGTTTTTTCTCATTTCCAAGTTTTGTTTTTCCAAACATAGCAGTCTGCTGTAACGCTGTTCCGTCTATGAAGAACATCTTAGAGTTTAAAACTCTAAAAGAAGTAAGTTAAGGGCAACATCTTGGTGTATTTAAGCTAAACTATCAGTTCGGTTCGTGGAATATAATTCCGTATTCCCGTCAATTCAAAATTGAATCATGACAATTACTCGTCAAGCGAACATCCAAACAAACATTGTCTAAACGTTATGTGCTAAACCTATTTAATAAGGGTTAGTTATTTGTTTACTGTTCTGGTCTCTAATTTTTTGAGTGGCATATGAATATTTTTTTATTCTCGCAGTGCACACATATTGTGTGTTAAGATGTACAAACAAACATTTATTAAGACGCGTGCTATATTAGGGGTGGATAAATATATAAATTCGATGGGTGCAATAAAATCGAATAATATCCAATATGACGACGATCAACATTACGATTAAATATGAGTAATGAACTAAACAACTTGGATAAAAACGAATATGTTTTGTTTGTTTGCCTTGAGGAAGGGTGCGCGAATTAAAGAAACCATATTTTATCAGTGCTCAAGTGGGATAATCTATTTAAATCAATACGCAGTATCTGCATATAGATATTTCTGAAATGACCATGTACAGTGCCAATTCAAATGACGTACGCAAAACCATTAATTTTATCCATCATAAATTTTCACCCGGGTGAATATTCTATAGTCACGTGCACTCACATCGAATGTATTTTTCTAAAAATGAACATAACATCATAAATAATAATATGTTGTAAGTGCGTACGGTAGTACATTACAATCCAAAGAGATATTATTTTTCATATTTTTTCGTTTTACTTCCGGTGCTTCCTGAACAATTTTCCGATTGACGATATAGGAAGGCCTATAAAATACGAGTATTGTAGAGAGGATGGATGAGTTCATTTTTAAGTTATAACTCAATTAACACACATACACTAAAATGTAAATGGTATTGAATTATGATGATGATGATGATGATGATGATACGGGGTCGATGATAAGTGAATTTTGAAAGAAAAACCACACCAACATTTTATTTTTATTGAAAATTAAACAAAAATAATGTGAAAATGCGTTTTCCGCAAGTCATCGTTATTTGCTTTATTGGCCAGGAAGACGATTTACACAAAGTTTGGATAAATGAAGGTGAATTGGATATTTTCGGCGCTGTTGTTGTTTTCTGCTGACCACTGGTTTGTTATCTTATGATTAATGAGTATTTCGTACGGGCTTTCGAATACTTGTCGATAAATTATACTTTTTTGAAAATGAAAAAATAGTTAGTTGGTTTACATTGAAAAACAAAATAAACAGAATTCTCCAAAATATTCGGAACAAAACTGCAGATAATTTGTTCTAGTTACAACAGTAAAACATTATAAAATATTGTTACGAATGTCGGGCGTCCGATATAGATTCGTACTCGATTTTGCTAATAAAAACTCAGCGATTTTCAAGTTATTTTATTTTCCAACACCTTTAATTTGTACATCAATTAACTTATTTCACTGTATACTTTTACTGCGTTCATTTTACTGTTCAATACTTTTCTCTTTTCAACTTGCACTATTTCACTTGGTTTAATTACAACTGTGTCTGTGTCCCAAATTGCTCGCTCTTATACACTTGTCGATCGCTGTTCAAAATTATTCTGTTTATTGCATGTGGCGATGTATGTGTATTGTAAATCACTTTCATGTAGTTGCCTTTGCGAATATTCCACGTCTTCATAATTTTTCTTGTTTTGATTATTAACGCCCGTTGTCAATTCCAGTATTTTTGATGATGTTAATGAATAATAATTCCTTGTGTACACCTTAACTACTCGGCTACCAAGTGATCGTCGTCGTTATTCAGCTGCTTTGTTATTTTTGCGGCCTTTAATGCTTGACAAATCGGTCGTTTCTTTGCTTTCTGGACGCTTTCCGCTATTAACTCATCATGTCCCTGATCCTTTATCTGCCTCGTCGTATTCCAGTGCACATCTCCATCTCAACACCAATGCGTGCCACCTTTGCATGACTCTTCGTCGTGTCCTTCTGGATCGCTCTCTCTTTAGCAATCAATTTCATTCCCTGGCTCACAGTCTACAATCGTACTGGAAACTTCCGCTGGACCTCCCCCAAGGATCTTGCTCCATTTGATAAGCCAATTTGTCCCTCCTTCTCTCGGCCGTATACTCTCATTAAGCATACTTGCACTATCCGAGCTAGAAACAAATTGCCTCTGATCTCTATTGTTTGTTGAACCCTCTGTGGTTGTCTTTGCTCCCGGTGTCTGTTCCACTCGCCAGTTTTGATGTTGTGTTTCATGGGAATCGGGCTGTCTTGCTAAACTATCATTTCATTGTTCCGTACACTCTCGTATATATTGACCTATCTTCCCGCATCTGAAGTATCTCCTTAGACTTTTGATGTCACCACTTTTGTGTTTTGATGTGACTCACCACTGCACTGGTATAATTTTCTGTGGCTGCAACAGCTCAGTGTCAGCTGTCTTAACTCCTTTCTTAGTATAGTCTATCTCCGCAATATCTTCGAAATTCAGCTTCCGTAACTTTACTGTGCTAGTGGCTAAATTTTGCCTGACTGTCTCATATTCTATGAGTTGGTTTTACCTATACTATTCGCTCTTAAATGAAGTTTCAGATGGCCGTCCTTGACAGCACTATGGTTGTTGAACCAAATTCATTACTTCCCTTTCTAGGATTTCCCCGCTTAGTTGCCACTTGTTTTGAACTTGAATCTTGCACAATTCTATGACGTGTAACTGGCAGTATCTTAGTTCCAACTCGGTCATAACCTGTTCATAGAACCTTTCTGCTGTGGAGAAAGTTTGCAGGACATGTGTTGCTTTACCAAGTAAACTGTAACTGAACTTGTCTGCACTGTTGCTTGAAACTGCACTTTAAAATTCTCAAATAAGATCTCGCCACCAAATGTCGGAGGTTTCAAGATTCTCCTACAGCTTCCATGCAATTGGTTGTGTTGAGAACATTTTATCCAGCTGGCCATCTGAAATTGCTTGCGATGTATTTGTTTCGAGGCGGGCCTCCATTTGCGTAATTTTATTTTTAAACACCTTAAACTAGCTGTCGACTTTCACCTCCAGATACTCTATTTCTCCTCTGAATTTGGTTGACCTTCTGGTCTAACTAGGCAAACCGCCCACCTTGTTCTGCTCGTAGTTCTGCCAATTGTGCACTTTATTCCTTACGAAGCTCAACAAACTGTTCATCTTGCTCTGCTTGCAGTTCTGCCAACTGTGCACTTTGCTGATCGCCCCGCTGGTCGATTTTTGCACCTTGCTGATCGATTTTCCCACCTTGCTTGTCTAATTTGAAGCCTTATTCTGTGCGGAGTTGATCAAATTTTAGACCTTCCCGTTCCAATTTAGCGTCCATTCTCTTGAGTTGGAGCAAAAGTGCCTGCATCATATCTGCCATGTTCAAGAATGTTTTCTGTTGTTCGGGGGCAGGCGACTGTACGAATATGGTTGTTCCTTTTTGCTCCATAGCTTCGGTTGCTTCATTTTTAATTTCTTCTTCGCAATGCTGGACTTTCTGATTATCGTTTCGGGTCTCAGGCGGAATCCCCGCTGGACCACCAAGTGCATGGTGGACTTTGATAGAGTAGAATTCGTAATAATATCATTTTTCCAGGGCACAAAACTTTGACGTGTTAACTTTGCATTTATTGTGTAGCATACAAAAAATGTAAATACCACATCTCCATATTTTATATTCGTTAATTTCAGACCAGTCCAAATGAACGACCTAGTTTGATTTTGCACCTCACACTATAATCATACAATAGGGAGCAAACTGAACTGTTGAATCCATTGGTAAAATTTGAGGTTGGTCATTTTAAAATCAGGGCGTGGTCAGGGCGCCAAAAATGGAAAATAACTCGCTTCGGTGGAAAGGGCCTTAAGCCGACGCTGCATACATGTATATGTTGTATACATTATATGTGTTTCACGCAATTGTTGTTAAAATACACGGTCGATTATAATTCGGAAAATCCGAGTTAGTCTGATGATGGCAGTAGTTCCTTCAGTTGTTCGAAGGCTTTTAATTCTTCGTTCCCTAGTTCGATTTTGATTTTCCTTGACTTGTTCGCTTTTACTTGAGCGTTCTTCCCTCTTGTTAGATTCGTGAGTGGTTTCATGATTTTTGCAAAGTCAGATAAGACAGATAATTTGAAGTTAATCCAAGGAATCCCTTCAGTCCTTTCATGTTCTCAGGTGGTATAAGATTTCTCGCTGACGCTTTCCTTGAGTCTGCTTTTGTGCCTAAACCGGTTATAATGTAGCCCAGGAATTCCGTCTCTTCCTTGAGGAATTCCGATTTATTTAGGTTGATTCGAAGATCTGCCTTAACCAATTTATTCAAAATCATTTCGACATTGTGTAGATGTTCTTCTATGTATGATTTTAGGACGTCGTCAATCATCCTTTGGAAAACTGCAGGTGCGATCTTCAGGCCAAATGATAATCTGGTGAACTCAAATTTTCCATTCATGGCAGATAATGTCGTTTTTGGAATATCACTCTCCTTCATCCGGATGGAACCCGACGACAAATCTATGGTGGTGAAGTATTTGGAATTGCCCAGACTATTCATCTTGGATATCGTATTTGTAATATGCGGAATACGATGCGTATCCAATTTTGTGATCGCACTCAATTTTTCAAAGGCGTCGAGAATTTTGTTCCCTTATTGCACGGATACGGGTATGTTTTGGTGTAACTCGGTTGCCCTCACATCTGTTTCAATAGTTTGCTCGTGGTTAATTGGCTCAATAAACTTGTTAATTATTGATTTTAATTATAGCTTGTCCTCTTTATCTAGATGGTTGTCCCTAACTTCATTGTTGTGGACTTGAGTTGAAATGTTTTGCCTCAACGGAATGTCGATGCCTGGAAAGATGTTTAAAATGTTTCGTTTCCTATCAGCATTATTCCTACTTATTTGAAGATATCAATGGAATGCCAATCCAGATCTTTTCAAAGTGGGGGCGGTTATTTTTTGATTTATGTGTATTCCATCTCCAGCTGATTTGACGGTGAACAGTTTGTGTACGAGTTGAGCGCCTTTAGCGATTTCAAATCTCACAAAGTTTTTATTTCCGGTCGTGACTACTAGGAACTTAATTATTCTTTTGTTATGGCAATAGTATTCTAGGTAGGGTAGGCAAGGGAGGCTTGCTTTATAAAATTTATTTCGTGGTCTTCGTCTGAGTCTTCTTTGTCTTTGTAATTTCTGATTTAGTTGATTAATTTTCATCTTGCTCTCTCTCGCCGCTCTGCTCCAAGTGAAACACTCTTTGTTGCTTCTGAACCTTTAGTATCCGAGTTTCGTTCTCTTTTAAAGTTTGGTCGATCCATGTAATCGATCGGTTTCTGGTTTTCATCGATTCGTCCACTTGCATTGGTTTTGATGGCATGGTTGTTGCGGTCTTTGTGGTATTTTCATTTCCTGTTGTTGATGGGTTATTTCGAATCCCATGCTGCTTTTGTTCCTGGGACAGTCTGGGAAGTGGTCATGATGCCTCTTGATGGAACTTGTTTTGTCCAAAAACTAGATTTACCGTAATTGTGACCATGTTGTTGATGTTTCTAGTTGAGGTTCTGAAACTCTACCACTCACTCTCAGACTCACGAGTGTCAAAAAATTCGGTTTATGTATGCCAAATTTGAAATGATCACCGCTGGTTGTGAATATATTGTGAAGTGTTTTTGGCCTAGACATAGAAGCATTGAGTTAATTTGTTTGATTTCGATACTAATTCAAAAATAACTAGAATCTGTAGTATCGAGTATATAGCATCTTTAAAAAATAGTCAAAACAATCATGTTGTGATGTTGATTGTCGGATTTGGAATGTAGTATGTTCGAAGTGGGTATCCAGTATCTGTGTAAAAATTGTCAATACAAAACATGTTGTGATTAGTGCAATAGGTCCACATGCAATGTGTCCCCTTAATAAACTAATTTTATTTTGATATCCAAATCCCTGGCGGAATTTAGTGTGCATCTGTCTACCTGTACCAGGTATTTCTTGAAATAATTTTGTAACAAGCTAACTACCCCTTCCCCCCCCCCCCCCCCTCAAGCAAAATATTTACCGCACACGCTAAATGGTCAGCAATGGTTTTAGCAACATTGTCACAGATGCCACTAAATGATGTTCACTAAATTTTACACCCAATTTTAATAAGGAAATCAAATAAAGTTGGTCAAAATAGTGGTGATCATTGTAAATCTGGCAACTGGCTTTTGAAACTAGTGAGTCCTGGATCTCATTATTAAATTCTGAATTTAGTTTATGTTTTAAATTGGTTTGAAAATGAGGCCAGAAGTGCCAATGACACCATGCGCTCATATGGTAAATTTAGTCCGTAACACCGGATTATTTTATCTGCAATAACTTTTAATATGTTTAGATAGAATTTTGAAATTTTATGTAGCCATACTTAATGTGAAACATTTCACATTACATTTTCTGCGAAATTGTGTAACTACACATAGTGTGGACAATTTCACGCCGATTTTGTGTTTAACATAGAAGCAAGGATGTTTTCTGCCGAATTATGTTTAATTTACGTTCCATTACGCCAGTTGGTCCAATATTAGCTGAAGTCAAACCAACCACCATTGTGCACTATTTGATTTTTCAGTCGCAACCATAGAAGCTGTACTGAATCAATCGGAACTATATGATGGTAATGTTTTGGACCATAGTACAATGAGCACGATCCGTTCTAATTTAATTTAGTTAGATTAACCGAAACTTATTAGCACTTTCAAATTAATTCACTCTGGCCAGAACCAGAAAACACCAGTCGAAATTGTATGAAGTCGGTGGGAAATAGAACTCGAACTGAGGGAATTATGCACCATTTAAAATTCTATCTACTATCAGCAGGAACCATTATATTATCAGCCGAAACCCTTTGATACTTGCACAGTGATCACAATGTATTTTGAATGGTTGTGCAACATATTAGTTTTCAGCTAGAATCCTAATAACGCCATACACAATATGAGCACCAGTCAGATCATGTACATTTAATTGGAACGGATCAGGTTCACGGTGCAATGGTGGCATACTTTCGACTGAAAAATAATGTAATAGCGTGCCGGATGCCATTAACTTAATGTGTTTAACTCAATACACTTTTTCTAATTTTGACCATGACGGATGTAGCAATTAATCACGTTATGGGTTTCATTTTTCTAAGTAGCCGATGCACAAAATTCTCTGACTATCACAAAAACAGTCACCATCATCTTTCCTAACGATGAAAAAATTTTAATATAAACAAACAAACAAATACAAACAAAAAAAAATATTTATGATTAAGTATTGGAAGATACTGTCGAATTATTTCCGCCAGTTTCAGTCATTTTGCAGTACAATACAAAAATTTTAATATACAAAATTACATAAAGGTATTCACCAAGAGTGTCAAAATTATCTAAAAGTCACCATCTTTAGATAAAATGTCAGATTATTTTTTTATCAATTTAATTCAATCTCATATTTTAAAATTGCGGTAATAGCGACTTCCAAATTCCAATTTGATTGATAAACGCCAGTCTATGACGTGTATTTCACGGTTATCATCCTTTAAAATATTTCTAAATTACATTAATGACAGCCAATCATTATTATCGACCAAAGTAATTCGGTATCTTAAATTCAACAAATTATTTTGATGGCGTACAATAAAATAAAAATGTTCCAAACGATCAACCTAAATGGGTGTCAAAATTGTAGAAAAATCACCAACCGTGCTAAATTTTTAATCCGATCGAATACAGCGGGGGGCTATGCTATGCACTACTTAAAATTTACAACAACAATCAATATGTTTTATGATGCTAAAATATCAAAACCATTCTCAAGTGAAATTTATATCCTTACTTTGTATTGTACGCTGGTTATTGTTGTTATTTTTTGAGTTTTTCCGATTGTCATTTTTTATATTACTCTAATCCCGGAAATTGTATCGACAAATTTTTATTTTCAAACAATAAATCGAGAGAGATCCTTTCAACTAAAAAAATAATAATTGTAAAGTCAAAATAAAAAAACAAACTGGCCAGACGTTATGTCGCCTCGAGTATTATACATCCACACAGTTTTTCTTCTTCCTTTTTGTTCTTATATGTGTAGCTGGTCTTCTTACTCTATATCATTATCCTTTTTTTTCATTATTATATGTATTCGATTATTATACTTATTTCCTTTAATTTATTAATTTTATTTTTCTATTCTCTTACAACGTACTAGAGATCCCATCACAAGCCAAACCGATATATACCGGCTCGATGTACAATGAATGAATTTATAAAACCAACAATTGAGATTTTGACCCTCTTCTTGAAGTCCTTTTGTTCTGACAACGACTTTTTTGCTCTATTCTGTTTGTTGTTATTCGACTTTTTTTTTTGGTTCTCATCCTCTTTACGTTTTTTTGTTGTTACTAGAAAGGATGTGATTCACAACAGAGCAATCAGTACAATCACATTCGAACTGTACACCACATATTTCAAAATGCGATGATGTATAAAAAAATATTTTAGCAACATTGTATGTATATAAAACAAAATCTTGCAATTTCATTAAATTTTTTTGTTTCATATTCGCGAAACGTCGGACATAAATATTTTGTTCTAAATGCGATTTGGTATAAAAGCGGGAAACTCAATCCAAAAATTTTGCTGATAATTTTTTTTGTTGGCTTCTACAATCTATATAGGATGGATGAATAAAGGACTTTCCGGTTCATTGAAATGTATCTTGAATTGTTGCGATTTTATGTTTTTTATGATTATTGGTAAAAAAGGACCGATTCTTAAATCTATAAACATTCAAATTGTTGAAGGGCTGCGATACCATTTATAGATGTCCCCACTGTCAAGATATTTTTTATTGTATCAGCGAAAAATGAATAGAAATTAGAAATTAGATGAGATAAAATTGACATATTGTGACATTTGAATGCGAACCAATATGTTATGGTTATGTGACTATGAATGGTTTGCTTAAGGATGGAATATTGTTTAGATGATTTAGAAAATATGTCGATTTTGCGCAATTTAAATGAAAGTTAATTTCATGCTGCACAATAAACCTTCTCTAGTATTTACTCGTATTATATGGTTTTTTAAAATTGAGAGTACCAGTTAGTTTTTGTCAGCAGGAAAAAAATTTTTTATTCACTAATTCAGTATAATTACGTTTTTGTTTCAATAAACAAAACGCCCCGAGCAAATTGGAGAAATGATGAAGGCACTGTTTTTTATTTAGTTTAGTTAATATGTTTGCACACAGAAAGCTCCGCACTCGATTCCAAGAAGACCTGTGATGGTTACCCATCCGTCGTTTCATGTCCGGCATATACAATTTTTTGAATTTTCTCAATACTCTGGACATTGGCTTCGTAGAGCGAAGAACACGCATTAACGACATATTACAGCTGATATCGCATGTAAGCGCAATACAGAACCTTAATTGTCTCTAAATTAAAAATGACGCCTGCTTACTTGGCGGGTCTTTCGTTTCAATTTAATATCCTTTATGGAGGGCTCAAACGGTTAAAACGGACAAAATTTTACAATAACTCAATTTTTTGAATGCAGTAGCTCGTAAATTCAACAAAGTAGGTCGATGTGAATCTTGTTAGTTTGTTTATATTCTTTGTAATTGGTTCCAGTTTTACGTCCTGTCTTAAGCAGTGCCAGTTGTGACGGTCGCTTGGTTGTAACACGTATTGTATGATAGGAGTACAAAACGCTTGTACTCAATCCGCTAAATGATGTTCTCCGACTATTTGATTTCCATATAATTCACATCATCTTTTCGTATGTATCGGACGGAAATAACTTGTATGTTTTTATTCGTAGATCGTGTGACCTCGTGTATTGTGCATCATCATGAAGAGTTTATCGGCCACCAAGATGAAACGAGGTACCATAAAGGATCACGCGAGCAAACGAATCAAAGGGTAATACTTATCGGAACGTACTGCAGGATCGGCTGAGATGAAAACAACATTCAATTCCAATCCATCATGTTTATCGTATGATTAGATTTACATTCAGAACGGAGAGAATCACGGTGTCGGTTGTTGGTTTTACAATAAGTGGAACATTATTTATTTATTAATAAATGATGCCTACAGTGACTACAATCGGCACAACAAAACAATTGGTAAACAAAAAAGAAATTATGGCGCATGAGGTCGACTACAAAAGATTATACAGTGGCTGAGACCAAATGTTACAGACTTCACTCTGCTGTCATTTGTGTAGTTGTCATTTTCGCGCGTCAATTTTTTGACAGATTGAAGTTTGTAATAGTGTAATTGCACTGTATTTGGGTGGAAATTCACAAACAGCAATAGTTCGTCAGCTCCAGCATTTGAATGTGAATAAAATGTTTGTGTATCGAACCATAACTTGATACAACGAAACTGGTAGCATCGCTAAACGCAACAGAGGCGGTCCTAAAAAGACAGCAACATCAAAAGAAATGATACGAAATGTGAAGAAACGAATCCAACGAAATCTCCGTCAAAGTGCCAATCAATTATTTACGATACAGCATTCAAACCATATTGAAAAATGAACTACACTTGAAGCCCTACAAGATACAAAAAGTTCAAAATCTTACGGAGGCACAAAAAAAAGTTAGGCTTGAAAGAACACGAGCATTGAAGGCCTTGGCCGAACGTGATGAGATTCCAAAAATTGTCTTTTCTGATGAGGAAATTTTCACCATTCAACAGTATGTGAATAAACAAAATGATCGTGTTTGGTTAGAGCAGAAGTCCAACGATAATTTGGACACAAGAGTTTCCATGCGCAAGCAATCACCCGGTTATGTTATGGTTTGGGCTGCAGTGACTGCAGATGGACGCACTCCTCTGGTTTTCATCGAACATGGAGTCAAGGTAAACCAAGAGGTGTACCGCCAAAAGATCCTAAACGATGCTTTGCTACCTTGCGCACATAAACACTTTGGTACGAACCGTTGGACATTCCAACAGGACTCGGCATCGTCACACAAAGCTCGAGCGACACAGAAATTTTTACAAAATTGCGTTCCGCTGCTGATTTCGTCGAAAGAATGGCCACCATATTCACCAGACTTGAATCCCATGGATTTCTCCATATGGTCCATTTTGGAGAGTAAGGTGTCCACTAAAAAATACGAAAGTGTTGATGCATTGAAGTCAGCTCTTGTTCGTGAATGGAATAAAATTCCGCAAGCTCACGTTCGGTCAGCATGCAATGCTTTCTATGGAAGATTGAATCAAATAATCAGAGCCAAAATAGGTCATATCGAGCAGTAACATGTTTTTCATAAAATGTAATATGTTTTCAACATATTCCACGAAATTTCAATAAAAAATAATCAAAATTAAAAAAATTACAGCGTTTTCATTTGGTAACACTTGGTCTCAGGCACCCTGTATACAGCTTTCTTGAATGAATTTCTGATGAGTAAAGCTCCATTGCGTTGACGCATTCAACGTTCGGGAGCGTACAAGTTGATACGTGCTAGTAACTCGACACAATCGACACGGGAATTGATGATATCACACACAAACAGCGCGGAAGCTACGTCTCGGCGATTGCCTAGACGTTGCAGTTTCAAAAGATTTCACCTATTCTGATACGGCGAAAGAACGTAGTCCACGGCACGACTGGATGGTAAACGTCGTAGCGCGAACAAAATAAACGGTTTCTGGATACTCTCAATCCTCTCAGAATGACAGTGGTAGGAGGGTGACCAAACAGGAGATGCATACTCCAAAATGGACCGAAAAAAGCATACGTATAATGATGTCAAAGTTAACGGGTCACGAAAGTCCTTGCGATCAATGGCTTCGTTGTACAGTTGATATTGATAAAAAAACAGGCGAGCGGATACGGAAGAAAGAAATAGTTTTGCATTTACTCACGTTTAAAGCCAGTAAGTTGTTAATTGACCAGCTGCAAAAGCGGTTAAGTCGTCTTGTAACTTTTCGCAGACCTACACGCTAGAGACCCGAGCGAAAATCTTCATGTCATCTGCGAAGAGGAGGCTGTTGTCAAACTTAAAACATTTTACAACGTCGTTAATAAATAATGAAAATAACAGTGGGCCGATATGCCTACCTTGAGGTACGCTGGATGGCGCCCGAAATAATGGGGAGAAAGAATCCAGAATCCTTACAGATTGCTAACGATCTGAGAGATAAGAACGCAACCAGTCGATGGGAATGAAATCACAGTCGAGAGTCTCCAACTTGCTAATAAGAATAGAGTGATGAATCACATCGAAAGCCTTTGCAAAGCTGTGTAGACAACGTCAAGCTGCTGCTTGGAGTTTAGACTGTCAAATAGAAGACCACAAAATGAGGACAAGTTAGACACGGTAGACCTACCGGGATAAAATCCATGCTGAAAAGGAGAAATAAGTCTCTTGGTATAGAAGTGCAATACTCTGTGAACCATGGACTCAAACAGTTTGGGTAAGACAGAGAGAATGACGACCTCACGATAATTACTTACCTCACTTCTATTCTTTCTACCCGCCTTGAAAATTGGATAAATGCATGATATTTTTCAGGGATCTGGAAAAATACCACGACGAAGGCTTTCGTTAAACAAGAAGGTAACTGCAGGGGCCAGACTTACGGCACAACGTTTGAAAAGGATCGGTGGAAGACCGTTATAATCCGCTCACTTGCTAACGTCGAGAAGGCGCAGTTGATCCAGAACCTCCTGTTCAGTAAGTTTGAAATGATCGAGTAAATAAATTGTAAATGTCGGATGGCTGACTGACAGTGGAGGTCTGGTAAGACATATTCGACGGAAGACCAGACACCTTTTTCTTATTGGTAATGAAGTTTAAAAATTTTTTGGGATTGGACGTCAAAACTTGCTCGATTTGCACTACGTAATTATTGAAAAGGAACCAATTAAGGGTCTTAAATTTATTGCGGGCGTTAACGAAATCGGGATAGTACTCTACGCCGTAAAGCCTGTAAAGGGAATGAAACTTGTTGCGTCGTTTCTCGAGCAGCATCAACTCGGTATTATACCATGGCTCCCGAAAGCCGAATTTATTATTGATAACTCGCGCAACGTGTCTCTCGAGACCAACGGACCACTCCCGAGATGCTCGTTGAATCTGTTCACCGTTCATTCAAATCCGCATCGCGCTGTAAAAAGTCCCAATCGGCAGTGCTGAGAAATTCATTCAAGGATGCGTAGTCGGCCATTCTAAAATTAAAGTGAAAATCAAAATTACAAAAATTAAAATTAGAAAAATAATTAGTTGAACATTTCGTATAAAAAATATTTATCGTAATTGGTGTGTGATAAATGCTCTCGCGTCCAGTGAAGTCCAAGCACGGAGTAACATCGGCATGCAAGGCGTCGTTGGCAAATAGCTGGTCCAGGAATTTCCCTCGACTGTTGCTGAAGCGGTTAAGCTGCTTTGTTGATATGGAAGCAAAGTAATCGATGATAGTTAATGCTTTCTAGACATCCCGGTTGGATCCACACGGAATATAAATGGCGACGGCGACAATCGAGGTATTGTAAGCTAGTCTGATGCGAACGGAAATGACATCAAGGCAGGGATGGCAGGCGATCACTTCAGTGGAGACTGAATTCTTTACAGCAATTAAAACACCATTGCCTCTACAACTGGTGTCAAAATCGTATCTGTCCTTTTTATGAACGACATAGTCGTGGTGGAAAGTACTCTTCGAATAACATATTGATCGCAAGCCAGGTCTTGTTGATTATTATAACATCGAAATCATTGTCAAGTATGCCTAAGCAGAAATCCCTGGTTTTACCGCGGATACTAGAGACATTGTGATAGTAGATAGAAGTGAAGGCGTTGATGGTATTAGATGAAGCGACGGTCGTTGATAAATTAAACTGGCTGGTTAACGCAGTAGTTACTTCGGCTGTTGAAACATGGCCATAGTCCGGTTTTTTTTATATGCGTGGATAATTGTAAATGAACCGATTAAAGTACCAACAGGCCAAACGTCAGAATTGTTAAGTAGGTTAAAATCAGCCTCCTTCAAACCAATTTTAAATGAGACGAACGTTAGAGAACTGTCCAAAACGCGGTTTTTGGGTAATAATAGCCTACAATTTACGTCACCTGGCGAACAATTTTGAAGTTCATCGCAGACATGGCTAACGACCTGATCGGTTGAGCCGGATGGATCGATACGGCTGGTATATAAATATTTTTTGACAGACACTGAGACAGTTTTGATAGAGTTGATGGGAGGCCCCGATCCTACAATAGCTTGCGGCGACGTCGATACATCGTGGATATTGGAGCTAGGCTTGACACTTTTTGCAGATGTTGTAAAAAAAGACCGATTCTTAAATCTATAAACATTCAAATAGTTGAAGGGCTGCGATACTATTTAGAAATGGTATTAATGGTAATATTAGAACCATGAATAGAACTTAGAAATTAGATGAGATAAAATTGACATATTGTGACATTTGAATGCGAACCAATATGTTATGGTTATGTGACTATGAATGGTTTGCTTAAGGATGGAACATTGTTTAGATGATTTAGAAAATATGTCAATCAAACTGGTCGATTTTGTGCAATTTAAATGAAAGTTAATTTCATGCTGCACAATAAACCTTCTCTAGTATTTACCAGTTAGTTTTGGTCAGAGTGAAAAAATTCTGGAGATAATTCAGTCCTATTACGTTTTTGTTTCAATAAACAAAACGCCCCAAGCAAATTGGAGGAATGATGAAGGCACTGTTTTTTATTTTATTTTATTAATACTCGTATGTTGGAATCCAGAAGGCTCCGCACTCGATGCCACGAAGGCCTATGGTAACCGGGAATTATGGAAATTGTTGATTCGGAAGAATATCCCAGATATTCATATCTAAGAAATTTAAAAAGATGAAGTTGAAAGAGACATTTATTGAAAAGTGTAACTTTAAAATATTATTAAACGAAGGACTTTTATTGTTTGTACTTTTTCCCAGTCCTCTTTAGACCATGTAAAATGTCCATTTGCCCAAGTTTTTCTTAATTGTATCATCCAAGCTTTTAACCTTTGCTTAGCTAGGCCATATTGAAAAAGTCTACGTCTCACTGTTCTCTCCGATATTTCCGCACCAACGTTACGCATTGTACTTCTCAGAGACTTACTGGTTAACGTTCGATCTTCTTTAGCTTTCCACATTAAAAATCCTGGCAGACTGTTGTTTTACGATTGCGACCACATTTCCTCTTCTTCTGGGACTTGTTAAAGACTGAGATGTTAATTTTTGCGAACATTTGCTGAATGATCGGCTCACTTCTGTTTTCTGGGCTATTTGCGCATGCGTACACTGGCCTACTTCCAAATACGTCGACATTTTGGCTCTGGGTGCAGCACTGATGTCCTTTGCTTTACCCATAGTGAATTTTACTAATATTACAAAAACCACTTTCACTTTCACTTTTCAAAGTCACAAACGAGACTAAAATTACTAATACTAATTCTTAAATACTACCTAGTTGCCATAAAATCAATTCGGAGGTCAAACTAATTAACAGGAGAAGAGTATTTACGGAATTCATATTTTGTCGAAAAATGTTCTCATGTATTAATGACTCATTAAGGGCGTATTTTCAGGGTATATTAAATTTTTATTGCACGAATTCCATGGATTGGTCGATATCTACCATAATGAAGTGTCAACTATACAAATGTTGCAGTTCGGGCTTTGAAAATAACATCTGTATATAAAAACGAGGATCTGACTTTATTTGGTGAATCACAGCGGGGATCAAAGAAATTCGAAGGAAAGAGTGGATGAAAGTGGATATCGGCCAGACGATGGAAGAATTTGTAATGTAAAATAAAATAAATGAAAAATGAAAAGCAAAATATCGCTTTTGTGTTAAGCAAAAACAAAAAGAGAAAAACATCGGTTGGTGTAGAAATAATGAAAAATGAAGCAGAAATGGAAAAGCAAAACTATTGCAGTCTGGCCTAAATCAAAGGAAAAAGTATTGTATGAGTGTCTACGGCTGAGAGGATTGTATTCGTGCACTATCCCCCAACGAGAATACAGAGGAAACAAGAAAAAAAGATAGCAACGAATAAGTCAGAACGTGATTGAGGGACAATAACGAGGAGGAAACGGTGTTCGACGAACATAGAAAAAAATTTAAAGCGAAATCATTAAATGCATTCAGACCAGGTAAGTCCCGATATGATCGCGTAGTTGACAATTGAAGTCAAGATCGGTCTGTGATCAACTTATTATTTTATCGTATTGATTTTGCCTTCGAAACACAAAAAAAATGAGAGGGAGACCGCCCTGCAAGTCATTCTGCTTTCAGAGCGCGTAGCCCGGCAAAACGTGCTAGGTAGACTGGGGCCTAGCAAATGTTGGTGATATCTTGTAAATTTGTCTACCCGAGCCATCATCTCGAGAACGGCACGTTACAAGGTTCGAATTACGTAGCAATGTGGATTTTACATAGCTCCAGTCGTATTGTCTGTGGTCACCAGGTAATTGATTAAAATTCGACACGCGTCGACTATGTAAGTAAACAATCTAAAAAATAGCGTCGATAATGTAGACAATCAACCGATAATGTCGAAAGTTATTGTTACTGTTAGCAATGAGCACAATTTTTAGGATTTCTTCTACGTTCGAGTATTATGTTCGAAACGGAAAAACGGAATGATCTGAAAAAAATTAATTTTGTATCTGTTTATTCGCTTTATCTGTTTTAGTAAACTCCCGAAAAAAATGGAGTTAATACGGTGTGGCCAACACACGACTTTCTTTTGCCACGAATGTACATACATAAATCTTAAGTGCACTTTACTTGATTTCTAACGCAATAAATTAAACTTAACAACTTTTGGTAAAATTGCCTTGTATAATCAAATATATTATCCGTGCTTAAATTTCACAAAACGAAGAAGATCAAACCGTGTTAGATAAAATCCGTTTAACCATTAAAGCATATGTTTTAATTTAGTTTAGTTGTGCCAAACTGTGCATTTCATAAACAATTTAGTTCTCCTCCAGAATTGATCAGGATTTTTCCTAGGACGGCTGTATCAGCCCATTTACATGCGTTATGAACAAAATCTGTTGAAGTAGATCAACTATGTATAAACCTGATAAGATCATAATTCCAGACCAGAAAACTCTTAATTCAACCCTATGTTTGCAAGTTAAATTTTTGAAATACATTATAGAATGATTTTTGTAAATCCCACCTTCTATTTATGAAATCACTTAATCTGGTTGTACTGAATATAGGGTTTTCCAATAAGAGTGATATGATTTATTTAAAAAAAACACCTGCTTGTTAAGGAAATTAAAATGTTTTTTATTTAATGTGAAGTACAATCGATACAATTAAGTTCTGAATAAAACGTCATTCCAATGGTCTCTACGATTTTTTCTGCAGGAACGAATTCGATGAACCCAATTTTCGAGTCTTTTTTCCACTAAATCAAGTCGTATGTCATGAATAGACCAATGACTTCAAATAACCCCACAAGAAATAGTCTAATGGTGTTAAATCACAAATTCTTGGAGGCCATTCAATATCACAATTTCTTGAAATAATCGAATCTCCAAACTTTTCTCGCAATAATTCAATTGTTGCACTTGCTGTGTGGCACGTAGCCCCGTCTTGTTGGAACCAAATGTTGTCAAGATCAACTTCTTCCAATTTTGGCCATAAAAAGTTGGTTATCATCGATCTATACCGATCTCCATTGACAGTAACGGTGTTACCAACTTGATTTCGAAAAAAATACGGACCGATTATTCCACCAGACCAAAAACCACACCAAACTGTCAATTTAGGTGAATGTAATGGTTTTTCATGAATGGTTTGTGTATTTTCTTCGCACCAGAATCGACAGTTCCAAGGCAAAATCAGCAAATTCACGACGTTTACGGTGGTCCACGGGCTTCAGTTCTTGAGTGAGAACAATTTTATACGGATGCAAACCCAAATACTTTCTCAAAACCCGCCAGGTTGTGGTTTGAGACATTGTGGTCCCAATTCTTGAGAACGTCTTGGAATCGACAAATTGCGGTCTTCAGCAACACTTGCCTGAACGGCAGCAATATTTGCATTACTTCGAGCGAATCTTTGCCTTATTGGCACTTCAACATTATGTAAAGAAAATGTACGCTCAAAATTTTCAACAATTCGACGAATAGCGAGCACACTTGGACGATTATTAAAACTATAAAATGACAAAAGCACACGAAAAGTTGCAATTGGAGAACGATTATTTTGATAATAAAACTGAATAATTTGTAAACGTTGTTCTTGCGTATATCTCACCATGATGAAATTGTAAACAACATTACTGAATACAATGAAACAAAAAATGACAGAACATGACATATTACAAATGGCCGAAACGTCACTTAAAAATCATATCATTCTTATTGGAAAACCCTATACTGATCAAGTTTCATGATTGTGCTCTCTTTTGGAACTCTGTTGGCCAGAATCGCCCATAGAAAACCCTTATTGAAGTAGTCAACAAATTTTGTACATAACGCATGTAAATGGGATGTACAGCCGTACTAGGAAAAATCCTGACCAATTATGGAGGAGAACTAAATTGTTTTTGGAATGCACAGTTTGGCACAAATAAACTAAAGTAAAACATATGCTTTAATGGTTAAAAGGATCCATGGGATTTCTGGTGTGATAATCACGTCAGAAATTCTACATTATCTCCCAAAAAACATTATGCACAAATTTTACCGTTAGACGCACAAAATTGCACAATCAAATACTACTTGATAAAATAAAAAAAATCCGTGGGACTTCCTAAATGGGGTTTCTGTCATGACTCACACGGCGATAGATTTTTCGTAAAACTGCGTCCTGGACCGGTATCAATGAGAGAATTCATGTGTTTGGTTAGGAAGTTAAGCAACTGTTCAATATGGGGTAATCAATCTCAGCCGTCTCATGTTTCCACATCTGTTTGGTGTCATCATCTAGCTTATCGGTTGTTAGCACAATTAACCATCACGTTGTGTTGCTTGATCTCCTAGTGACTAAAAACCTCGCACTGTTTCATTTATTGTGTCGTGCAGATTCGTGACATTTGTCGATGAGAGCTTACTGGATTTTAGCGATTATAGAAAATCCCGAATGTACGCTTCAACTATACCTTTTTTCCTGTCGTATTTTTCCCTTTTTTATTTTGATGTATAGACGGCACCACACAATTGGCCAAGGAGGTATTTTAATTTTTGTGCAGGAGATAAGGTTGTATTTTCATGTACGGTTGAAACGAAAAATTTTATAGAACGAATGCCATAGTTTCCCGTTACCGTCGAAAATTGGGAAGTTCAAACGTGGTAATTTGAAATCAGAACGAAAGTTAAACTGTGTTGTATGTGTGGTCAGTGACTTTCCTCTGATGAGTGCTTGGGTTTTGGAAACTATCGCGAAAAGTACTGTTCGTCGATGGAATCCATATCTGGAACAACGGTGTCATCTAAATCAGTGACATGATCTTAGATCATCTATAGGTCGCTTTTTTGCCTTTGGTGATAATATAATTAACAATTTTTATTAACTGATCTTTTATGACTAGTTTTCGCTTTATTAGAGCCTCCATTTTAATAATCAGAACTCAACAATTAAAACGACCGTTACTTGTAATTGATACACCTATGAATTGCGGAGCAGGAATTATGCGAGGAAACAAAAATATGGCCGGAATTATATGCGGAACAGAAATTTATCAAACTTCAATAATTATTAATTCAATTCATTGGGTTAGAATAATAAAAAAAGTAGAAACAGATTACCTGATTTATCAATTGACTGGTTTGTTGTAATCCCTGTTGGTTTGGTTTGTTAACTTACGTGGTTAGTGAAAAATCATCCATCTTCGGTTGATATATTGGCTGTACACAGTAATCACGTACCGTTAGATGCGTTGATTGTAAACCACCTTAATATATAGGTCACGCTTGGTAGAATACACACATTTGGTCGTTATACACTTTATTTAATGCGTAGGATACGCATCCGGCTCGAATCATAGCGGCCAGGGTGATGTTGGATGATGGTCGTGTTACGCGAACCATACTTTAATAGCGGTGCGAATTGATATGTTGTTAACCAACTGTATTCGTGGTTAATTACGCCTATTAGATGATAGTTGATTTGGTAGAAAAGGTGTCTTCGCTACAAAGATAATGAAGCACATGCAATTATCAGAGATAATTTAGGTAAATCAACATTTTTGTCATTTTCCTTTAGTGATCGTTTATTGTTTTACATAATATACTTTGCGCCGGTTAATTTAGGATATATATATATATATATATATATATATATATATATATATATATATATATATATATATATATATATATATATATATATATATATAATATATATATAGTTATGGGTTTCGCGTTAGGTTGCAGTCGAGAACCACGAATAATTTTCTATAACTTATTTATTTTTAGTAGTTGTTTATTCATCAACTTAGTTACAACAAATGCCCCGTTTTAGCATTTAACAATTTCTTATATACTAAAACGGTCAATAACCTAAAATGAACAACGTACACATGAAATTATCAAAATAAGCAAGTTAAATATAATTCAAGAAACACAACAAAGTATTGGCTTAATATGCAATGTAAACAGATTTGATAAAATTTGGGACTGAAATATATGGGAAATAAAGTAGTTTGTTAGTATCGTATTCGCTAAGTATTTCTTAGTGGAATACTTTGTTGTTTTATTCAATGACAATTACAAAATTATGATTTGGTATGCAATACTGGAAACAATGGATTATGTTGCGTTGCGTGTGGAGCGGTGGCCAATGACCCAGCGCGTAACTATATAAATATATATATATATATATATATATATATATACATACATATATATATATATATATATATATATATATATATATATATATATATATATATATATATATATATATATATATATATATATATATATATATATATATATATTATATAATTAATTAAACTGATAATGTAGCTATGTATAGGGCAATAAGAGATATTCTATGATTTGCAATATATCTGCAATTACTAGACGATCAAATTCAGTTAGATGTACATTTTGTGTCTCGTAGAATTTATTTCTGTTGAGTCTGCCGTAAAGTAATGTGTAAATTTTTGTTTAAAGAGAATTAAAATCAGTAAAATAAGTTACTGGTGTTACATTAGTAGCAAATTGTAACAGATTAAAAGTTGAACAAGTTGTAATTATACAATTCAACGATAAACGCCATGTTGCTATTTTTTCGTTTACGTCTACAAAACTAAAATTCTCGGTGAGTTACCATATAGCGTCAAAGTAAAGTTCATTTGCCCTTTGGCATTAGCAGTTTTCAGTCATACATGCTCGATCGACTGTGTGAATCATTATTAGCAGGGCCTCATCTATCAATCCCAACTGGAATTGAGAAACTCGCGTAGATTTTGAACCATTGTAGTGTACAGTGAAAAGATAAGAATATCCGAAAATTAAGCAAAAAAAAAATTATTTTTAAATTAACATTAAAACATAGTCTTGTTAAGTTCTTTTTTATTAATTACAACTGAGACAGTGCTCATCTAGCAATTTATCTTTCAAATTTACAAATTTTACATTTCTTAAACAATTCTGATTTGTTGGGGTGCAACAAAAAGGTTAGTCCCAAAGTTAACTGAACCTATTTAAAATATAATTTTAGTTTGGTATGTTTACTACGTTAAGTGGGTCTATCATATGGTGAATATACGAGTTTTCATGTTCCTGGCGTGTTCTTTTATTTCATCTTTGATGTATTCCATCTGTAAATTCCTGTGAAGGTCTTTATTTCTTGTGTACCACGGAGCATTTACGATGCTACGGAGAACCTGATTTTGAAACGTCTGAATCATTTTGTCGTTTGCTTGCTTAGTACATCTCTAGAGTTTAATACCATAGGTCCATATCGGCTTCAGTATTTGCCGATATAGCAGCAGCTTGTTGTATATTGTAAGTTCAGAGCCTCTACCTATGAGCCAATACATTTTTCTGAACTTAATATTAAGTTCTTCTTTTTTATTTTTGACATGCTCTCTCCTCTTGAGCTTGGCATCGAGTGTCATGCCAAAATATTTAGCTTTGTTTGCATATGGCATCGGTCGTGAGTTAATTTCTATCGGTAGATACGAAGCCTTTTGATATATAAAGTTAATATGCGTGGATTTCGTCTCATTGAGCTTGATTCTCCAGCGCTTAGTCCTGTTACAAACCGCAATGGTAATCTTCTGCAGTTTTCTCGTTGCATCAGCGACATTACTTCCAATCGCCATGATTGCTGTGTCATCTGCAAAGGTGGCTATGGTTCCTTCATCTGTTGTTAGACACACCCCTGTGGGGCACCGGGCAGAGATTTTCGTTAGTTCGGAGTATTCATCCTCATATTTCACACGAAAATGTCTATTGTCCACTGTGCCAGACTATATCGAATTCTTGGGCGACGTCTAAAAATATGATGGAGCATCCTTTTTTGCGTTCTAACGTTCTTTCAATAATGTTAGTAATTCTATGCACATGTTCAATTGTGGAGTGCTTTCCCTGAATCCAAATTGCTGTGGTGGAATTAGAAGTTGATCCATAATTATTGGTCTAAGTCTTTTTAGTAATAACTTTTGAAAGAGTTTTGACATAATTGGCTGCAATGAAAATGACCTGTACGATTTTTTATCGTTAGGTGGTTTATCAGGTTTTGCTATCATGAGTACTTCTGCTACTTTCCATTGCCACGGAACATATTTTAACCAAAAGCTTGCATTGATTATGTGTAATAGCTTACGAAATCCTTTATCTGGTAGAGCCTTGAATATTTGGTAAGTACTCAAGTCATATCCTGGGGCTTTTTAAACATTCAGGTTGCTTTTTACTTCTTCTTTTAATTCTTTGAGAGTTACTGGGCGTACATCAAAATCATCTAGCTTGTGGATTGGCAGTATATTTTCATTGGCCGTTTGCCTTGGTAGTGGTTGGAAGGTATCCTCGAGATAGAGGAGAGTCCCTTCGTCGCCTTCCACAGAGAATAATCAGAATTTTTTCATCGGTTAGGCTAACTAGATATCTGTTGATTGATGCATTTTTAACTTCTTTAAGAAGAGATTTGAGACTGTTACCTAAATTGTTAAGAATGGTTTTGTTCTCCGGTGTTCTAGTTATTTGCCAGGTTTTACGTGCTCGTCGTTTTTCTTTTACCAACTCTCTAATTTTCATTGGGTAGGATATGTTAAGCTTCTCCTTATTTTGTATAATGGGGGTACTTGCCAAAGCAGCATAGTGAATTGCTTCATTGAGTTATTCTAATTCATCTTCCAAATGGTGGGGATTTATTATCGGTACCTGAAGATTGATTTTTTCCTCCAATACTTTACGAATGAGATCCCAGTTTGTTTTTGAATTTATTAATCTGGGTACACTCTCCCTTTAAATTACTATTTCACTGACTGTTATGTCATGATAACCGGGGAATGATCCGATACTAGAGAATTACTGTCTTCAATGTGAATGTAGTTCTGGGATATACCTCTTGCTACATAAAAGTCTATTAGGTCTGGTATCTTCGTTTCGTCACTGGGTGAATATGTTGGGGAACCACCCCATCAGGAAAGTACAGGAAAGTTAAATTCACATTTTGATGTCTGCCCTGCTTGAAGGAATCCTTTGCCTTTTGACGTCATAAGTCTAGATCGTCAATAGGTGTTTTTCGCATTAATGTCACCTCCAATAATAAAATCACGTCCAAGCGATTTAAGGTATGCCAGGGAGGACTATTTATTTCAGAGACAGTAAGCTAGTGACTTGCATTGTTTCTTCTTCGATATTTGATTCTAAATGGTGTTTCATATTTTCTTTTATTAATAATGCCGAACCACCTCTTGCTCTTTCCGCTGGATGAATGGAATGATATAAGTTATATTTAAAAATATTTATATTTCCGGAATATGTTCCATAATGCCATTCGCATTCCAGATTGCTATTTTGAAAATTGTGTTCTTACTTAACGTTTTTTGTTGGACTGCGTTGAAAGAGTTGCATTTTCTTCAGTTGAGCAAGTATCATGTTGTTCAGATTACTTTGGTCATCTAGCCACTTTGTAATAGTTGCAATGCTATTCATAATATTTTTGTTTAGTGTTGCTTGGTTGTGGGTTTTGATCCATCTGATTTGATATTTGAACCCTTCGATTTACGTGATTTTGCGATTGGTTTCCTGTTTTATCTCTAAATTTTCGTAGTTGTTTAGCAACCTCACAGCCCCTATAATTAGCCTAATGTTGACCCTTATAATTTGAACACTTGGCTGGCACATCTCTCCCTATTGTACATGTGCATTTCACACATCTTGGATCCCTGCCGCAACATCTTTGGGTGTGATTAAATGCCTGGCGTTTCTTTCATTGGGGTATGCGTGATGTGGTTCTCCTCATTGGTTCAATTTTCACCTTCATGTGAAGGATTCCTTTTATTCCATAAATGTTTTGAACATTCTCTTTGTTGTCAAATACTAGCATAAAAAGAGAGAGTCCCCTTTTACTGATAATTTGGTTTCCTTCCTGAATTTCTGTTCTCTCTTTTTTAACAATATTCACAACATCTAGTATTTTAAGACCTTTATTTTGTTAGTCTTCCATTATTTCTTTGCTTGAGCAAGTGTGACGCAAACCTCTTGCCATGACTTTTATAGGTCGAGCATGTTTGTATTCGTAAGTGAACCACTGATACTTTCCAGCATTCAATTTCATAGATAAGGTTCTATAAGTATCTGAGTCCAGAGTATTATTTCTCAAAACGTAATTGTTTAACACTGTTACCTTATAGTCTTTGTCAGTAACCGATTTCATCAGTGACTGAATTTCTGTGCAACTGGTTAGACCCACAATATTTATTGGTGGGGGTGATTTTTCTTTCGGTTGCACCAAATTTGGTGTAATGTTCTTGATAGATTTACTACCTTTTGGTTGATTGGCTTTGGGTAGAACATCCCCTACCATTTAATTGTCTCCTACCATTTAATTGCTCAGCCTCAGGTGACGATTCATTTTTTCTTTCCTTACTCTTCCTGGACTGTTTTTTCTTCTTTAGGATGCGGTCCGTCTCCCTTTGTAATTCATCTTCGTCAGTGGAATAGATAAGTTTGTCTGGTTCAATGCTTCCTATATCGCAATCTTCTTTTGAATCCCAACTCATTTTTAGGTTTTCATTTTCTCGCTTTAGATACCTCAATTTCTTCACATAGCTTGGCAAATTATTGCTCCATATGCTCTAGCCTCGCCAAGTGATCCATATTCTCTTTTTCTAGGTCAATAGTTGTTTTACTAGATTCAGCTACTTGCAAAGTAAAATTCCGGTGGCATCACTTATTTCGTGTAATGTTTGTCTAGGTATAGCGTTAGAAAAAGTATCGGCTTGGTCAGCCGAGTTACTTCTATTTTTCTTTATCGGTAATCTTGGTAAATTTGATGTTTTCTTGAACGGATTTAATGTTCCCTGATAATGCAATAGATGGTCCTCCCCAGACTCCATAGGGCCAGCCTCCACAGAGAATGGATTTACCAATGTTGATATTGGTGTACCACCTGGGGTATTATTTCCTTTTGTTTGTACCATTACATAGTTTTGATTGACTAATTAGCTATTCTGCTTCACTACTACGAAGGGATTGGGTACCTCAACCGTTCGTTCTACAGAACATTGCCCAGAGTACTTCGTGGAGGCTGTCAATCCCGTACTCTGTCTTGTTAAGTGATTATCTGTATTGCATGCTCAAATATGAAAATTTTTTTGTTATTGGGATTTGCAATTTAAGTAGCCCAACTGTATTTCGAAGTGTTCACGTTTCTTTTTGCGATACGATAGAGTGCCGTGGTAAATAAGTGCGCGTGGTGTACCAAATATTTTTATTTTAGGAAACTTTCAGTAGCCCGTTTCATAAACATCCCATGAGTACTTTTTGGAGCAGTAATGAGATGATAAGTCATTTATTGATGAACAACCAAATAATTTAATATACTATCCATTATATTAAATTATTTGGTTGTTCATCAATTATTAAATACGATACTAGAGTGATATAAATTGTTATTAGTAAATCGCGATAGACAATACGAACAATTAATAATGTTATGTGTATCTTTAGTTTATTTTCTTCTTTAATGAATATATTCAATAAAAGTGAATCAAGTCTGATGATATTATCGGGTTTCAGTTTAGGTTAACTCAGCACGATGATTTGTTGGAATCTTTTTTTGTATTCTTGACGAACCGACCAATTTCCACTGAAGCTACTGCGAAGTTTAAAAACTTGTTAGTCGACAGTCGTATACATATGTTGGGTCGTACACCCCAATAAATATGGATTGATTGATCGGGATGGAACTCCATTCTTAAGCTTTTTTCATAAATTGATTTTGACTTTTGGAAATATTTTGAAAATAATATAGCATTTACAAAAAACTATTGAAAAGATAGTAAATTAAATTGCAAGCAAATTTTATTCAACTCATTTTTTTAAATATTCAAGGAAATGACGAGTTTTGATAAAAAAGACTTTGTTTCACCAAAATTTGGCTTCTCTACAGTCCAGGCAGATTAACTTTTCGAAATAAAACTTCATTTAGCTTTTAGATTAATTAGGATATCCTTGTGAAATTTGGTGAACATCTGTGTACAGGAAGTGGCAGCTTCAACGGGAGGTTTTACAAGTTTCGTTATGATGTTGAAAAGTTTAGGATTTACAAAAAACGATCAAGAATTAAATAAATTTAAAAACTAAATTTTTAACCAATAATGATTGACCTTGTTTGTTTTCTGAAATTTAAACAGGCAAAATGTTTTTGAATATAGTTCCAGAGTTTTAGTACCAAAAGTACGGTTAATTCAATTTTTTCCTTTAGAAATCATGTGTGGTTATTCGAGATCTATGAACAAATTCATGATAAAAGAAGGTCGGGTATTCATCACAACATATTCGCCTCTTCAATTTTCATTTTGCGTCGTTCGATTAGATCAATACGTTTTCGAATTTACAAATACCGATCATTCGGAATTCCCAAATAAATATGGGCCCAGGATATCTAAACCATCTGATCAAGACTGACGATCCCATCTTTATGTTTATATTATAGCTGTTCCTTTCCGTAACATACTTACGTAAACAACATATTTTCGAATATTTCAAATTTTGTGACTTCTGACAATTTTCTTTCAACATACAATGTTTTTTATCTAATGCGAACTTGTACGCACCCAATAGAGAATTCCATAAACCTTCTTTCATTTCTAGAGGTAAATGCTTTACATCTTACACAAACTCATGATATCATATAATTTCATGTAATTTCCACGTACAGTGTGCGAAAGCATTTTCGTGGTTGTCGTGATTTTCCACAGTTTTGAAAGGACATATTTTCATAAAACCAATAAATTTTAAAACATAAACACACACACACACACACTTTTTATTCGACTTCAAAAATTTAATGTACCGAAAATTTAAATTCAATATGGACTATACGATTTTTTTAAATATTCGGTTTTCCGGAAAATAAAATACGTAATACAAATTTTTTAAACTTTTAAAAAAGGGTACATATTTATTGTCGACAATTTAAACTACTCAGTTTGGAACATAAGCAAAAACTAATTTTGGGTGTTCAATATGTTTTGGTAGCACAAGAAACTAATTTTTAATGCCAGCTGAATGAATTTATTGTAAAACGTTGAGGATGTGGGGGATAATCAAATAGATTTATGATTTAAATCAATTCATCATAAAAATATGTTTACATGGATATATGTTATGAGATATACGATACGAGAATAAATGGACTGAGGTCATTTGAGTGGAAAGTTAAGATAAGTTTAGTGTATGGAGATAATAAAATATGAAATGTTTTTCCTCTCGAATCAATCAATTATATGTTTGGTATTTTTTGGGGATTGAGACAATCCTCCTCATTGACGCACAATAAAAACGAGGTAAACGATAAACCACACACACACACACACAGCGCAATCGAAAAAAGTTAAATTACATCTAAACCACACCTTTTGTCGCATACACAGTGAACTCAAATTTGGAAAATCCTCGATTCCGGTTTTAAAAATATATTGTTATTTCCCTGCATATACACACAATGTGGAGGACAAAAAAAAAATCAAACGACAAAAATTATAAATTATCGATGCTTTTTATCGACAGTAAATAAATCACCCTTTTTTGGCAATTTGCTTCACTTACTCGTATATTTGTTAGGAAATTTATTTAAGTCAATTTCCAACCAACCCCTCGTCGTCCCTTTTAATAGATTAGTTTTTGTTTAGTTGTTGTTGCTGTATTTTATGTGTATTAGGACTTTTTATGGATATTGTTGTTGTCGTTATAAAATTTGAGAGACAATTTTTTATGTTTATCACATCCTTTCAAATTAAGTCAATTAAACGGTTATCGAGTTAATGATGTTTGCCTTTAGTTATGTTTGCGAAATATAAATGTTTTGGAATTTTTTCTTTTTTGTTGCCTTCACTTTTGTGTTATGGTTGAGTAACGAAGTAATTTTATTAAATGCGTGTGTTATTTAAGAAGGACGTTGATTATGTACATTTGAATGAAGTTAGAATATTGATCTAGTTGGAATTCCATGGATCATCCTGAACGTATACAGGTCTTAGATCACCTACTTTGTTTATTGAAAAATTCGCCTTAGTATCCTGATTTAGCAATACAAATTGTCTAATTCTCAAACTGAATGTAAACTCCGTAACTGTAAACTTCCCGATATGTACTTATATGGTACTCACAAAATGGAACTCGGCTCTATAAACGTAAATTTTATTCTATAAGGTTACAGCATCAAATTTGATAACGTAATGTTACACATCAAGATTTTGATAGTTACCAATAGTATCTCTATAGCAACAAAAATTGAAGCTAAGTATTTCTCCGCTAGTTTCATTAAAAGGCCCTTCAGCCCGAAAAATTAAAAACAAAATATGGAGAAAATCAAATTACATCCCGAGAAAATAAAAACAATCTCGCGTACACACAGCAAATTTTAAGTATAAAATCTATTAGGAGAAGAGATTTACCATACTTAAAAGAATTTAAATTAAAAAATTTAAAAAACAAAACCCTCAAATAAATTTGATTGAAATTTTTATAACGACCATAATATATCGATTCACAGAAGTTAACAGATATAACTGTATATGCATAATTAATGCACTGGTCATCAGCATTAAGCACACAAATGCTCGTTCCCTTACAGTGGGGATAAGAGGCCTCCCCAACTGATTTAATATTCGCTTCAGTTAGATTAGGTATCATAATTATGCTCATGTCACCATAAATTTCTCCGTTCACAGAGTTTCGCAGATATAACGCTATATGCCTAACTAATTCACTGACCATCAACATTAAGTACACAAATGCTTTACACCTTACAGTGGGGATAAGGAGCATCCCCAGTTGATTTAATATTCGCTTCTATCCGTTTAGGTATCGGAATTATGCTAATATGTCACCATAAATTTCTCCGCTCACAGAGTTTGGATCTAATTAATGCACTGACCATTAGCAATAAGCACACAAATGTTCATTACTTTACAGTGGGGATAAGGGGCCTCCCCAGCTGATTGAATATTCGGTTCTGTTAGATTAGGTATCAGAACTATGCTCATATGTCACGATAAATTTCCCCGTTCACAGGGTTTGTCAGATATAACGGTATATGTCTAATTAATGCACTGACCATCAGCAATAGGCACACAATTGTTAGACATATACCGTTACATCTGCCAAACTCCGTGAACAGAGAAATCTATGGTGACATATGGGCATAGTTCTTACACCTAATCTGACAGAAGCGAATATTAAATCAGCTTGAGAGGCCGTTTTTCCTCACTGTAAGGTAAAGAGCATTTGTGTGCTTAATGCTGATGGTCAGTGCATTAATTAGACCCAAACTCTGTGAACGGAGAAATTTATGGTGGCATATGAGCATAGTTCTGATACCCAATTTGATAGAAGCGAATATTAAATCAGCTGGGGAGGCCTCGTATCCCTACTGTAAGTTAACGAGCATTTGTGTGCTTATTGCTGATGGTTAGTGCATTAATTGGGCATATACAGTTATATCTGTTAACCTCTGTGAATCGATATATTATGGCCGTTAAAAAAATTTCAATCAAATTTATTTGAGGATTTTGTTTTTTAAATTTTTTAATTTAGATTCTTTTAAGTATGGTAAATCTCTTGATTCTGATTGTTTTTATTTTCTCGGGATGTAATTTGATTTTCTCCATATTTTGTTTTTAATTTTTCGGGCTGAAGGGCCTTTTAATGAAACTAGCGGAGAAACACAACTACATTTTAAAGGCGTTTTCGGGATGGTTTTCCGTCCAGCTTCTCATACGTATGCCAATTGTAGTTTTTTAGCTTTTAAATAAAATTTGTTTGTTTAAGATTTTTTGATTTACTTAAATACGCCTAAATGTTGTTAATGAAATACAGATACGTACAGTTGAAACAAATAGATTGTTTGCGATATATTCGAAAAACAATAGTGTTTAGGTATACAAGCGAATGTCACCAACTGTACAAATACATATGTTACATTGTAAGGCAACTGTACAATTCATTCTTGTTTTTATTTACTTCTTAATTAATTTACATGTAATTCAATATTTTTATGATATACAAACATAGTAAATATTATTTATTACCGCGAGTTTATGTCAATATTCGAGTGCCGCCATCGAATTTAAAATAGTTTTTTAAAACAATATACCCTTTGGTTACAGCGGCATTTTTTAGAGCACTGTGTCTTTTTCTCTGTAAGCAATTCCTATAAAGTTACAAAAAGAAGTTCAGGTAATTTACAAAACGAGTGTTCCGATATACGATCGACACATTTAGTGTGGTAACGTGCAAATTCTGGAATTGTCTTTGTTTTTGTTTTCAATTTTAAATCATTTTTATTGCAATGATTTCTCGAAAGAGTGCTAGTGTTCTACGAGTAACGATCGATAAATTTAGTGTGGTAACTTGAATACATTTGTATTTTCTTACATTTTGTTTTGTTTTTAGTTTTCCAACAGTTTTATTGGAATGGAAATGGTTTCTTAATATGGTTCAATTAACCTATTTCGTTCTGCAAACTTCTAAGTGTTTTGAGAAGACCAATCCTCTTATTTTTTGGTTTTAAATTTGGGTAATATTCCAATAGATGGCGAACCATTGCGGAAGAGGATTTCTGGTCTAAATGAGCATTATCGCAAATTAATGCATTTGTTCGGATTAGATATCTAGTTTATTGAGACAATTACCTCTATTTAACCGTACGCTGGTAGTCAGTAATCACCATCTATATTATTTTTATTTGTTTGAGTATAACTTGTGGCGGCTTGTTTCTTCAACTACAAGAAACACCACACAATAAACATAATAACAAACAGATACTTCTCCGTAGACTGAATTATTTACTAACGGACAATTCTCCGTATAAATAATTGAATTCCAAAAGAACATGCAACAACAGTATTTTCATATAAAATCGGTACATAGAACAAATCAAAATGGATACATTTTATTAGAATACCGATATTAGCTTTCATCGTTACCAATAATAAATTATCATTGAAACGAACAATATTTTAATTGTATCATAGATGCCACCATAATTCTCGTGATAACCAAGCCACAGAATATTTAATGGCACGGTAGTTGTTAACATCTTATTATAGATGTCCCCCATCATCATTAAATGATTGTGATAACCAAAGACACAATTATTTAATACCAGTCAACATGATGGCGGGGCAATTAGAACAAATTAAATTTAATGTTGCAATATTGTTCATGTCAATAATTCAAACAAATTGGTAACCGGCAATTCCAGATTTGGTCAATGCATTCAACATTTTTTTGCCTTGTTTACCAAAAAGCGAAAGCACTGGATCAATTCAATTTTTATTTCATCCAGCTTGCACTAAAAATTTTGTATAAAAGTTATACAAAATTTTGATTTTTTTTTTTAGTCAGTTTTGGAATTTTGAACCGCAGCTCAGCAGCCAACATTTTATTATTTAATAAAGAGTTTTTTTATTAATTTTAAAATTAAATTAAATTCTTGGTGTTTTTATTTATTATTATTATTTTACATATTTTTATTAAAAAGTGCTTCACTTCGGATTCTTCACTTCTATGTCTGGTGACCCTAGACGTCGGTTTTTACCGAACAGGTGAGTTTTTACCAAATTTTAAAGTAAAAATTTGAGAAGTGAAAATAATAAAGTTTAAAATTTGTTTCTATATCAAAAAAAGTGCATGTGAGTTTTTTTATTTTATTAAACATTTAAAAAAAAAACCAAGACGAGTTTTATGCAATAGTGACCCAAGCCCCCACCAGTGATAAGCACATTATTTGCATAAATAGTCAAAATTTTCCCTGGTCATTTTTTAGAAATACGGGTCTATTCCGACACTATTTCTAAAAATTCGAGAGTATTTCTTTTTGCGTATGAAAACTTCAAGTGTGTGACATAAAAGCAGAAGCATATCATTTTGCTTATAAACCGACATGACAAATAACGGAGACGACAAAGACCTTCTTGGAGCAAACAACCATAAGCACCATGCTGAACCTGAGATAGCCTCGTCAAAACAATTGACGAGGTTACCAGCGTTCTTGGAGAGCAATCAAGTTGGTTCTTGACGGCCTAAATAATGTTCGACGCGAACAAAATTACAAGCGACAAACGGAAGTTTGCGCATATAGTACTTTCACTGTCGGCCACACTGGCGGAGAAGATCAATTATATATTACAAGATCCTCCAACTGTTGAAAAGTACGAGACCATTAAAAGAGTCTTAGTTGATCGTTACTCCATTTCCGAAGACCGAAAATTGGAGACAATTCTGAGCAAAATCGAAATTGATGATCAAAAACCATCTGATATTTTGCATCAGATTAAGTCGTTGGCTGAAAACATTTTTTCAACCAACGTCATTACTAAATTGTGGATCAGGCAGCTGCTTGACTACATTCAAACAGCGCTGATCCCGCAGCAAGATAAACGAGAAGAGGATCTCGCTGATATTGCCGACAAACTACACGATCTAGTTGGCACTCGAACCCAAACTTTGAGTTCTATACAACGCAGCAAACGTAAACCTAGCTCAAAGCTACAGGTAGCAACCTCAACAATTTCACAGCTTGAGAATACTATCAAGAGACTGAGCGATAGGTTAGCAAGATTCGAGACACAGTCACACACGCAGCGACAACCCTTGCGTTCACAATCCCCCTGAAGACGTACTCCTTCTCTTGCGAGAAACACGCAATTTACCACACATGAGAGAAGTTCAAATCGCCCAAGCAATTCACAAGCGCACAGATACCAAAATTCACAAAACTGGTGTTGGTATCACGATCGATTTGGTAACAAAGCGTCTAAATGCATCAAACCATGCAATTTTGTTACCCAGCATAGAGAACCGCAACTACCGGTTCCCCAAACCATTTAGTCTTAAGGTCGCAGCGGCAGACTTAAGACAAGCGCAACACAGCCGCTTATTTATACGGGATTCGGAGAATAATATCATGTTTCTCATTGATACCGGCGCTGATTTAAGCGTAATCCCGTATTAGAAATACTATCGCTGCGGAACAAATCGCAATCCCGATTTAGTTCTGTCAGTAGCAAATGGTACCACAATAAATACTTTTGGTACCAAATTACTCAACGTTGACATTGAACTAAGACGTTCTTTCAAACACGCATTTATTCTTGCCAATGTCAACCGCCCCATTATCGGCGCGGATTTCCTAACGAAATTCGGTTTGTTAGTGGATCTGAAAAATCGCAAATTGATTGATCCATCCACTAAGCTTACTATCAACGCAACATCAGCACTCGTTGATACATCAACACCATTGTTTTACATAATCAACAATGGCTATAGAGAATTGGTTAAGAAATTTCCTTCTTTAACAGCTCCACCGAACTACAACTCTCCGGTAAAGCACAATGTAGTATACCACATTTACCAATTGCGAGACCACGTAGACTTGATCCAATTCGGCACAAACCGGCATTCCTAGAATTTCAACACTGGGTGGAACTAGGATTCTGCCGACCTTCTTCTTCAGCAATATCATGTCCATTACACTTGGTGAAGAAGAAGGACAACGACTGGAGACCATGTGGGAACTATAGAAGGCTTAATACTGTCACAATTCCTGACCGTTACCCAATTCCTCACATACAAAATTTTTCCATGCAATTACATGGATACTCAATTATTTGAAAAATCGATCTCGTCAGAGCATACCATTTAATACCAATTGCTCCTGACGACATACATAAAAACGCAATTACCACACCACTTGGCTTATTTGAATTCACCCGAATGCCATTTGGACTTAGAAATGCTGAGGAATGATTGCCAGCGTTTTATCAACGAAATTGTGAGAAATGTCGATTTCGTTTATATTGACGACATTCTCGTAGCATCTAGATACGAGAAGCAACACTTACTCCATTTGGAACAACTCTTCCAAAAATTATCAAATTATGGCGTCAATATTAATACAGCAAAATGTGTGTTTGGGACAAGCAACCTTGACTTCTTCAATCACAAAATTACTCCCAGTGGCATTATGCCGGCTGAAGGACGTATTAAGGCAATTAGAGAATTCCCAACACCACAAAGCGTTAAGCAAATTCAACAATATGGCGGTATGGTAAACTACTATCACCGATTCCTTCCAAAACTCGCTGAGATGCTTGCACCAATTCACTCACAATTGGCAACACTTCTCAAGAAACCCAAAACGCCTCAAAATTTTTCTTGGCCTAAAGAATGTCAAAATTTCTTCGGCATTCCTTAAGCTCAAGAACAGCTTAGAAAATATTGCTCTTTTAGCGCATCCGCTAAATGCAACAAAATATAGCATCACTACTGATGCATCTAACGCAGCTATAGGCGCAGTCTTACAGTAATTAAATAAATACGCTTGGGAACCTCTTGGATTTTTCTCCAAGAAATTATTAGATGCCGAAAGAAAATATTCCGCATTTGATGGCGAATTGCTTGCAATTTTCCAAGCGATTAAAAACTTTCGCTATTTTGTGGAAGGTCGGAAATTCACTATTTTCACCGACCACAAACCGCTTACTAGAGCAATTACCTCTAAAGCGGAGCGCAACCCAAGGCAAGCACGCCACTTAGATTATGTCTCTCAGTTTACGACAGATATACAGCACAAACAAGGAAAAGATAATGTAATCGCCGATACACTTTCTCGGATTCAAGGGAATAACAAAATTTGAAAATATTACTATAGAAAGGGTGTAACAGTTAGTAAATACTTCACAAAGAGATAAATGATAAGAACAAAATAAAGAATTATTAGCCCAGTCAAATCCGGTCCGAATCACTGGATTGTTACTACAGTTCTAAAGTACAATAACAACAATTCTCGCAATTTAAACCGTTTCTAAGATATTTCTGAAAGTACTGAAAATAATATTAGAATAATTTTCAAAGTACTTGCTTCACAATTATAACACAACAACAATAATAACCGTTATTATCTATTATTAATTTATTTTCCAAATTTGCAATAAATCACACAATTTATTTCACTTTAAGCACAGCAATTTAAATTTTTCGCACTGTGTGTGTTTCGATTGTGTTTTAATTTTCGTGTTTAAACTAAGGTGAATCGAATCATCTGAATGACAACTCGTATTCACCTATCTGTATTTATATGCCTCGCTGAATATTACAGATTATATACGAACATTCGGTTCTATTCTACAACTAAGCTGTTGCAAAACTATTTCTAATGCTTAGTTCTAGATGGCACTAATTTTTTTAGACAAAAAGAAACTTGGGAATAATATGCGATTGAAAGAAAATTGTTTGCCAGATGATGGCGAATATGAGACAGAAACATATCGTTATATTTCTCACAAATAAAACGTCGAAAAAAATTTATTTTCACAATTTATTTCACAATTTTTATTTGACTTGTTACAACTTTGAGTTAGCTCTTAAAACTAACTTAACATAAAATTTACTTTAACGTTCTAAAATAAAAAATGCTAACTAAGGATAATTATAATTATGTTGTTTCTAACTTATAAAAGTGCTTATCAAGAAATAAGACGATGCTTGTGCATTCCCCTTGTAAATATGATCGGGCTCCGGTTGCAATGATGGGGGCAATGTTCAACACATCGTGAGAACATTGTAGCCTTGAGTTATTTATTTGATGTAGTAATTTATGTAATTATAACTCCTCCCGGGGGTGTAGAAAGGGCGTCCTCGTCCTTAACTTTGATTCCTAATTTTGCTACTAGATTTGAGAATCTCGTATCTTCTTTGTTGGAACACTCTAACTTTTGCTGGTTTATATTGCGTCTTACTGCGCTTGTGATATTTTGGCGAACCTTGATGTACGCATATACTGTTACGAGTATTAACCCTAGTGATGAGATAGACACACCGCCTGATAGGGACCATATCCAATATTGTTGATTCTCCTGTTGTAAATTCATGTGCGTTATCAGTTTCCTGTTTTGTAAATTTTGTTGTTCTATTACATTTATGTCCACCTTTTTAACCAGTCTCCGTGCTATCTCAAGATTATGTAGTGCACCCTGAATTTCTTCCGCTTCGCTCTTAATTTCGAGCGACTGAAACTTCTTGTTCTTAATTACCAAAGTGCAGTTCCAGAAGCTTATAAGGAAGTTTCCCGTTAGCGTCCTGTTGTTCGGTCCACAATCCGATGAAAATGTTTCTTCTTTAGCGTCATCTATCAGAAGTTTGTCCTCTGACATATAGTGTACTGCTATGTCCGATTTTGCTGTTACGTTGCAGGTACCTTTCGTGCCCGTTATCAGAGGTTTGATACACTCGTCGTCGAATTCTTTTATTTCTCCGTATTTTTGTACGAAACTGTTAGGGTTTAATGATGTAAATAGTTTTTGTCTCGTCATTATGATATGTTGTGAGTACCCACTCACTCTTATTATTGTATCTTTGACTGTTAACGGTATGATCGTTGTTGATGTTGATACTTCATCTTCCAGCTTTGGTACTTCTAGAATAAACAGGAGCATTTCTTCATTTACGGCGATTTTCGGTATTACGTATTGGAGTGCCTCTTCTGGTATACTTATATTGACTCCTTGGTTTATCATTAGATCTCTTATCGTCATTAGTTCTTTTAGCGAAAGCACTTTGTTGCTTGCTAATCCAATTTTTGTTCTAACGATGGCATCTTGTATGTCCTCTAATATATTGCTTATAGTGTCTATGTTTATGATAGCTGTCATCATTTCTATCTCACTGAGTATTATTTTATTAGCTGTGTTGGTGTTCGTCACCGCTTTGTTGATCGTATCTGTGATCAATCTTATTCTTTCGTCAATCCGGGTGTTTATCTGTACTTGCTGATTATTTTCGTTTGTTAGCTCATTCATTTTGCTTTCCAGCATTCGTAGATCTAATGCATCTGGGCTGCCTGCCAGCCACTTCCACGCGGAACCGAGTGCATCCCAACGTTTTTGTCTATAACGTCGTGTGGGTTTTATTTGTTGTAGGTTGTCGTATAATTTCTTGCACTTTTGTTTTACTATATTGTATAATTCTAATTTATCATTCTTATCATCTAGCTTATTATAAATGAATTTATTTATTGATTCTACTGTATTTTGTAAGTTATGTAAATTGATTGGCTGTACTATTTTTATATTGCCTCTTTGAATTTTGCAATCGTTTGTTTTAATTATTAAAATTGGATCGCTATTTAAATTTTTTATTTCTAATTTCTGGCTTTTACAGATTTCTATAATTATAGTTAATATATATTAATAATCTTATAATGAAATGCATTGAACTCGTATATAAAGCAAATGACAGCTTATCTAATTTATAATATAATATTTCTACGTGTACTATATCTAGAATGGTAATTTCTAATTAAAAGTTTTTATTTACGTCAACTTTAGATTAAATTATTTATATTTATTTCTTATTTAATTATTGTATTACAATTTGCCTGAAATGATAACTAAAATTGATTTTAATTAATTCTGTTTTCTTTCAATTTTTTTTCAAGTTCAATTTCAACTTCAATTTCAACTTCAATTTCAACTTCAATTTCAACTTCAATTTCAACTTCAATTTCGATTTCAATTTCAATTTCAATTTCAATTTCAATTTCAATTTCAATTTCAAGTTCAATTTCAACTTCAATTTCAATTTCAATTTCAATTTCAGTTTCAATTTCAATTTCATTTTTTCAATCTTTTTATTTTATTTTTTTTCCGTTTTATATTTCTTTTTGTACGGAATGTTTTTAACTCAATATTTCGAATTTTAGTCCCAATTCCTCTCGGTTGGGTTTTCGTTCTAATGTTGGGTTTAAGGAATACGGATTGATCTTCTATAAGGTCGGGTGGGTCTTCTTTACCACTGTTTTGCTTTTGCATTCTTGCAGCTGCTTTTGTTAAGTTGGCATTGACCGTCTGAAATATTTGGTTTGCCCGTGTTTGAATTTGCGTGGGATCAATGAAATTGTTTTGGTTAAAAATAATTTCATTCGGCGTGAAGCCGGTCGCTGAATGCACGGTATTATTATAAGATATAAGTGCAACTGACAATACGATGGCAGTTGAAGTATTCGGGTTTGGTAGTTTATGTTTATTGGTATTGTATATTTCAATGACCGTGGCATGGGTTTTTTCAGTCTGCCCATTAGATTCTGATGATGAGGCATATTCTATTCTGATATTGAGGTTATTTAGAAATTCCCTCATTTGAATGGATTGGAAGGTGGTTTCGTGGTCACATACAATACTGTTCGGTATTCCGAAGAGAGTGAAATATTTGTTAAGGGCTGTGGTGACGTCCGTTACGTTTTTGGTTTCCATTGCTATCATTTGTAGATGCTTGGAAAATGAGTCTATTATAGATAGAAAGTTGTTTCTGTTTATAATGAAAATGTCAATATGCAGCCTTTTCATTGATGTTTAGATTTTCTATATCTTGCTTAGTGATTAGGTTTTAAAGTTTCGAAGTTGTTAACGGTTAATTTTAATTTTGGTAAAACGTTTGGTGATTACGGGTCATTCGTGAGAATGTTTACTACCGTTTTGCCCTGTTCGGCTTTATATATTCCTGGTTGGATAATAATTTCTTCGTTGAGTTTTTGGTGTTCGGGAACGAACCATTCTCCGTCACTCGACGTTTGGAATGTGACAATATGATTATAATGGTTGCCCATTGGGTAGTAGCGGAAAAATTTGAGTTTGTGATTATTTAAAATCAAGTGATTTGTTGGGAAGTCAATTTTGGCGTTTAATGTGGCCATTGATTCTGAACCAATGATTCCATCAAAAAACCTGTGAAAATCTAGTTCGAAATAATTTTGCGGTGGAATATCGAAACCTAACAAATTAATTTTACACATTTTATTTACCAAGTGTGTCCCAAGTATATTTTTTACTGAGACTTCCTGGGTTTTTAGTAGATTTTTGGAAATAATACCGGGTCTTAGGATATTTTTATTTGCCCCGGTGGCTATTAAAAGCTTAATTGATTTGTTGTTGTGTATGTCTTTACATACTAAATATGGTAGATAGTTTAATCTTCCGTGTCTACCTGTTCGTCCTCCTGAAAATTTGTCGAGTATACCTCGAATTCAGGTGAAGAATCTTCTTCGTTTTCGTGCTCGTTGTGTTGAGAATTCTCGGGATCTGCGAGAATTTCGTGCGTGTTAATTGCTCGAGTATTTTTCGACCTCGTCGAAATGTCTATCGACATGGGAGTCGGTTTACCTTTTTCTGAGAGAGGCGGTTTCCGATTTATTACCGAGCTCGTATTGTTTCTCGGCTGGAAGTTGTTAAATTTATTTGGTTGCATATTGTTATTATTTTGAATAAAAGTTTGAACCGGTTTTTTGTTACTGTTCGAAATTAGCTCGTTCGTTGTAAATTTACATAGGAAAGCGTAAGGCTCCTCTATGTTTTTGGGCTTTGCCGCTTGGGCGTACCCGAAGTAAGGTTTTTTCAACCCCGAAATGAATGCTGCTAAAGCATCCTCTTCGATAAATGTATTGATAGCAAGCCAGGCATGATTGTAGACAGCTTTCTGCCTTGCTAGAGTTTTTATATTTTGTACATTCTCTTTAATTTTGTTAAAATATGAATGCACCGTCATGCTCTCGGTTTGTTTAGTCGCCCAGAGCTGCGACTTGTAAAACGACAGTTCCTGCTTGTCGCCAAGTGTTTCCAGGAGAATAGCTTTTATCTCCGGAAAACTTTGTGGGTTTCCAGCCAGACATAAAGCGTCTTTTGCTCTACCCTTGATTTTGTTGCTCACAGCTTGTGAATACAACCTTAATTGTGCTTCCGAGACGAAGGGTACAAATACCATAAGTGTATCTTCCGCTGTCTGAAGCCACGCGTTTAATTGTTTTCGATTATCGTTGTATTCCGGTATCGATTTTATTGGATCAGGGATCCTGAACGCATCGAACGTCATTTGCTGTGCTTCTGCACCTTTTTCTGCAAAATTGTCCGCTGGTTTTTGTTGCAAAAAGGCCAGAGTTCGGTCTTGTTCTTCCGATCTAACTGTCATTTTTTGCACCTGTTCAACTACAGCTTTTATTTGCTCCGTGAGCTCGTTTATCGCTGTCATTGTTTCAGGATTCATTCTGTGAAGTGAGTTGTCTTCGAAATTACGATTTTCGTCAAATCTTCGTTCTGACTTTTTTCCCATTCACCAGAATTAATTTTATTTTATTTATTAAATTTTGTACTGTACCTATCTCGTAGTATACAGAGGGCAGTTCTGTGCCTATCTCGTAGTACACAATTTAGCCAATGGTTACCACAATTATTATATAAAAAATTTAAACAAAAATATATAATAATAATAAAAAATTGTTACCTTATGTAGTCGTGTGTCCTATAGGTTCTAGCGATGTCTAGTGTGGTGCGGGCGGCGGAACCTCAACTCCTCTGGGCGGTTTACACCTTTAGCCTGAGATGCACTGTTTATAATTTTTTACTTATAAAACTCGCGGATTCACTTTTTAAATTAGTGTTTATGTCTAATTTATTTGCACTGTTTTACACTTACACTATCACAACACTAACCGGACGGCTGCGCCAGTTATATTTCTCACAAATAAAACGTCGAAAAAAATTTATTTTCACAATTTTTATTTGACTTGTTACAACTTTGAGTTAGATCTTAAAACTAACTTAACATAAAATTTACTTTAACGTTCTAAAATAAAAAATGCTAACTAAGGATAATTATAATTATGTTGTTTCTAACTTATAAAAGTGCTTATCAAGAAATAAGACGATGCTTGTGCATTCCCCTTGTAAATATGATCGGGCTCCGGTTGCAATGATGGGGGCAATGTGCAACACATCGTGAGTACATTGTAGCCTTGAGTTATTTATTTGATGTAGTAGTTTATGTAATTATAACTATACATATCTGCTGCAGTCAAATGGGTATCTTTAAGCAAAAATTTGAACTTTTCTAGATAGATGGCGCTAGTGTTATTTATTTTAAATTCCACTAATAATGGTTCATTAAAATGTTATTTATACTTTTCGAAAAACTGTTGGCCAATTTCAAATCCATTTGATCCATATATTGATAAATATTTAGTTTTGATTTCACCATATTCGAAATGGTGTTATCTATGTCGTCATCATCCTCGTGTCTGCTCATATCAAAATTTGATTTCCAATCATCTTCTAGGACTATTAAATCTATGAAATTCTGAACATGATTTTGAAAACCAACGTGAACGAAATCAAATTTTGAATATTATTGTTGGCACTAATTTTTTTATAAATATCATTAAACTCTTAATCCTTGATTGAACAACTTACTCTGAATTAACCTGGGAGCCGTCTGATTCACCAAAGTTTGATTTGGGTGTTAATTTCAATTGAGATACCCCAGAGTTTTTCAACAAGATCTAGACAATTTCGTAGTTTTCTATTTTTTTCAAATATCTGATTAAATTTGTTTACAGTGGGGCTCACAAATTCTTAATTAAATTCTCAATAAAATTGAGACAATTTAACTTTCTTTATGCAAAGTGCTTTGAGTTGATTTATGGAGCCTGTTAACGCTTCGAAAATGCTTCCGAATTGTTACTTAAATTCGGTGGTTTGTAGATTCACAAGATTAGTTTGGGTTATCACGGGTGAGGAATTTTATTATTACAAAAATGCATTACAATGCAATTTAACACGATCCAAATTATTGTAGTTATGTTGAACATTATGATGATGCGTCAACGTTCTCCCTCACCTTGACAAGAGCTGTTGTCAAACTACTATGTCAGAACGTCTATGTATTCTTGGTGCAGGAAGGGCTGCTGGACGTTTATTTCGTTGGTTTTTTCTCTGCCACAATATAATAATTAGTGCTATAACATCGTGGCGGTTAGGGTCAGCATTCCAGTGAAAGTCATTATTATGTTCTGCGATTAATGTTTCCAGTTGGTAAGTGTCTATTCTTGATATTGGTATCTTGGTCATATGAATATCAGAGTAGTTAAACGTATGATTAACACTACTAGCATTTATAGTTGGAATAAATGCTGAATTCAAGCTAGAACTCGATGTGGATGGCGCAAAAATCTGAAATGTTTTATTCTTCAATGTACAACCATCATTGGTGTTTAACATTCCACATCCTTCATGCTAGTGAAGTTTATCCAAACTAATCCAAAAAATACACACTTATTGCAATAGTATTGGTAAAAGTAAACATTCAGGCGAATTTATATTAAGTAATTTAGAGGAAATGTGATTTTGGGTTGGGGCTTGACAGGGTGTTCCATGAGTTTTAAAAATGTAATTATTTTAATTAGCCTTTCCAAAGGTACATTCCATAGTCATTCTAAGTATTTTCGAAGCATTTAGCATGAACTTCAGTGATACTGGTGGACTACTGAAACAATAAGGAGTGTTTCAAGCAGGTATTATGATTTTCTGCACATACAAGGTATTCCATGAGTTTTAAAAATGTAAATATTGAGAATGAGAAATTAACTGTGAATTGATTAATCCACTATGCGGATGGGTGAGTATTTCAACCAGGGTTCTCTGAGTATCTTCGACATTTCTGATGAATAGCATGAGTTGTATGGATAACATGTTGATTAATTGGTGTTGATATAAATATGCTGTATCAGCTGAAAGTTGGTTGACTCTATCTTGTATAAGCTCAATGTGCTCGCCCATAACATTTAGTTGGTTTCTTGTTAGATCACTATAATTTTTACAGTGGCATTGATAACTGAGGTTTGCTTTCGAGCTAAATTGATCAGTGTTTCGCTTTTATCTTCCAGGTTTGTTATTAATTGTTCATAACGTTGTGCATCTCGTTCATTCAAAACACGAAATAAATCTCCCATCGCAGATTCCACTGTATCCCCGAACCCACGTCTTACTGGTCTTCGTTCTTTGTTGGAATTCTGAATTACTTGGTTCGCCTTTCTAATATTTTCCAGATGGTGATCAAATTGTTGAATGGTGGCAGCGCAAATACCGGGATCATTTGTATAATTAATACTCTCTTGGCAGACGCGTTCCAATTGCTTATAATGTACATTCATATTTTTCAGTTCCCTTCAAATTCTCTCATCATAGTAGATAATTATGTAGAGATCATAGTAGATGATTATGTTTCAGTTGTAAGCAAGTGGGTTCATTTCAGCATGTTTTTCAAAATATCCTGAAATGATTCCTGGTTGGTGGTTAAGGTATTCAATGCTATATTTTTTCATTTGCCGTCTCTGCACTTGATGCGCAGTAAAAGATACGATCCGAAGATAGTTTCGCGGATTGATTCCGTGTTCTCTTTTCAGTTGGTTCAGGAACTTTCTCTAGAGATAAACCTGCCGTCGGCTTATGGCTGTTTGTTATAAACTGTTGCACTTCGGAATTCTTCAATAATTGGTTCAGGTTCGGACTCAATGGTGTAGTGTGTCGATAAAGGGCTGATCTTAGCTATGGACCTTTTGAGTATTATTAGTTTTCATGGTAACGACTCTGGTTAATTTGTCATGTCCTGGGTGAGTTTCTAATACTCTTCCCAATATCCACTTGGTGGGTGGTAAATTTTCGTCTCTTATAAGAACTAATTGGTTTTTCTTTATATTTGGTTGTTGTTTTGTCCATTTCATTCGGTGCTGCACTTCCATAATAGGTAATTTTTGCTCCACATTTTCCAGAAGCCTTTCCAGAATGATAAATAGATTGCAAATATGTATTTGCAGCCACAACATTCGTGGCGTTGTCACTATACATATTTGCAACGTTACCCCTTCGGGCTATGAAACGTTTAAGGGCAGCGATAAATTCTTGTTCTTCTTGAATTAACCAATTCTATAGCATCACTGTCGTTGTTAAACAGATGAAAATGGCGATGTACCCCTTCCGACTCTTTGTTTCGCGGCCCTTGGAGATTCAAAAATTGATGGGCCCAGCATAGTCTATTCCTGTATGGGTAAATGCTCTTGAGGGTATTACTCTTGGAGGAGGTAGGCCTCCCATCAGTTGAGTTGCTCTGTTAGCATTGAACGTAAAACACTTCTGGCATTGGCGATTGTGATGTTTTGTTGCTCTTTTGCCTTGGAGGATCCAAAATTGCTTCCTTATGAACGCGAGCGTTAAGTTCAAACCTCCATGCTGAGTACTTTTATGTGCCCTATCGATGATCAAACTTGTGAAATGACCCTTTGGCAGTAGGATGTTCGGATATTCTTCGTTATAATTCAAAATTGAATGTTACGATCGTCTTGCTATTCGAAGTATTCCGTTCGTGTCCAGAAATGGATGTAAAGAGAGAACTTTACTCTTGGAGCCCACTGACCCTTTTTCCTTTATTTTTCTTATAGCGTCCTGCTCCTAACTCGTTAACTGTTAGCGCCACCTTTCGTTTTTTACCTTTATGGTGGCTATTCCAATAGAAACGCTAAATATGTGCGAGTACTCGAATTGTTTTTGTGAGAGGGGAGAACCTGCACAATCCGCGGGTTTTTCTTTTGATTTTACATGTTTCCATTGTGCAGAGCTGAAAATAGCATGAATCTGCGACGTTCTATTTGCTATTCCAATAGAAACGCTAAATATGTGCGAGTACTCGAATTGTTTTTGTGAGAGGGGAGAACCTGCACAACCCGCGGGATTTTCTTTTGATTTTACATGTTTCCATTGTGCAGAGCTGAAAATAGCATGAATCTGCGACGTTCTATTTGCTAGGAAAGTTTTCCACTTACTAGGATGTCCTTGAGCCAGGCCAGAACAATTGTCGAGTCAGTCCAGGCTTGCATTTTAACGTTTGGGATTCACATGGCCTCTGAAACTTATCTCAGTAGATTCGTTAACAGTACTGATCCCAAAAAGTTCTAATCTTGGAAAACTTAGTTTGTGACTTATAGGGGCCACCTTAGTTTTCCGGACACAAGTGTAATTGTTGATTCTTCTGTATCTGTCACCTTGCAGTCCACTACTGCAGCGTAAGCTAATTCCGATGCATCATAAAACCCATGCAGCTCTAAATTTCCGCCCTTGTCCTTGGTATGAGCCCATCGTGGAAAACCCAAATTTTTTGCAGCTCGCTGAACGTAGTTTTATATTGAATCCATTTTTTCTTCATTTCCTCAGGTAGTTCTTCATCCCATGATAATCCCCTTGTCCATGACTGCTGAAACAATAGTTTTCCTATAATAATTGTTGGGGAAAACCATCCTAGCGGATCGAATATCTTTGATACCTCCGAGACAAGGGATCGTTTTGTTGGAACTATTGTCATGGGTTCCATGTTGACCTGGAACTCAAATTCATCTCGTTGGGGATTTCACAGTATTCCTAACGTTTTTATGGATTCATGGTTCTTATTTATGAGTGTGGTTTTGACTCCCTTTGTTCTTCAGGAATACCCTCCATTATGGCTCTGTTGTTCGATGCTCATTTTCTCTGCTTGAAACCTCCATTATTTAGCGTTTTTCTTAACTGTTGCTGACATTTTACTGCATGTTCTATGGTTGCACCAGAGTGAACATCACGTCAATATAGAAATCCTTCAACAGAATTTCAGCAGCAATTGGATACTTGTTCTGCTTATTATTTATTATTGTTATTGTTATTATAACTATTTACATATATGTGAACGGTAATTTATAATCGTATACATAGAAACTGACATTTCAAGGGAATTCCCTTTGTATGTACTTAAGTACATAAAATATTGGTACCCGAGAAACCAAAATTTGAAATTACAACAGATCGAATTGTAACTTACCCAATAAGCGAAAATTTGTATACTCAAAATGGGTTGCCACCGTATTGTGACAAAAATGACTTTGTGGAATAATATAAATTGATAAATATATAAAATGTTAATGAAAGGAGGAAACAGTTTTCTGCCACGGGAAATTTATCATTTGAGCTGAAATATGTTGGATTGTGTTATCCATTTTGGTTTTTATTTAAATTTAAATACATTTTCATAACTTATTTTAATAATTTTCACTTACTTTAAACAATTCTATAAATTGAAATTTTGTCGACGAAAGTCCTGATTTAAAACAATAAAGTTGTCGGCAAATATAATTCAATTTATTTTTATTATTATTTAAAATTTATTATTTATTTATTTTTTTTTACATACCGGAAGGTCAGGGAAGATTGTGATTGCAACATTCTTGATCAGGTGGTCTATTTAATTACTTACGCTTTGAGCATAAACTAAATACAATCAAATATGTTAACGATCCAAAGACTTTTGCTATGGAATGTTGTTTTTCGACGATCTTTCTGGTTGAATTCAGGTTATGTTTTAGTGAAGTTGTGTGAATGTTAGATATAAATTAACCCTGCTTTTAGTTGGATGAATTTAAATATAGGTAGCTGAATGACAATACCGAATCTAATTTTTTTTTATTTTTTTTTTATTTTGACATTATTGACGGAATATTTAGGTCATCATATGTATGGTAATACTGCCGTGTCATTACGAACGTGAAGTCCCTCGGTTAAATGGTGTTGGATGGGAAGATAGGGCAAAATAAGGTTACAAGCAGTATGTGATGAGATGACCCGTAGATGTGAATTAAATAATCTAACCAGTCTAGTAGGACTGATGCCGAATACATATGATGAATATTAGTATCCTTTACCTCAAACACAACTAACTTACATTAATTAACTAACAAACTCTAATCTAGAGTGTGAATTTAATTGAGACTAACATTCTAATATATTTAAGTAGTTAGAAAATGACTTTGCTGCGGTTCGCCCTACTCGTTTCTGTGACTAACATCCTAACTAACCTTATCTGTTAAGGATGCAGGCAGGGCCTGGGCCCGCATGATGTTGAAATATTATTCGCATTCAGATATAATTTGTTATTTGATTGTTGATATTTCAGGATTATGGTAACGTACCTAGGATCGCCGTTATGGCTGGCCTGTACGCCTCTATCATATCATATCATATCATATCAATTGGATACTTGTTCTGCTCGTCTATGGCAAGCTGTTTTAGAGTTCTAGAGGCCAAATATGGAACGGACGATGTACCATACGTGACTGTTCGTAACTTGTACTCTTTAATTTGCTCGTCTGGATCAGCTCTCCATAGTATCCTTTGTAAGTTCTGTTGTATTGTTGTTACCAGGATTTACCTGTACATTTTCTCAATATCTGCGTTGTATACGTATTTGTATTTCCTCCATCTTGTTATAATAGACATCCGATCTTGTTGTAAAGTTGGACCTACTGTAGCTGGATATCGTTGAAACTGATCCCATTTGTTGTCTTCATTGATGCATCAAAGACTACCCTCACCTTGGTTGTTGCACTTGACTGCTTGTCCACAGCATTGTGAGGTAGGTAACATGTTTGCCTTTTGGCATCTTCTGAATTGACCTGAACTATATGTCCTAGCTTTATGTATTCATTATTAAAGTTATGGTATTCTTGTTTTAATTGTGGGTTGCTTTCTAATCTTCTTTCTACTTGAATTAGTCTTGAAACCGCACATTTACTTGAGTCTCCTATCTCCAGTTCATCCCTTAATGGCATAGTGACCTCATATCAACCTTCTGGTAGCCTCCTGTGAGTAATTGCGTAGTGTTGCTCCTGCAATTCTGATTCTGTCGTGAGGCCCAGGAGAATCCTTCCTAACTCAGTTTTCTGGGCTATTGGTTGGTACGGTGATTTCATTATTACATCGTCGAACAAGATGTTAGCGTATAGCTCTGTTCCTAAAATCATATCGATTGGACCAGGTAAGTCAAATTTGGATCAGACAGTGCTAACTCTCTCCAAGTTGATTTGTTAAGACCCTTTACTGGCGTTGTTGGTAGTTGCTCAGTTAAATTTGGTAAGATAAAAGCTTCCACCACCTGCTTGTATGTCGAAGGGTAATAAGGTGAAATGGTTATGTGTACTTTATAATTTATTTTATTAGTTTTCATTCCTCCAATTCCAGTAACTTGTAAATCTGCTCGGAATTTAGGTAGGTTGAGTTGTTCGGCACCTGCCTGCGTGATAAATGATGACTGAGAGCCTGGATCTATTAGTGCACATAATTTTACCGGATATCCGATGCAACTTGTAGCGTTGATCAATGCGGTAGCTAACAAAGGCACCTTATTATGTACAGTGCATTTTTCGTTGTTGTTTTTCGCGGAATGGAGCGTTGTGGATGTTGTCACCTCCCTTGTGTGCAACAATGTGTTATGCCTTCTTTGACATACCACACAGGTTTCCTTACTTTGGCATGACAATTTGTTGTGCGTGGATACTAGACAAATACTATGGGTTGCTGCTATTATTTTGGACCTTTCCAGAACTTGCGTCTTCTTAAAAACTGGGCAAGTTGTTATTTCGGGAGATGCACTGCAGACAATGCATCTTTTTTTCTATCCCCGCGAAAGTTCTTCTAGGCGGTGGTACGTGTACAGCAAGGAGGTGTGTTTGTTGTTCTGCCTTGTTGTGTACCCTTTGTTGTTTGCGATCCTCCTAGAGTTTGGAAACGACATTCTAGAAACTTTAAGAACTCACTTAACGATTAAATTTCCCGAGGATTCACCAGATTAACTTCATATAGACGATGTGTCTCTCTGTCCAGCTTTCTTGACACTAATGGAATTAGTATTGCATTCCACGTTGACGTCTCTATGCACAAGTAGCTTATGGCATGAAGATTTTCATTTATTGTGTCGTGCAGAGCCTTTATTGCATTTGCCGACTCGGAATTGTGCGTTGGGAGAGTCAAAAGCGAATTTACGTTGTTGGTGACAAGTAAACGCTTGTTGTTGTTTGCTCCAGATGTTGATGCATGATTCAAAAGTTTTGCCGCATCTCCTCTAATGTATGATTTGATGTAGCTTATTTTATGAGTTTTTATTTCCGGGTGATAATTTTTCTCAGTAAGTGGACATCTCATCCACATTTTGACTCATTCTGTCATAAATTTCATCGAGAAAGTACGAACTACGTTGTTGTTCTTCTGGTATTTCAACGAGGATTTCTGCATTCAACGTATCCATCTTTACTCTGCTGCTCTCCAACTGTTGTAATTGTTGGGTTAAATGAGGAGTGCCACGACTTTCTTCTAAACATTCTCGAGCTTGGTGCAATAAACTGTTCTGTGAATAATTCATTGAAATCCTCCACCTTTTTGGATTCAACAAGCTTACTTTCATGTCGACTGTACCTCTTAGCAACCTCAGGATCAGACGATGGACGTGGTTGTTCTTCTGATCGTTTATGGATATCATCCAGCAAGATGTCATAATTTCTGCGAATCTGCTTCCGTTCGGTGAAGTAAGTCAAATTTAAATCCACTGCCGGTAATTTTGTTATCATGATGTCGGTATCATGATGAGACGGCTGATACGACGACGGATGAGACGACTAATATCTTCACTTCAAGTTTTCCACTTACTAGGATGTCCTTGAGCCAGGCCAGAACAATTGTCGAGTCAGTCCAGGCTTGCATTTTAACGTTTGGGATTCAAATGGCCTCTGAAACTTGTCTCAGTAGATTCGTTAACAGTACTGATCCCAAAAAGTTCTAATCTTGGAAGACTTAGTTTGTGACTTATAGGGGCCACCTTAGTTTTCCGGACACAAGTGTAATTGTTGATTCTTCTGTATCTGTCACCTTGCAGTCCACTACTGCAGCGTAAGCTAATTCCGATGCATCATAAAACCCATGCAGCTCTAAATTTCCGCCCTTGTCCTTGGTATGAGCCCATCGTGGAAAACCCAAATTTTTTGCAGCTCGCTGAACGTCGTTTTATATTGAATCCATTTTTTCTTCATTTCCTCAGGTAGTTCTTCATCCCATGATAATCCCCTTGTCCATGACTGCTGAAACAATAGTTTTCCTATAATAATTGTTGGGGAAAACCATCCTAGCGGATCGAATATCTTTGATACCTCCGAGACAAGGGATCGTTTTGTTGGAACTATTGTCATGGGTTCCATGTTGACCTGGAACTCAAATTCATCTCGTTGGGGATTTCACAGTATTCCTAACGTTTTTATGGATTCATGGTTCTTATTTATGAGTGTGGTTTTGACTCCCTTTGTTCTTCAGGAATACCCTCCATTATGGCTCTGTTGTTCGATGCTCATTTTCTCTGCTTGAAATCTCCATTATTTAGCGTTTTTCTTAACTGTTGCTGACATTTTACTGCATGTTCTATGGTTGCACCAGAGAGGACATCGCGTCGATATAGAAATCCTTCAACAGAATTTCAGCAGCAATTGGATACTTGTTCTGCTTATTATTTATTATTGTTATTGTTATTATAACTATTTACATATATGTGAACGGTAATTTATAATCGTATACATAGAAACTGACATTTCAAGGGAATTCCCTTTGTATGTACTTAAGTACATAAAATATTGGTACCCGAGAAACCAAAATTTGAAATTACAACAGATCGAATTATAACTTAAATAAGCGAAAATTTGTATACTCAAAATGGGTTGCCACCGTATTGTGACAAAAATGACTTTTTGTGGAATAATATAAATTGATAAATATATAAAATGTTAATGAAAGGAGGAAACAGTTTTCTGCCACGGGAAATTTATCATTTGAGCTGAAATATGTTGGATTGTGTTATCCATTTGGGTTTTTATTTAAATTTAAATACATTTTCATAACTTATTTTAATAATTTTCACTTACTTTAAACAATTCTATAAATTGAAATTTTGTCGACGAAAGTCCTGATTTAAAACAATAAAGTTGTCGGCAAATATAATTCAATTTATTTTTATTATTATTTAAAATTTATTATTTATTTATTTTTTTTACATACCGGAAGGTCAGGGAAGATTGTGATTGCAACATTCTTGATCAGGTGGTCTATTTAATTACTTACGCTTTGAGCATAAACTAAATACAATCAAATATGTTAACGATCCAAAGACTTTTGCTATGGAATGTTGTTTTTCGACGAACTTTCTGGTTGAATTCAGGTTATGTTTTAGTGAAGTTGTGTGAATATTAGATATAAATTAACCCTGCTTTTAGTTGGATGAATTTAAATATAGGTAGCTGAATGACAATACCGAATCTAATTTTTTTTTATTTTTTTTTTATTTTGACATTATTGACGGAATATTTAGGTCATCATATGTATGGTAATACTGCCGTGTCATTACGAACGTGAAGTCCCTCGGTTAAATGGTGTTGGATGGGAAGATAGGGCAAAATAAGGTTACAAGCAGTATGTGATGAGATGACCCGTAGATGTGAATTAAATAATCTAACCAGTCTAGTAGGACTGATGCCGAATACATATGATGAATATTAGTATCCTTTACCTCAAACACAACTAACTTACATTAATTAACTAACAAACTCTAATCTAGAGTGTGAATTTAATTGAGACTAACATTCTAATATATTTAAGTAGTTAGAAAATGACTTTGCTGCGGTTCGCCCTAGTCGTTTCTGTGACTAACATCCTAACTAACCTTATCTGTTAAGGATGCAGGCAGGGCCTGGGCCCGCATGATGTTGAAATATTATTCGCATTCAGATATAATTTGTTATTTGATTGTTGATATTTCAGGATTATGGTAACGTACCTAGGATCGCCGTTATGGCTGGCCTGTACGCCTCTATCATATCATATCATATCATATCAATTGGATACTTGTTCTGCTCGTCTATGGCAAGCTGTTTTAGAGTTCTAGAGGCCAAATATGGAACGGACGATGTACCATACGTGACTGTTCGTAACTTGTACTCTTTAATTTGCTCGTCTGGATCAGCTCTCCATAGTATCCTTTGTAAGTTCCGTTGTATTGTTGTTACCAGGATTTACCTGTACATTTTCTCAATATCTGCGTTGTATACGTATTTGTATTTCCTCCATCTTGTTATAATAGAGATCCGATCTTGTTGTAAAGTTGGACCTACTGTAGCTGGATATCGTTGAAACTGATCCCATTTGTTGTCTTCATTGATGCATCAAAGACTACCCTCACCTTGGTTGTTGCACTTGACTGCTTGTCCACACCATTGTGAGGTAGGTAACATGTTTGCCCTTTGGCATCTTCTGAATTGACCTGAACTATATGTCCTAGCTTTATGTATTCATTATTAAAGTTATGGTATTCTTGTTTTAATTGTGGGTTGCTTTCTAATCTTCTTTCTACTTGAATTAGTCTTGAAACCGCACATTTACTTGAGTCTCCTATCTCCAGTTCATCCCTTAATGGCATAGTGACCTCATATCAACCTTCTGGTAGCCTCCTGTGAGTAATTGCGTAGTGTTGCTCCTGCAATTCTGATTCTGTCGTGAGGCCCAGGAGAATCCTTCCTAACTCAGTTTTCTGGGCTATTGGTTGGTACGGTGATTTCATTATTACATCGTCGAACAAGATGTTAGCGTATAGCTCTGTTCCTAAAATCATATCGATTGGACCAGGTAAGTCAAATTTGGATCAGACAGTGCTAACTCTCTCCAAGTTGATTTGTTAAGACCCTTTACTGGCGTTGTTGGTAGTTGCTCAGTTAAATTTGGTAAGATAAAAGCTTCCACCACCTGCTTGTATGTCGAAGGGTAATAAGGTGAAATGGTTATGTGTACTTTATAATTTATTTTATTAGTTTTCATTCCTCCAATTCCAGTAACTTGTAAATCTGCTCGGAATTTAGGTAGGTTGAGTTGTTCGGCACCTGCCTGCGTGATAAATGATGACTGAGAGCCTGGATCTATTAGTGCACATAATTTTACCGGATATCCGATGCAACTTGTAGCGTTGATCAATGCGGTAGCTAACAAAGGCACCTTATTATGTACAGTGCATTTTTCGTTGTTGTTTTTCGCGGAATGGAGCGTTGTGGATGTTGTCACCTCCCTTGTGTGCAACAATGTGTTATGCCTTCTTTGACATACCACACAGGTTTCCTTACTTTGGCATGACAATTTGTTGTGCGTGGATACTAGACAAATACTATGGGTTGCTGCTATTATTTTGGACCTTTCCAGAACTTGCGTCTTCTTAAAAACTGGGCAAGTTGTTATTTCGGGAGATGCACTGCAGACAATGCATCTTTTTTTCTATCCCCGCGAAAGTTCTTCTAGGCGGTGGTACGTGTACAGCAAGGAGGTGTGTTTGTTGTTCTGCCTTGTTGTGTACCCTTTGTTGTTTGCGATCCTCCTAGAGTTTGGAAACGACATTCTAGAAACTTTAAGAACTCACTTAACGATTAAATTTCCCGAGGATTCACCAGATTAACTTCATATAGACGATGTGTCTCTCTGTCCAGCTTTCTTGACACTAATGGAATTAGTATTGCATTCCACGTTGACGTCTCTATGCACAAGTAGCTTATGGCATGAAGATTTTCATTTATTGTGTCGTGCAGAGCCTTTATTGCATTTGCCGACTCGGAATTGTGCGTTGGGAGAGTCAAAAGCGAATTTACGTTGTTGGTGACAAGTAAACGCTTGTTGTTGTTTGCTCCAGATGTTGATGCATGATTCAAAAGTTTTGCCGCATCTCCTCTAATGTATGATTTGATGTAGCTTATTTTATGAGTTTTTATTTCCGGGTGATAATTTTTCTCAGTAAGTGGACATCTCATCCACATTTTGACTCATTCTGTCATAAATTTCATCGAGAAAGTACGAACTACGTTGTTGTTCTTCTGGTATTTCAACGAGGATTTCTGCATTCAACGTATCCATCTTTACTCTGCTGCTCTCCAACTGTTGTAATTGTTGGGTTAAATGAGGAGTGCCACGACTTTCTTCTAAACATTCTCGAGCTTGGTGCAATAAACTGTTCTGTGAATAATTCATTGAAATCCTCCACCTTTTTGGATTCAACAAGCTTACTTTCATGTCGACTGTACCTCTTAGCAACCTCAGGATCAGACGATGGACGTGGTTGTTCTTCTGATCGTTTATGGATATCATCCAGCAAGATGTCATAATTTCTGCGAATCTGCTTCCGTTCGGTGAAGTAAGTCAAATTTAAATCCACTGCCGGTAATTTTGTTATCATGATGTCGGTATCATGATGAGACGGCTGATACGACGACGGATGAGACGACTAATATCTTCACTTCAAGTTTTCCACTTACTAGGATGTCCTTGAGCCAGGCCAGAACAATTGTCGAGTCAGTCCAGGCTTGCATTTTAACGTTTGGGATTCAAATGGCCTCTGAAACTTGTCTCAGTAGATTCGTTAACAGTACTGATCCCAAAAAGTTCTAATCTTGGAAGACTTAGTTTGTGACTTATAGGGGCCACCTTAGTTTTCCGGACACAAGTGTAATTGTTGATTCTTCTGTATCTGTCACCTTGCAGTCCACTACTGCAGCGTAAGCTAATTCCGATGCATCATAAAACCCATGCAGCTCTAAATTTCCGCCCTTGTCCTTGGTATGAGCCCATCGTGGAAAACCCAAATTTTTTGCAGCTCGCTGAACGTCGTTTTATATTGAATCCATTTTTTCTTCATTTCCTCAGGTAGTTCTTCATCCCATGATAATCCCCTTGTCCATGACTGCTGAAACAATAGTTTTCCTATAATAATTGTTGGGGAAAACCATCCTAGCGGATCGAATATCTTTGATACCTCCGAGACAAGGGATCGTTTTGTTGGAACTATTGTCATGGGTTCCATGTTGACCTGGAACTCAAATTCATCTCGTTGGGGATTTCACAGTATTCCTAACGTTTTTATGGATTCATGGTTCTTATTTATGAGTGTGGTTTTGACTCCCTTTGTTCTTCAGGAATACCCTCCATTATGGCTCTGTTGTTCGATGCTCATTTTCTCTGCTTGAAATCTCCATTATTTAGCGTTTTTCTTAACTGTTGCTGACATTTTACTGCATGTTCTATGGTTGCACCAGAGAGGACATCGCGTCGATATAGAAATCCTTCAACAGAATTTCAGCAGCAATTGGATACTTGTTCTGCTTATTATTTATTATTGTTATTGTTATTATAACTATTTACATATATGTGAACGGTAATTTATAATCGTATACATAGAAACTGACATTTCAAGGGAATTCCCTTTGTATGTACTTAAGTACATAAAATATTGGTACCCGAGAAACCAAAATTTGAAATTACAACAGATCGAATTATAACTTAAATAAGCGAAAATTTGTATACTCAAAATGGGTTGCCACCGTATTGTGACAAAAATGACTTTTTGTGGAATAATATAAATTGATAAATATATAAAATGTTAATGAAAGGAGGAAACAGTTTTCTGCCACGGGAAATTTATCATTTGAGCTGAAATATGTTGGATTGTGTTATCCATTTGGGTTTTTATTTAAATTTAAATACATTTTCATAACTTATTTTAATAATTTTCACTTACTTTAAACAATTCTATAAATTGAAATTTTGTCGACGAAAGTCCTGATTTAAAACAATAAAGTTGTCGGCAAATATAATTCAATTTATTTTTATTATTATTTAAAATTTATTATTTATTTATTTTTTTTACATACCGGAAGGTCAGGGAAGATTGTGATTGCAACATTCTTGATCAGGTGGTCTATTTAATTACTTACGCTTTGAGCATAAACTAAATACAATCAAATATGTTAACGATCCAAAGACTTTTGCTATGGAATGTTGTTTTTCGACGAACTTTCTGGTTGAATTCAGGTTATGTTTTAGTGAAGTTGTGTGAATATTAGATATAAATTAACCCTGCTTTTAGTTGGATGAATTTAAATATAGGTAGCTGAATGACAATACCGAATCTAATTTTTTTTTATTTTTTTTTTATTTTGACATTATTGACGGAATATTTAGGTCATCATATGTATGGTAATACTGCCGTGTCATTACGAACGTGAAGTCCCTCGGTTAAATGGTGTTGGATGGGAAGATAGGGCAAAATAAGGTTACAAGCAGTATGTGATGAGATGACCCGTAGATGTGAATTAAATAATCTAACCAGTCTAGTAGGACTGATGCCGAATACATATGATGAATATTAGTATCCTTTACCTCAAACACAACTAACTTACATTAATTAACTAACAAACTCTAATCTAGAGTGTGAATTTAATTGAGACTAACATTCTAATATATTTAAGTAGTTAGAAAATGACTTTGCTGCGGTTCGCCCTAGTCGTTTCTGTGACTAACATCCTAACTAACCTTATCTGTTAAGGATGCAGGCAGGGCCTGGGCCCGCATGATGTTGAAATATTATTCGCATTCAGATATAATTTGTTATTTGATTGTTGATATTTCAGGATTATGGTAACGTACCTAGGATCGCCGTTATGGCTGGCCTGTACGCCTCTATCATATCATATCATATCATATCAATTGGATACTTGTTCTGCTCGTCTATGGCAAGCTGTTTTAGAGTTCTAGAGGCCAAATATGGAACGGACGATGTACCATACGTGACTGTTCGTAACTTGTACTCTTTAATTTGCTCGTCTGGATCAGCTCTCCATAGTATCCTTTGTAAGTTCCGTTGTATTGTTGTTACCAGGATTTACCTGTACATTTTCTCAATATCTGCGTTGTATACGTATTTGTATTTCCTCCATCTTGTTATAATAGAGATCCGATCTTGTTGTAAAGTTGGACCTACTGTAGCTGGATATCGTTGAAACTGATCCCATTTGTTGTCTTCATTGATGCATCAAAGACTACCCTCACCTTGGTTGTTGCACTTGACTGCTTGTCCACACCATTGTGAGGTAGGTAACATGTTTGCCCTTTGGCATCTTCTGAATTGACCTGAACTATATGTCCTAGCTTTATGTATTCATTATTAAAGTTATGGTATTCTTGTTTTAATTGTGGGTTGCTTTCTAATCTTCTTTCTACTTGAATTAGTCTTGAAACCGCACATTTACTTGAGTCTCCTATCTCCAGTTCATCCCTTAATGGCATAGTGACCTCATATCAACCTTCTGGTAGCCTCCTGTGAGTAATTGCGTAGTGTTGCTCCTGCAATTCTGATTCTGTCGTGAGGCCCAGGAGAATCCTTCCTAACTCAGTTTTCTGGGCTATTGGTTGGTACGGTGATTTCATTATTACATCGTCGAACAAGATGTTAGCGTATAGCTCTGTTCCTAAAATCATATCGATTGGACCAGGTAAGTCAAATTTGGATCAGACAGTGCTAACTCTCTCCAAGTTGATTTGTTAAGACCCTTTACTGGCGTTGTTGGTAGTTGCTCAGTTAAATTTGGTAAGATAAAAGCTTCCACCACCTGCTTGTATGTCGAAGGGTAATAAGGTGAAATGGTTATGTGTACTTTATAATTTATTTTATTAGTTTTCATTCCTCCAATTCCAGTAACTTGTAAATCTGCTCGGAATTTAGGTAGGTTGAGTTGTTCGGCACCTGCCTGCGTGATAAATGATGACTGAGAGCCTGGATCTATTAGTGCACATAATTTTACCGGATATCCGATGCAACTTGTAGCGTTGATCAATGCGGTAGCTAACAAAGGCACCTTATTATGTACAGTGCATTTTTCGTTGTTGTTTTTCGCGGAATGGAGCGTTGTGGATGTTGTCACCTCCCTTGTGTGCAACAATGTGTTATGCCTTCTTTGACATACCACACAGGTTTCCTTACTTTGGCATGACAATTTGTTGTGCGTGGATACTAGACAAATACTATGGGTTGCTGCTATTATTTTGGACCTTTCCAGAACTTGCGTCTTCTTAAAAACTGGGCAAGTTGTTATTTCGGGAGATGCACTGCAGACAATGCATCTTTTTTTCTATCCCCGCGAAAGTTCTTCTAGGCGGTGGTACGTGTACAGCAAGGAGGTGTGTTTGTTGTTCTGCCTTGTTGTGTACCCTTTGTTGTTTGCGATCCTCCTAGAGTTTGGAAACGACATTCTAGAAACTTTAAGAACTCACTTAACGATTGAATTTCCCGAGGATTCACCAGATTAACTTCATATAGACGATGTGTCTCTCTGTCCAGCTTTCTTGACACTAATGGAATTAGTATTGCATTCCACGTTGACGTCTCTATGCACAAGTTGCTTATGGCATGAAGATTTTCATTTATTGTGTCGTGCAGAGCCTTTATTGCATTTGCCGACTCGGAATTGTGCGTTGGGAGAGTCAAAAGCGAATTTACGTTGTTGGTGACAAGTAAACGCTTGTTGTTGTTTGCTCCAGATGTTGATGCATGATTCAAAAGTTTTGCCGCATCTCCTCTAATGTATGATTTGATGTAGCTTATTTTATGAGTTTTTATTTCCGGATGATAATTTTTCTCAGTAAGTGGACATCTCATCCACATTTTGACTCATTCTGTCATAAATTTCATCGAGAAAGTACGAACTACGTTGTTGTTCTTCTGGTATTTCAACGAGGATTTCTGCATTCAACGTATCCATCTTTACTCTGCTGCTCTCCAACTGTTGTAATTGTTGGGTTAAATGAGGAGTACCACGACTTTCTTCTAAACATTCTCGAGCTTGGTGCAATAAACTGTTCTGTGAATAATTCATTGAAATCCTCCACCTTTTTGGATTCAACAAGCTTACTTTCATGTCGACTGTACCTCTTAGCAACCTCAGGATCAGACGATGGACGTGGTTGTTCTTCTGATCGTTTATGGATATCATCCAGCAAGATGTCATAATTTCTGCGAATCTGCTTCCGTTCGGTGAAGTAAGTCAAATTTAAATCCACTGCCGGTAATTTTGTTATCATGATGTCGGTATCATGATGAGACGGCTGATACGACGACGGATGAGACGACTAATATCTTCACCAGTCTGAACTTGCTGATCTACAATTTCTTCGATGGTGCTCATCTTTCTTTATTTGTTGTTTAGTTTATTCGAAGACTCTGGCGGTTTTGTTGTTTGATTATAAACGTGCCTCTGTTGGCCTAGGCACACGCCACAATTATTATAATTATTATTGTTGTTGTTTCTCAATAATATACAACGATTTAGCGGATCACCTTCCACAGGTGATCCGGCTCGAAGGGCCAATGTTAACGCTTCGAAATTGCTTCCGAATTGGTAAATATTTTGTAGTACTTAAATTCTGTGGTTTGTAGATTCACAAGATTAGTTTGGGTTACCACGCGTGAGGCCCAAAATAAAGCGCAAGTGAAGACACAGAAAGAAGTAAGTAATCCAGTGTATGTATGTCTACTCTCTTTTTATTTGATTAATCGTTCGATTTTATACAATTTTTCAAGTTTAAAATTATTGTAGTTATGTTAAACATTATGATGATGCGTCAACAGAGCCAATATCTTCAATTGACATTTCACAACTAAAGTGTAACAAGGCATATTCATAGATAGTCCTTCTCCAAGAAGTCAATTGGCCATACAATTTGTTAACTTTTCACTTGATTTAAATTAGTCTACCGGTGGTAATCATACTGCAGTACAACGGACCTTAATGATCTCGTCACTAGAGAACTGTTGTTATCAACTTCGTTATTTTCACAGCCATTTGCACAAGATGATGCATAAACATGTTTATGTAATTTACTTTGCATAATGATATTAAAATAATAAGATGGCCAATCCATCATCATTATCATACCTCTAAAAATGTAAATATTTATATTAAATGGCACCCTAGTTAGGTAGGTAATTTACCACCAAATAAAAATATGCAGGCATCCCTTACTCAATGTCATTATGGACGTAGCATAATTAAAACACCTCTTCTTATTAATTTTCCTTGAAATCTCATTAATTTTTTTTAATTAAGTAAACATTTTTTCATTATAAAGGACCTAGTTACACTATAAAAATAAAGATCACAATGAATCAAAATATCTAACTACTTACGTAAGCACCAGTATAGTACCAACAACAAAAAATCATTTCTTTTGCAATAAATTAAATCATCACATTCAACCCAAAAGTGTATAATGCCGCACCACAGTTTTACGTACGTAGACTTACGTAATATAGTATACCATTCAAGATGGTGAAGATGAAACAAAAGAAGTTCATATACGACGATAATAATAATCGGTATAACAACTACATGTAGATACATAGCTAAAGACCATTCTGAGCGAACGTAATGTCCACAACATGGTTTGAGAATTTCATGGAAACAAAGTAAATTTATTATCTATCCAACCATATATCTCATTTTTATGCTGTACGCTTTTTTGTGTCGTCGAATATCGAGCAACAAAAAATAAAAGCTTAACGACTACCCATCCTAACGTAAAACGAGAATGGTTTACATCCATCCCTTTATTGTGTCCATAATATAATCAACAACATTCTCGTAACGAGATTTCCACTTTGGTTCATCTTTTCATTTCGCCCATTATCAATTTTTGTTGTTGTTGTTTTTTCATTGCGCACACAGTGAGAAAACGGTATGGCAAGGGGTAGGGGTTGAAAATGTTCGAGGATACCCGAAACAAAATAATCAATCTTTGTGCTCGAATATCGCACTAAAAACTGAACGCCATCTCGAATAATGTGAAAAACTCGTAATAAAAGCAAATTCCACGACCATACCATGTATACTGAATTGCGGGGGGTAGGGTGGTGGGGATGGGGGTGTAATAAAAGCTAATAAAGAATATGATTTTCTTCGTTTTATCGTTTGATTTTTCATTCGTTTATGTATCTTGGGATTTTCTTTTTTTAATATAAATCTAATCTTTACTTGATTCGATGTATACCGTTGTTGTTGTTGTTGTCTTAAGCTGAAAGAATGAAGAACAATCATTTCAATGCTTTTTTGTGTGCCCCCCACATTGCCGTTGTTGTAAAAATAAAAAACTTAATTTTCTTATCCTTGTTCTTGTATATCTAAAAATTTCTGAATGGTATATAATATGTAACATTATATTTGTACGAGACGGGATGAGATAATTTGGGGTGGTCTACTCAGACCCACCCTCGCCTACACTTATATACGAGCATTATATACGTTCGAATGTGGAGTGAAATTATATAACGAGATATGATATCGTTAGTGTAACGCCTTTTTCTCTTGTAGCGAAAATTATATTCTCAGATTTCACGGAGTGGAGTTTAAAGGACCGCCTTTATGAGGATTTTGGGTTTTTGTTGTTTTCAATTTACTTTTTAAAATGAAGAACTTAGAAAGTTTACTAATAACCGTCGGAAAAGAATAATCTCTTTATAAACTTTCTATATTTAGTCACTGCAATGTACGGAGTTAAAATATCATCAGAATCACAATGAAACTAAAAAATATTACGGTAATTGAAGCGGAATATTAGCTGGTGACAGTCGATATGGTTTAAGTAAAATATTTTAAACAAAGTATACCAAATTACTTTTACATTGTAACTAATATATTAGTTTAAATTGTCCTAGAGGTTTACTAATTCAAAAATCAAGAACAATATTTAAAAACTGGATTTTGTAAAGAATTAGGAATTTGTTAAGGTTAATAGATGATTATTAATGTTTGTTAAGGTTAATAGATAATGATTCTTACTTTAAAACTTTATTATTCTTCAATTTTAATGGTTAACAAATTTCGATAATCATCGATAGTTTCCGATAGTTTTGAATTCTGCAGATTCTGTATTTAAATCATATGACAGGACATAATGTTTCTAGAAAAACTAATATTTTAATGGTCCTCTTAAAAATACATACTTAGGACTTATTGGTAGGACTTACTTTTAAAATGGAAAACTGAGAAAAATATAAAAGAAGCCAAAAGGCACTTAAGAAGAAGTATATGTCCTTTACGAACAAAATAAAATATTTAATATGTTTCCTGGTTCCTTTTCGAAACTATCATTTCGTGGTGGTGTTGCTCTCATCCTATCAGTATAATTTTCGGCCAGGGGCAACGGCTTTTGCGTTTTCTTGTGACATCTACTATTTTCATCCTTAGGTCTAAGATCATTGCAACTCGGGGAACGTTCACTTTTCATAAGGAAGAAGACAAGATTTATTTCCGTCTTTTAAAGGCTTGCGGAGTATAATACCCTCCGATGTTGTAGGTTGTAAAACGGAAATGTTAGTATATGTCACCTGGTCTATGAAAAGGGGGCCTATGTGTGAAAACAAGTTATCGAGAAAACAGCTGTTAAAGGTAAAAAACTCGTTCCCTCAGTTTCGGGTTAGTTGTTCCCTTTTATCTGCGTTGCCTGGTGTCTAACTATATTGAAGGACGTTAAATGTTGTTTCTACTCGGAATATTATCGTAGTTAATCGCGTTAAATTAAATTTACAAATGTTATCATTGTATCGTGCCGGTCGTCTTTTCGGTATCACGTTAATACCAGTTTTTTCATATTTGTACTCTGTATTCTTTTCATTGTTACCAAACTTTTCCACAAATTATGACCTTCTGGTTTTCATCATGTGAAAGAGCGTCTCATACTCTTTCTGAATCGACAAAAAAGTGGAAAATAGACTATAGGGCTGGAATGTTGTACCATCACTATTTTCGACTGTCGATTTAGTTTAGGTCTCATTTTTTACGAGTAAAATAGCAGACTATTTCACTTCCAAAATTACGCATTTTCTAATGTGTTCTCAGCTTGCTCGAGTAAAACATCTCTCTATTTCTTTCCAACGATTTCTAAAACTACTCGATTATCCGATTCTATTTATCGCCATTCATTGTTTACGCTAAATAGAATGTTAATTGATTCCTGAAAATTGAGACATAAACTAAGTCGAAAGTCGAAAATAGTGATGGTACAACATCCCAGCCCTGGTTTCATAATTATAGTGTCGAGATAATGATTTCTTAAATGAAAAGTCAAGACACACTACAATTTCTTTTGTCTTCTCGTTTGGTTGGGTTACTATTTAAGTGATGACAAAAATGTCAAAATTGACATTAAATCGATTTTTAAATTGTCAGAAATGAATTTATATTGGCAGAACAGAAACAAATTTGTTCCCGCCAACTAAATATCACAATGACAAATATAAAACTCAAAGAAAACTAGATTTGCTTGGTAAACTATTAGTGTCCTGAACCTCCATTTTGGATGTAACGGGTGTTTTTTTAGGAGGTTTGTTTTTCCGATAGATGTCGTTTTATTTTATGACAGTTGTTTTGACAGCTCAAAGTGGCATTTCTACTCAGTATTGTTTGGCAAATCATTATGAATAGGTTAACTCCAGAACAACGTTTTCAAATCGTGGAAATTTATTTTCAAAATCAGTGTTCAATTAAAAATGTTTATAGAGCACTTCGTGAATTTTATGGTGCACATAATCGTCCGTCAGAGACCACCATAAAGAACGTAATTACCAAATTTCGGTCTACATTCACTCTTTTGGATGCCAAGCCACCGACAAGAATGAGAAGAGTTCGTACAGAAGAAAATATTGCTGTCGTTGAGGCCAGTGTCGAAGAAAACGACAATTTATCGATTCGTCGTCGTGCTCAGCAAATTGGACTTTGTCCATCGACTTTATGGAAAATTTTACGTAAAGATTTGGGTTTGGTGCCATACAAAATTCAATTGGTGCAAGAATTAAAGCCACACGACCATCGTTTGCGCCGTGAATTCAGTGATTGGTCGTTAAATCAATTGAACGAAGATCCATTTTTTTACCGTAAAATTCTCTTCAGTGATGAGGCGCATTTTTGGTTAAATGGATACGTCAACAAACAAAATTGTCGCATTTTGAGCAAAGATAATCCACACGCCGTTCTAGAATTACCAATGCATCCTGATAAATGTACTGTTTGGTGCGGTCTATGGGCTGGTGGGATCATCGGTCCATATTTCTTTAAAAATGAGGAAGGACGACGCGTTACCGTGAATGGAAATCGATACAGAACCATGTTAAATGAGTTTTTGTTGTCAAATCTTGAAGATATGGATATGAATGAAATGTGGTTTCAACAAGATGGTGCCACTTGCCATACAGCACGTGAAACAATCGACTTATTGAAAGAAACTTTCAACGACAACATTATTTCGAGAAATGGTCCGGTGAATTGGCCTCCGCGTTCGTGCGATTTGACGCCACTCGATTACTTTTTGTGGGGATACGTGAAGTCATTGGTTTATGTGGATAAACCTCAATCGATTGACGCTTTGGAAACCAATATTCAACGTGTCATTGCTGACATACGCCCTCAAATGCTTGAAAAAGTGCTGGAAAATTGGACCTCCAGAATGACATTTGTGAAAAATAGTCGTGGTAGCCATATGCCAGAAATTGTGTTTAAATGTTAAATGCCAAAAAATTATCTACCAAATAAAAAAAAATTTTGGTCATTTCATAATTTTATATGTGTTTTATTCAAAAAAAAAATCGGCAACCTCTTAAAAAAAACACCCCATATTTGGCGTTGGGAGCACAAAAATGCTTCGGGATGAGATAAAATATCTCATTCGGAAACTATGTATAAATCTAGTTATAAATCAAGGTTAGGCATGACACATTACAACAAAATCATGATTAACTCGAAACTGTAGTCATAGAATAAGTATGTAAGAATGATAATTTTCTTGTGTTAAAATAGCATTAGGCTAATCAAAATATAAAATTGGGTACTGGTTGTATGAAGTCGCTGAAGTTAGGCCGAACTCCAATTTTTTTGGTTGTTGTCTTAGATAAGTGTAGACATCCCGAAAAAGTGTAAACAGTAAAAAAGATGTAGCCTAAACCCGAAAAAATGAGAACTGAAAAATTAAAGCAATTTTCAAAAAAAAAATATTAAAGTGTAAAATAATGTTTTCGAAAGCGGTAGAAAACATAAACATGGATTTTAAATAATATTAAAACCACAAAGGAGCAAGATACATAATATTTAAAATTAAATTATGCATAAATTATACGCAGAAAAAAGATCTCCATATACTGTCATACAGCGGAATATACGGCCAAATGAACCAAAGTACTGACTACGATGTAGAAACTACCCTATGCCCATATCAGGTGGAAACAAACTTTTTTTATTTGTTAATCTAATAGAAACGCGATTTTTTGTGTGGTTACCATGGGCCCACATTAAATTCTGTACTGAAATACTTAGAGATATAGCCACCCAATAAAGTACACGACCAGATCGGCCAATGTACTTGAAATTACGCCGTAACCCAAAATCTAAATTTAGAATTTTTGTTCCATATGCTTTAATTGGCGTTCCATTCGCAGCGAATAATTTGAAAATGGTTAGGACCTGTGGAATGTGACAAATTTTAAGTGGAATAACCGAAACGTCAGCACGAGTGTCTATTAGAAATGCCATTCTTGAATTGACATCATGTATTAATAGACGACTGGTAGTAGGTTCATCAGTAACGGTCATCACGTCCTGATGAACATTTAAAAATCCATTTTGATCGACCGACCTCCGCAGGTTTTATCGTAAAATTTAGATCCAATTTGACATTTCTGAGCTTTGTCACCGAACCTAAAATGATAATAACACAATACGCATTTTGGGTTAACCCGACCTTTAGATCTCGAACGAGGATTTATGCGATTTCTATTATTTGAACTAGATCGAGATCTAGGGATAACCAAAGTTTTAATCTCAGCCAAAATTTTAATTCTAAAATCCTGTAATTTAGTGTCTAAATTATATGATTCAGAAATGCTGGTTGGATTGAAGCACCCGTTAGATGCTGCAGACGAGGATGAACCGGGATTGCACGATTTAAGGGCATTTAACCCTAACGGTGGCATCACCTCCATCATATTATCTGCACGTGCTGCCTAAACATCTAACGTCACATCGTTCTCGAAAGTAGTCAGGATAAAGTGAACCTGCGAAGGCAACCTCTTCATCCAAAGTTGTCTGAGCAACTTGTCGTTAAAATTACTGCCAGCGTTCAAACGTATCTGACTTAGTAACTGCGATGGTTTTTTATCACCCAAAATCAGGTTTGTCAGGACGTTGTTCAAGCGTGACATCTCTAACTCGCCCAACACGCGAATCACTTCCTCTTTAAATATGGTCTAGGGAAGTGAACCCTTATAGCAGAGAATAAAATCCACGAAACGATCATCTAGTCTCGCGTCCAACGCTCCCACTGCGTGAGAAAACGTGGTAGCCTCTGGCCTGATGTTCGCGACAGCAAATTGCGATTCCAGAATCGTGAACCAAACTGCCGGATTCTGACCGTAACGCGGTTGCGGAGGTCAGAATCGCACCGCTCCAATCTCCAAATTTGGATTTTGGACATCAGTCCAACCAAGTCCTGAACCAGACTGCTCAGACGACTGAGCAACTCCTGGATCCCGGAAAAATTTTGAGATTGCATAAACAATTGAAATTTCTCTGCGAATAAATTTTGCAGTTGCGATGAATAATTAGGCGGATCTACAGAACTTGCATCTCCGTTAGAAGAAATATCGGACGACATTTACAAACCTGAACAAAAATGCGAAATAAAAATGCAGAAACGAGTTGAAGAAAAAAAATGGGAATAAATAAAATGCCGAAATTAATTTTATTTTTGCGAATTTGAGGCAATGAACTTTATTGAGTTATAAAGAATATAAAAAAAATATAAATAAATATAAAAATAAAATATAAAAAAAAAATTACTCGCCCCAGTCTACTCACGTTTACAAATGTTGTGAAATCTTAATGATTTTCCTGTACCTGTTGACCAGATGACATGTCCACTGTACTTCCACTGCTGTTGATACACCTGTTGCAATATTTATAGTATTGTTGTTGCGACGCTTGTTGCACTGCTTAGAATACTCCACAGATGAATATTAATATTCTCGTTAAAACCAAAAACGTCCGTGATCTGCTGCCGTATCCTTGCGCACAAAATTAAATCTTCATATCACGTGGTGGTCACCAATTTATAGGAGTTTATTACTTCTACACGCTAAATTAATGTAATATATCCCTTATTAATATGTGTAGGAAGACGTAGAACTTCTCACTTATAATATGTGTAGTACTTCACACTATTTACTGACGTTTTGTATGTAAAGATTAAATATATTTAACAGGAAAACATTTATTGAATTAAATCGAAATTTTTATTTAATTTTACAATAACTTTCACTATTTGTATGCACAACAATATTCAACTTTTTTTTTTAGTTAATTCTTTTACAATGAAAAAATAATAGAACATTATTAAATATTTTGTTTCACTACCTACGTAGGTAGATCTGGTTTTTTTCTCTTCCATAATTTTAGAGAGTTCATTGAAATTTGGATAATTTCAGGTTTGTAAATATCGCCACAAAGGTAGTGTACGTCTTTTCTTCGGAAGCTATTTCAAATTGTTCTATTTGTTTTAATTTATTAAGTATCTGCTGGATTGGATACAACCTTGTAACACTTGCATATAACAAAAATATCCTAAATTCGGTCGCCTTCCAGTGTTCTAGCTCTTGTATAGTACCCCGAGGCCCGAATGGGTTTTAATCCTTTGTTAAAATAAGGAAGATTTACATCTAATTCTGGAAATGTTTCAGCCGATGAATAAGAATAATCGAGTTCTTCATCTTCTTCAGGTAAAACATGAAATTCTGTTAATGTAGAATTATTAGTCGCGAGATTAGATTCGCAGTTAGAATCCTGTCTCACGTTGGATATTGCTCATATTTACATGTGTTATTTTATCTCCTTTTGGATTTCATAATAAATACGTTTATTCATTTTAAAAATCTACTACATTTTATATAACTTACTTTGACGAAAATCGATATTTGTAGTAGTTGATATTATTTTTTTGCACTAAACTCTATGTATACTTATTATTTAAAGTTATAAAATAATTCATTAAAAATTTACAAGTAAAAAATTAAAATGGCGTAAGATGTTTCCCAACAGTTCCAACTTTCGTTATGTTTTTGAGTTATTTCATAGAAGACATAGAACTCGTATTTAGTACCGCCATATTGACCGCCATATTGCTTATATTAGTATATACGAATTATATTCTCTGACGTAAAGATAATATCGTATAGTGTGAAAATGAATTTAAAATTTTTCTATATATGCCGTGATACTTTTTTTTTATGGGAGTTAATTAATTCTTCAAGAATAGGTTGAATTGTGGTAATGTTCCGGGTAGTTAGAATAATATCATCGGCATAAGTAAGAATTAGAGGTAATTGTAATACATCTTGTTCCAATCTTAATTCAGGATATAAATCTGATACGGTAACCAAAACTTCATTTAAAATAAAATTGAAAATACTCGTACGTGGTGAAATAGGACAGCCCTGTTTAACCTCTTTATTTTTCTTGATTTTATCAGTACAAATATTGTACCATTTAATTGAGGTACGTTCCCAAAAACAAGCCTTGATGATACGATTAACCAAATAGTGTGGTACATATTGCTGTAAACATTCGGAAACCACAGTTAGATCTACTGTATCAATTGATAACACTCAAATCCGATTACCTGCGCGCCACTCCTCGTCTAGAACGCGTCTTAATGTAAACATATGATCTCCTGAAGATCGATTAGCCAGGAAAGCTGCTTGATATGATGATGGTAAATTCAAATCTTCATCTAACCGATTGAGAAGTAGTTTTGAATATATTTTGTAACCTACATTACATAAAATAATTCTTCGGTATTCGTTAATACTTGCTGGTTTTTTTACCTTAGGAATTGAAACTTGTATGGTTTCAAGCCACTCAGAAGAAGGATCATTGTTTATCCAAACTTGGCGCATATTTAAAAAATTCAATTGGAATACCATCCTTTCCTGGTGCAGTTTCTGATCGTATAAACTTGATTATAGTTCTTATGTCATCTTCGCTCGGTGGAGGTCCTAATGGACATTAATCATATTCGTCGATTAAAGAAGGCCAGATTCCGTCGAATGTTCTTAATTCACGAAGCCATGAAGATATGAGGTATGTAGGTTCCTGTAGTTGTATTGTTCTCTCTTTTATAATGTTCAAAATATTGATAATTTTTGCGAATTCGATCGGATGGTTTGTAATTGGTTAAGTTTTTGAAAAATTCTTGACAGTCGAGTGATCGGTGTTCATTATAAGCTTGCATTAATGATTGCCTGGCACTTTTTAAATATCTCTGAGCATTTGAGTCGTGGGGTTGACGATTTTTATAGTGTCTGGCGCTTTGGAAAGCAGGAAGTGCTCGGCGACGCTTTGGAGTCAAAAGAGTTTTGGTATATAAAACTTTTTGGGCAGTTATCTTAATGCTGTCAATTATTGTATTCCAATGATCATTGGTTCCATTCTCGTTAGTAGAACTCTCATATGTTGTTGCAAGTTATTTTTGAAATTTAGTTTTAATATTATCATTTTGTAATAGTCCTACGTTTTTAGACCTAAAATTGTATGCTGCTGTGGTTACTGTGGTTGTTGGATTGTATTGTTGTATACTGATTGGCAATGAGGCGTCCTTTCTACGTGGAGTGCATTTAATCCAAATAAGGTTATGGTCGCTTAATTCAGAATATAATATATCTACCTTAATGGAATTTATAAATATTAAATGTGGTTTTTGTCGTGTTAATATATGATAAACCTGGGATCGACTATGTCCATCCGTCCAAGTGTAAATGGGCTTGTGTCTTCCTTTAGTGGACTCAATAAAAAGATTGGCTGAACTGACGAGAAGTCCTAATGAAATACCATTTTCATTGGATGTGTTATGTAATAAATTGGTGCCAATGTTAGCAGGATTCCAACAATCATTGGCACCTAGGCGGGCATTAAAATCACCTAACGCAACATATCCCGTGATTTTGGACACCTGTCAATTATTGAGGATAATGTCGAAAATATTTTGGATGAACGTTGACGATTATATTGTGAGGTTTGAGGTGGGACATAGGTAGAGATAAAGAGGATTTCTCCTAAATTGGGTAAATGTCCTAGTACCGTTATTATTGACCCATAGTAATGTTTAATACGTTCAGCACGAAAACATGATTTCTTTCTAACTAATATTCCTACGCCGCGACGTTTAGTATGAGCAATGTTAGATAAGTACCATATGTAATTTTCTGAGGAGCACATATCTGAACTCATATTGATCTCCTGAGTACTACAAATGTCGATATCATTTTTATATAAAATAGAGTCAATTTTGTCGCGCTTTTGGGTATGATTAATTCCGCGAACATTCCAGGTACCAAAACAAAGGAAACTAGATATATTAGATATTGGTGAAGCACTAGGTTGTGTTATATCAACAAGAATGTAAGGATTATTTTCAGCGGCATGAATGACACGTTCTGTATTATGACTATTACTTGGGTGATGTGAAAGTTGGGAAGCTGAATGCTGTAATGAAGATGAATTACTCGTAGATTGTGGAATTAAACAGTCATAATGGTTTCCGGTGTATAATAAATTAATTTCTAACTTGTATGTTGGAGTTTCAGGAATAAAATTGGTTTGGTGTAGGGAATTAGGGTAATGCACATTAATTTTTATGTTTTTTAGTTTGATGGGAGCAATAAATTATTTAGTGTTGCCAATGTTAAATGATAATAACTTAAGGAAGTGACATCTATCAGTGAACATTTGTAATTTTTAGTTACATAAATGTCGGTAGATGGCATCAATTTAACCGAAACCAACAATGTATGTACATATGTACAATTACATATGTACATACATTGTTGGTTTCGGTTTTATATTTTAATTTTATTTTTGATGACGGTTTAGTTATGAGTTTATAACTAGTAATTGTATTATATTTTAATTATATCTTATTTTCAACTTTAATTTAGGGCTGTATTGTACTGGGAAATAATTATAAAGTGATTTGCTAGGAAGAGTAAATTACCTAATATAATAGTCATTGCGGCGTAAAACAAAAACTTATTTTTACCTAATTTTACATTTTTTTATTACGTCATTTAGAGAATATTCTTGAAATCAGTGTGTTATATTTCGATTTTATGTTTCTTACAAATTGATGTAAATATTCGCTGTTTAGAGGTGGAATTATTGAGAAATTGGTTTGTTCGTTTCAAAAGAGATAAACTTGAAACCTAACCTTAGACAAACCAATCATTTTTAAATATTCAGTGCACATCATTTGTGGTAATTGCAGTACCATACAGCCTTATCCATAAAGAATAAGTAAATATAAGGTTGAAAAAATTGAAGCAATTAAGCATTTTTAAGTTTAATAATTAGAATATGTTTACTGAGCTCTTTTTAGTACGGCCAGTTTGCAATTAATTATGGAATTATTAAATGCTAATGGATTTTAGAGTAATTACTAATATAATTCAAAAAATTATGGTTTCAGAAAATTATGTTATGTAGTTATAAGAGGATTAAATTAATTATTGTTTATATTATTTAGGACGGAAAATATTAATTCAGAACTAAATTTCAGGAATCTAAAGATGTTTGTGAAATAATATTTCTTTGAAATATTAATTGTTGATTGTGTAGATTAGGATGGTGTTGTCATTGCTACTATTTATTCAATTTTACTTAGTAGGTCGGAAAGTATTAATGCAGAATTATATTTCAGGAAATTTCCAGGTGTACGTGAAATAATAATATTTTTTTCAGGTGGCTGATTTAGAGAAGCAATTGTTGAAGACCAATACCATCGTTATCCATTAAACCTATTAAGCCTTTATCCTTCCTCTAGTAGATTAGAAGTAGATTAGAATTGTGTTGTGCCGTACGATCGCTAGGTGTCTGAAACCGGATCGTTCCGTCCCAAAAAAAATACCTTTCCTATTCCTCCTATTGTTATGTGTAAACAGGCTGTAGGAATAGGCCCGGCGTTATCCGGGACACTTGTCCAGTACTTGGTTCTACAGTCCAATCAATCAATCAATCAATATGCCGGGATACTTTTTCATACATAGTAAATAATAGATAATTATATTGAAACTATAGTAATAAAAGGTATTTTTTGTAAAACTAATATGTATTATGAAATTTTAGGCTTATAAATCGTCCATTCTACTTGTAAATAAAAATGGGCATATTTTTATGTGTAGTGAAGGACCATTTATTGCAAGTAAAGACATCTTTAAATACTGTTAAAGTTAGCCGAAAGTTTCCAGCCAAAAGTGAAAAAATCGTTAATGCAGTTAGTGTCTCGACTACTTCAGCCGAAAATTAAAAAAATTATGTAGGCCTCTATTCCCTTAGGCATATCACTTCATGCGACGTGACTACTCAGTTTCTTGGTTACTAGACGGTAAAATCGAAATATTTGAATAATTTCGTACAAAACTCGCAGTGAATATTTTATAAATCTTAGTTGGCTGCCTTAGTTTGAAAAAAATTATATTTATTTTGCGCATTAAAATTTCAAGTGATGGCAATTGGCGTTTGAAGTGATAGAACTCACAAGAATATATTTATAAAGCAGCATACTAAGATTTAAAAAACAGCCGCAACGAGTTTTGTTAATAATTATTTTGTAAGTTTGGATTTAATAATCTAGTAACCAAGAAGATGAGTAGTCACGTCGCATGAAGTGATGCGACTAAGGGAATAAGGGTGGTATTGAAGTTAAATCCCAGCCGAAAGTAACTAACCAACAAAATCAGCCGAAAATATGTATACATTCGTAACAAACTACAATTAAAACTAAAATACCGATATAATTTATAGTCTTCTTATGCATATAATATGAATGTACACTTAATAAACACATTATAACACTTGTTTATTATTTCGCAAAAACTTTTTTTTTAAATTTGTTCAAAACGTTTAAAAAATTACTCGATCGATTTCGACTTGTTGGGTTGACCTAACAAGTCGAAATCGATCGAGTAATTTTTTAAACATTTTGAACAAATTTAAAAAAAAGTTTTTGCGAAATAATAAACAAGTGTTATAATGTGTTTATTAAGTGTACATTCATATTATATGCATAAGAAGCCTATAAATTATATCGGTATTTTAGTTTTAATTGTAGTTTGTTACGAATGTATACATATTTTCGGCTGATTTTGTTGGTTAGTTACTTTCGGCTGGGATTTAACTTCAATACCACCCTTATTCCCTTAGTCGCATCGCTTCATGCGACGTGACTACTCATCTTCTTGGTTACTAGATTATTAAATCCAAACTTACAAAATAATTATTAACAAAACTCGTTGCGGCTGTTTTTTAAATCTTAGTATGCTGCTTTATAAATATATTCTTGTGACTTCTATCACTTCAAACGCCAATTGCCATCACTTGAAATTTTAATGCGCAAAATAAATATAATTTTTTTCAAACTAAGGCAGCCAACTAAGATTTATAAAATATTCACTGCGAGTTTTGTACGAAATTATTCAAATATTTCGATTTTACCGTCTAGTAACCAAGAAGCTGAGTAGTCACGTCGCATGAAGTGATATGCCTAAGGGAATAGAGGCCTACATAATTTTTTTAATTTTCGGCTGAAGTAGTCGAGACACTAACTGCATTAACGATTTTTCACTTTTGGCTGGAAACTTTCGGCTAACTTTAACAGTATTTAAAGATGTCTTTACTTACAATAAATGGTCCTTCACTACACATAAAAATATGTCCATTTTTATTTACAAGTAGAATGGACGATTTATAAGCCTAAAATTTCATAATACATATTAGTTTTACAAAAAATACCTTTTATTACTATAGTTTCAATATAATTATCTATTATTTACTATGTATGAAAAAGTATCCCGGCATATTGATTGATTGATTGATTGGACTGTAGAACCAAGTACTGGACAAGTGTCCCGGATAACGCCGGGCCTATTCCTACAGCCTGTTTACACATAACAATAGGAGGAATAGGAAAGGTAATTTTTTTTTGGGACGGAACGATCCGGTTTCAGACACCTAGCGATCGTACGGCACAACACAATTCTAATCTACTTCTAATCTACTAGAGGAAGGATAAAGGCTTAATAGGTTTAATGGATAACGATGGTATTGGTCTTCAACAATTGCTTCTCTAAATCAGCCACCTGAAAAAAATATTATTATTTCACGTACACCTGGAAATTTCCTGAAATTTAATTCTGCATTAATACTTTCCGACCTACTAAGTAAAATTGAATAAATAGTAGCAATGACAACACCATCCTAATCTACACAATCAACAATTAATATTTCAAAGAAATATTATTTCACAAACATCTTTAGATTCCTGAAATTTAGTTCTGAATTAATATTTTCCGTCCTAAATAATATAAACAATAATTAATTTAATCCTCTTATAACTACATAACATAATTTTCTGAAACCATAATTTTTTGAATTATATTAGTAATTACTCTAAAATCCATTGGCATTTAATAATTCCACAATTAATTGCAAACTGGCCGTACTAAAAAGAGCTCAGTAAACATATTCTAATTATTAAACTTAAAAATGCTTAATTGCTTCAATTTTTTCAACCTTATATTTACTTATTCTTTATGGATAAGGCTGTATGGTACTACAATTACCACAAATGATGTGCACTGAATATTTAAAAATGATTGGTTTGTCTAAGGTTAGGTTTCAAGTTTATCTCTTTTGAAACGAACAAACCAATTTCTCAATAATTCCACCTCTAAACAGCGAATATTTACATCAATTTGTAAGAAAAATAAAATCGAAATATAACACACTGATTTCAAGAATATTCTCTAAATGACGTAATAAAAAAAAATGTAAAATTAGGTAAAAATAATTTTTAGTTTTACGCCGCAATGACTATTATATTAGGTAATTTACTCTTCCTAGCAAATCACTTTATAATTATTTCCCAGTACAATACAGCCCTAAATTAAAGTTGAAAATAAAATATAATAGTTATAAACTCATAACTAAACCGTCATCAAAAATAAAATTAAAATAAAAAACCGAAACCAACAATGTATGTACATATGTAATTATACATATGTACACACATTGTTGGTTTCGGTTAAATTGATGCCATCTACCGACATTTATGTAACTAAAAATTACAAATGTTCACTGATAGATGTCACTTCCTTAAGTTATTATCATTTAACATTGGCAACACTAAATAATTTATTGCTCCCATCAAACTAAAAAACATAAAAATTAATGTGCATTACCCTAATTCCCTACACCAAACCAATTTTATTCCTGAAACTCCAACATACAAGTTAGAAATTAATTTATTATACACCGGAAACCATTATAACAGTTTAATTCCACAATCTACGAGTAATTCATCTTCATTACAGCATTCAGCTTCCCAACTTTCACATCACCCAAGTAATAGTCATAATACAGAACGTATCATTCATGCCGCTGAAAATAATCCTTACATTCTTGTTGATATAACACAACCTAGTGCTTCACCAATATCTAATATATCTAGTTTCCTTTGTTTTGGTACCTGGAATGTTCGCGGAATTAATCATACCCAAAAGCGCGACAAAATTGACTCCATTTTATATAAAAATGATATCGACATTTGTAGTACTCAGGAGATCAATATGAGTTCAGATATGTGCTCCTCAGAAAATTACATATGGTACTTATCTAACATTGCTCATACTAAACGTCGCGGCGTAGTAATATTAGTTAGAAAGAAATCATGTTTTCGTGCTGAACGTATTAAACATTACTATGGGTCAATAATAACGGTACTAGGACATTTACCCAATTTAGGAGAAATCCTCTTTATCTCTACCTATGTCCCACCTCAAACCTCACAATATAATCGTCAACGTTCATCCAAAATATTTTCGACATTATCCTCAATAATTGACAGGTGTCCAAAATCACGGGATATGTTGCGTTAGGTGATTTTAATGCCCGCCTAGGTGCCAATGATTGTTGGAATCATTGGATTGTTGGAATCCTGCTAACATTGGCACCAATTTATTACATAACACATCCAATGAAAATGGTATTTCATTAGGACTTCTCGTCAGTTCAGCCAATCTTTTTATTGAGTCCACTAAAGGAAGACACAAGCCCATTTACACCTGGACGGATGGACATAGTCGATCCCAGGTTTATCATATATTAACACGACAAAAACCACATTTAATATTTATAAATTCCATTAAGGTAGATATATTATATTCTGAATTAAGCGACCATAACCTTATTTGGATTAAATGCACTCCACGTAGAAAGGACGCCTCATTGCCAATCAGTATACAACAATACAATCCAACAACCACAGTAACCACAGCAGCATACAATTTTAGATCTAAAAACGTAGGACTATTACAAAATGATAATATTAAAACTAAATTTCAAAAACAACTTGCAACAACATATGAGAGTTCTACTAACGAGAATGGAACCAATGATCATTGGAATACAATAATTGACAGCATTAAGATAACTGCCCAAAAAGTTTTATATACCAAAACTCTTTTGACTCCAAAGCGTCGCCGAGCACTTCCTGCATTCCAAAGCGCCAGACACTATAAAAATCGTCACCCCCACGACTCAAATGCTCAGAGATATTTAAAAAGTGCCAGGCAATCATTAATGCAAGCTTATAATGAACACCGATCACTCGACTGTCAAGAATTTTTCAAAAACTTAACCAATTACAAACCATCCGATCGAATTCGCAAAAATTATCAATATTTTAAACATTATAAAAGAGAGAACAATACAACTACAGGAACCTACATACCTCATATCTTCATGGCTTCGTGAATTAAGAACATTCGACGGAATCTAGCCTTCTTTAATCGACGAATATGATTAATGTCCATTAGGACCTCCACCGAGCGAAGATGACATAAGAACTATAATCAAGTTTATACGATCAGAAACTGCACCAGGAAAGGATGGTATTCCAATTGAATTTTTTAAATATGCGCCAAGTTTGGATAAACAATGATCCTCCTTCTGAGTGGCTTGAAACCATACAAGTTTCAATTCCTAAGGTAAAAAAACCAGCAAGTATTAACGAATACCGAAGAATTACTTTATGTAATGTAGGTTACAAAATATATTCAAAACTACTTCTCAATCGGTTAGATGAAGATTTGAATTTACCATCATCATATCAAGCAGCTTTCCTGGCTAATCGATCTTCAGGAGATCATATGTTTACATTAAGACGCGTTCTAGACGAGGAGTGGCGCGCAGGTAATCGGATTTGAGTGTTATCAATTGATACAGTAGATCTAACTGTGGTTTCCGAATGTTTACAGCAATATGTACCACACTATTTGGTTAATCGTATCATCAAGGCTTGTTTTTGGGAACGTACCTCAATTAAATGGTACAATATTTGTACTGATAAAATCAAGAAAAATAAAGAGGTTAAACAGGGCTGTCCTATTTCACCACGTACGAGTATTTTCAATTTTATTTTAAATGAAGGTTTGGTTACCGTATCAGATTTATATCCTGAATTAAGATTGGAACAAGATGTATTACAATTACCTCTAATTCTTACTTATGCCGATGATATTATTCTAACTACCCGGAACATTACCACAATTCAACCTATTCTTGAAGAATTAATTAACTCCCATAAAAAAAAGTATCACGGCATTTGCTGATTGTGTAGTTTAGAATTGTGTTGTCATTTTATTACTAACGACTTTACATAGGTGTCTGTAACGGGTCGAGTCAACCAATTTTGGTTAGGAAGCCGAAAAGTATTGATAGAATTAAATTTCAGGAAAATTCCAGATGCATGTGAAATAATAATATTTTTTTCTTAGGTTGCCGTTTTAAAGAAGCAATTGTTGAAGACCAATACCATCGTTATCCATTAACCTATTAAGCCTTTATCCTTCATCTAGTAGATTAGAATTGTGTTGTCTTTGTGTTACTAACTATCGGCTATACCTAGGTGTCTGTAACCGGGCCGATTCTGTCCCACTTAACTAACCTATCCAATCCTTCGGTTTTGTTATGTGTAAAAAAGGGTGTACGATGGACCCGGCGTCATCCGGGAACTCAAGCCTAAGAACTTGGTCGTACATTCAAAATCAATCAATCAATCAATCAATAAAAAAAAGTATCACGGCATATATAGAAAAATTTTAAATTCATTTTCACACTATACGATCTTATCTTTACGTCAGAGAATATAATTCGTATATACTAATATAAGCAATATGGCGGTCAATATGGCGGTACTAAATACGAGTTCTATGTCTTCTATGAAATAACTCAAAAACATAACGAAAGTTGGAACTGTGAAAATGAGTTCCATTTTGTTATAGTTGGGAAACATCTTACGCCATTTTAATTTTTTTACTTGTAAATTTTTAATGAATTATTTTATAACTTTAAATAATAAGTATACATAGAGTTTAGTGCAAAAAAATAATATCAACTACTACAAATATCGATTTTCGTCAAAGTAAGTTATATAAAATGTAGTAGATTTTTAAAATGAATAAACGTATTTATTATGAAATCCAAAAGGAGATAAAATAACACATGTAAATATGAGCAATATCCAACGTGAGACAGGATTCTAACTGCGAATCTAATCTCGCGACTAATAATTCTACATTAACAGAATTTCATGTTTTACCTGAAGAAGATGAAGAACTCGATTATTCTTATTCATCGGCTGAAACATTTCCAGAATTAGATGTAAATCTTCCTTATTTTAACAAAGGATTAAAACCCATTCGGGCCTCGGGGTACTATACAAGAGCTAGAACACTGGAAGGCGACCGAATTTAGGATATTTTTGTTATATGCAAGTGTTACAAGGTTGTATCCAATCCAGCAGATACTTAATAAATTAAAACAAATAGAACAATTTGAAATAGCTTCCGAAGAAAAGACGTACACTACCTTTGTGGCGATATTTACAAACCTGAAATTATCCAAATTTCAATGAACTCTCTAAAATTATGGAAGAGAAAAAAACCCGGTCTACCTACGTAGGTAGTGAAACAAAATATTTAATAATGTTCTATTATTTTTTCATTGTAAAAGAATTAACTAAAAAAAAAAGTTGAATATTGTTGTGCATACAAATAGTGAAAGTTATTGTAAAATTAAATAAAAATTTCGATTTAATTCAATAAATGTTTTCCTGTTAAATATATTTAATCTTTACATACAAAACGTCAGTAAATAGTGTGAAGTACTACACATATTATAAGTGAGAAGTTCTACGTCTTCCTACACATATTAATAAGGGATATATTACATTAATTTAGCGTGTAGAAGTAATAAACTCCTATAAATTGGTGACCACCACGTGATATGAAGATTTAATTTTGTGCGCAAGGATACGGCAGCAGATCACGGACGTTTTTGGTTTTAACGAGAATATTAATATTCATCTGTGGAGTATTCTAAGCAGTGCAACAAGCGTCGCAACAACAATACTATAAATATTGCAACAGGTGTATCAACAGCAGTGGAAGTACAGTGGACATGTCATCTGGTCAACAGGTACAGGAAAATCATTAAGATTTCACAACATTTGTAAACGTGAGTAGACTGGGGCGAGTAATTTTTTTTTTATATTTTATTTTTATATTTATTTATATTTTTTTTATATTCTTTATAACTCAATAAAGTTCATTGCCTCAAATTCGCAAAAATAAAATTAATTTCGGCATTTTATTTATTCCCATTTTTTTTCTTCAACTCGTTTCTGCATTTTTATTTCGCATTTTTGTTCAGGTTTGTAAATGTCGTCCGATATTTCTTCTAACGGAGATGCAAGTTCTGTAGATCCGCCTAATTATTCATCGCAACTGCAAAATTTATTCGCAGAGAAATTTCAATTGTTTATGCAATCTCAAAATTTTTCCGGGATCCAGGAGTTGCTCAGTCGTCTGAGCAGTCTGGTTCAGGACTTGGTTGGACTGATGTCCAAAATCCAAATTTGGAGATTGGAGCGGTGCGATTCTGACCTCCGCAACCGCGTTACGGTCAGAATCCGGCAGTTTGGTTCACGATTCTGGAATCGCAATTTGCTGTCGCGAACATCAGGCCAGAGGCTACCACGTTTTCTCACGCAGTGGGAGCGTTGGACGCGAGACTAGATGATCGTTTCGTGGATTTTATTCTCTGCTATAAGGGTTCACTTCCCTAGACCATATTTAAAGAGGAAGTGATTCGCGTGTTGGTCGAGTTAGAGATGTCACGCCTGAACAACGTCCTGACAAACCTGATTTTGGGTGATAAAAAACCATCGCAGTTACTAAGTCAGATACGTTTGAACGCTGGCAGTAATTTTAACGACAAGTTGCTCAGACAACTTTGGATGAAGAGGTTGCCTTCGCAGGTTCACTTTATCCTGACTACTTTCGAGAACGATGTGACGTTAGATGTTTAGGCAGCACGTGCAGATAATATGATGGAGGTGATGCCACCGTTAGGGTTAAATGCCCTTAAATCGTGCAATCCCGGTTCATCCTCGTCTGCAGCATCTAACGGGTGCTTCAATCCAACCAGCATTTCTGAATCATATAATTTAGACACTAAATTACAGGATTTTAGAATTAAAATTTTGGCTGAGATTAAAACTTTGGTTATCCCTAGATCTCGATCTAGTTCAAATAATAGAAATCGCATAAATTCTCGTTCGAGATCTAAAGTTCGGGTTAACCCAAAATGCGTATTGTGTTATTATCATTTTAGGTTCGGTGACAAAGCTCAGAAATGTCAAACTGGATCTAAATTTTACGATAAAACCTGCGGAGGTCGGTCGATCAAAATGGATTTTTAAATGTTCATCAGGACGTGATGACCGTTACTGATGAACCTACTACCAGTCATGATGTCAATTCAAAATACCGATATAATTTATAGGCTTCTTATGCATTTAATATGAATGTACACTTAATAAACACATTATAACACTTGTTTTTTATTTCGCAAAAACTTTTTTTTAAATTTGTTCAAAATGTTTAAAAAATTACTCGATCGATTTGTTAGGTTGACCTAACAAGTCGAAACCGATCGAAATTTTTTTTAAACATTTAAAGAAGTTTTTTGCGAAATAATAAACAAGTGTTATAATGTGTTTATTAAGTGTTAATGTGTTTCGCCAAGTACCTACGGCGCATAGTGTTAAAAGTATATGTATATAAAATATATGGTCAAGCTTCAAAAATGTATAAAAAGTAAAATCTTAAAGTTTAAAGTGTTATGTCTGAAAAAGGTCTTATTTGAATCGGTTTGTCGATGGTTATCGCTGGAAAATTTTACAGGTCAAGTTTCATGTTGAGAGTTCGGGAAAATTGAGGGTAGTAAAATGGAAGATTTATTTCCACTGCATCATATTCAGTACAACGCCTGATTCATTTGGAGTTACGCATAAAGCACCGCGTGGAGGTATGAATCTCGGACTGCGCCTTCCTTCACAGACGAATCTACTTTTTTATTTCTGTTTTGTTTTTTTTTATTGTTTTTTAATTTTTTTTAACTTTTTTTTGCTTTTTTATTAATTTTTTGTTCTTAATTTTTTTATTTCATTTTTTCATATTTGATTTTATATAGTATTATTCTGCGCAAAGTGGACAGTAAAAAGAATTTGATACATTGAAGTGATTTACATCAACGCAACGCCAATTCAATTAATGTTTACAACATTATGCATGTATCGATGGCATTTTTAACATCTAATAGAGTTTCCGCTAAGGTTTACTTTCTTACCACACATTAAGCACAAACCTTGCATGCTATTTTGTAAAAGGTCCTTTTGTATTTGTTCTCTCTTGCTAATGATATTCATGTTGGAATCTTTCGGGATGCATTTGTTTCGTAAAATTTACTTCTGCGTGCAACATCATATATATCCCACAATCATTATTGCCAACTTCTTTATAACAAGCAGGAAAATAAATTGGCTTTAGTTTTTTCTGTGGAAAGTAATTTGTTTTTTCCATTTTATTGTAGTATTCAACGAAATTTGAAAATCTCTTGAAACATCGTTCATAATATAATTTTGCACTTTGTTTTAATTCGTTGTCAAGAGCGATCGAGTCATACACAGTATATTGGTATTTTTTGCAATCTACGACCACCAAATGAAAATACCGCTATATTTTTATATTTATAAGGTCGTCAGATGTGTTATCGGAAAAAATAATATTGGTCCAAAACTATATAATTTAATTTGGAAATTCGGAAAATTGTTAGCGATTAATTGCAGCCAGAGGCCAGTTATATCATTTTCAACCCAGTTTGTTCAGACAAAGAATTAAAACTGTCAAAGTATACTCGTATATCTTCTTATACTGTATTAATACTCTTAATTTTTTCATACTCAACCCTAAAATGACTCCTAAACATGATCCGATCCGTTAGATTTCTTCAGAGTAGGTCGATATAAATATTACGCTGTGTGCAGGCACAAAAATTGGAAAAACTCCACCGGGAAGTACCCGAAACGGGTACCTCAGGTCGTTTCAGAAAATTTCCTAGCGCTAGGAAAATATATGAATTTACTGTATTTTTGATAAAAGTGCATCGAATTTACATCTTAAAAAATCTTCTTAATCATTTCTTAACCAAAAATTCAATAAAATGTATTCACGTGACTGATTATTCAGAGTTCAAAAACTAGCTGACGATTTTAATATTTATATTACATACAAGGTAATTTACATACAAATCACCAACTATGTAACGTTTATAATATTGTTTTATGTCCTTCAATAAATTATTTGAGAACTTGTCATTCATTCATAGAGTCATTGTCATCTGCCATAACTGTATCTTAGAAAATTGCTGCATAGCTTGATTCTTTTTTGAGTGGCGTCACGTTTCAATTGGATCTAGTTCTTCTGCTTTAGAATTTTTATGTATTTTTGCTTTTCGGTTTGTAAAACCAGAGCGAGGGAACTCATTCATGAATTTTGTTATCAACGCTAGTTCTTGTAAACTCCAAAAACCGTCCAGCTTTAATAGGACGTTTCCCTACTTTCACCGCGCTCTTGTCTAGGTTATGTTTGGTTTGTTCAAATTAACTCTCGACTGCAGCATTCGTGAAATGCAAGTTTGGCAATTTTTATGGTTAGAGGTTTTTTAGTATTGGTGTCCATAGTGGTAAATATGGAATAAAATCCTTGAATTTTTTTTGATAAATTTGGGTCGATAAAATATGTTGGTTGGTGTGATCATGTCTGTCTCTTCGTTAAAATTTGAAATTATTTTAAAATCGATATAAAATTTCCTTTTGCAATATAGCGCTGTCATTTTTAAATCATGACCGTTGTGTGGTTTCTTAAAATCGATTTGATAAACGTAATCATCAGAGAATTTATCATCGGGTTCATGGTAAATTGTGTCTGATAGAATTATTGCCAAGTCAATAATGCTTGTTTCAGCTATAATTGCATCCTTTTCTGTACAAATTTGAACCAATTTACGCCATATATTTTTTATTTTTTTGTACTCAGGTTCATGCATTATGGCATCTAAGCACCCAAAAATTAAAATATTTGTTGATTATTCGGGAAATTTTTTGTTAAGTGGCGTTACTGGCGTAGCACAGGTGTATATGCCCAAACTGGTTATATTTACACTACACTGGTTATATCTATTACATCATTTCCATATAACCACTCATAGTTTAAATTATGTAGTCCAACAGCTCAATGTTATTAGCCTAACAAAAGTGCATTGGGTATGGCACGACTAAAATCCGACACAACATGTGTAACTTTATGGCTTGGTCCTTGAACAGCGCACGCGGCGGCACACTTTACTGAGGACAGCTATCAGTCAGGATGATGGGGGGTTCCGTAAAACCACACGCGCCGTTAGCCATGTTACAACAAAAACAATTGTGTGCCTAAAACGTTCAAAATAATATATAATATGGAAGGTTGTTCCCTACACCACTACCGTAACCATCTTTACCCCATTACAATTGGATCGCACTACTCCATTTTGAGTGTAAACATGTTATATCAAAGCGAACAAAAATGCATGTAAATCGGGCCGCAAAACAAGATGAACAAAAAAAAACGGTTCGTACCTGCGACAATCTTCAACAGCGAAACCAAAATAAATATTCATTCACAACAAGAAAGAGAAATTGTAATAAATAGGTAAACAATAATAATAAAGTACTACGTGATAATTGCTTGATAAAAAACAATAATACTACTACTAGGTAACAACAATCTAGGTATATATATGCATATTGGTATTCAACCACACAACTTGAGAAATAACAGAATCACACGGAATGAAAAGGAACCATCAATAATACAAAAAGTATAAATGTATATAATAAAATAATATAATTAAAAAAAACCAAGGGTTTTAATTTTTATACGTCACCCAAAACCGCAACTGATGAGTGATGGTGTCCTCCAAAAGTATTCTACTTGTCTTTGAATCATAAACGTTATATGGAAATTATCTCAGCAGCGATATTCCCGATGTTGTTTCCTTCTTAACTATCCATATTTATTTGCAGGCCTCCTCAATTAACGGGTTCCCATAATTTTAGAAATTTTGTTTGTTTCCGTTTTCTTTACTATTGGTTTAACTATTGGTTTTACTATCACATATAACTCATAGCTTTATTTTAGTTTTAATTTTTTTATTTTTTTTGTTATTTACAATAGGTTTTCAATCACATAACATTTAAGATTTATAATTTTGTTAGTTACAAACAGTTTATTCGAATCACATCTAATTTATAATTTTATTTAGATTTACATTTTTTTTTATTTGTATGTGTACACTTGTACATCACGGTAATTTTAGAGTTCGTTTTCTCCCATTTTTTTGTATTTTTGTTTATAATTTTATTTATACTAACTTATCAAGAATTACATAATATTACATAAACTTTAGTTAGACTATTAATTTTGGTTTCTTCGTTTTAATTTCTGTTAATTTTACTCAACTCACTAGTTCTTAATCTTTAAATAATATATTTTATTTTATACCAGCAGGAAATTTTCTTTTTTTTTCAATTTTTTGACACCCACTGATCCCCATGCATCATTTCGCTTCCCCTTTTATACTCCATTTTCTTTTTTTTTTTATTTTGGTTGTTCCAGTTTTTTTTCTATGTTTATTTAAAACACAGGGTAGTACAAAAAACATCGAAATCGGTTACACATGGTTGAATATTGCCCAATTTAAATTGGTATTTTTTAATAAATCGATTTTACAAAATCCCAAAAATATTTGGATATTAAAGGATGTTTGAAGGCCGGTTATCATATCCATAAATGGAAAATTTGTTCCTGTTTTACCATCCACATTTTTGATGTGCACAACTCCCACATAGTAAAAAATATGATTGTTGACCCCTTGTGGCTTGAGTACAACCGATTCCGCGGCATCTATGTGAGCTATGACCGAAATATTTTGTTTTTTGGTTTTTCCGATCCCGATCGTCATCAAGCGATGATAAAGCTTCTGAACGAGCTACATTCAATACAGTGAGCCCTTTATAATTACCCAGATTTCCATCATTTTTAGTTCTGAATCGCACTCTTTTCTTAAGGAGTTCTGAATATCCGATGCATACGATATTGACAATTTCTTACGTACAGCTTCTCTATATTTGCCTTTTAGCTGGGTGGTTAATTGGTCAACACGATAAATTTCACCCCGTAATAATAAATAGAAAATGTTTTCGGGCTAATATTCCGTTTACAAACAAACTTGTAAAATCGTGGGAAAAATCGGTGTAGACATTTGCGAGTATAAATGATGCTACTAAAGTTAGCCGAAAATTTCAGCCGAAAAAACCCTGCATTATCGACATATTTCGTATCAGGTGGTAGTATAAAATTCTGTTGATATTAGCTGAAAATTACATGTTATTGAAGTTAACAGTAAATTTTCGCCGAAAAAAATTTGAATAATCAATATCACATAATTCGAATGTTTAAAGGTCATATGAACTGGATGATGTTAGACAGACTCGTAATTAGCTGGATCCCATATTTATAATTTGTCGAGTTAGGGGCCAATGAATTTGAGTTATGGCACTAACAGTGAACACCTGTTCCAAAAATCAGGCCATATTTTATGTAGCATCATAGAGAAAAAAATTAAAAACTGGACGCATGTTTAGTGGTAATTTGTACTGAGTGAAGTAAGATCATGCGATGAACATGCGTCCAGCTTTAAATTTATTTCACTATGATGCTACATAAAATCGCTCGATTTTTGGCACAGGTGTTCACTGTTAGTGCCACAACTCAAATTCATTGGCCCCTAACACGACAAATTATAAATGTGGGAGCCAGCTAATTACGAGTCTGTCTAACTTCACCCAGTACAAATTACCACTAAACATGCGTCCAGTTTTTAATTTGTTTCACTATGATGCTACATAAAATATGGCCCGATTTTTGGCACAGGTGTTCACTGTTAGTGCCACAACTCAAATTCATTGGCCCCTAACACGACAAATCATAAATGTGGGAGCCAGCTAATTACGAGTCTGTCTAACTTCACCCAGTGCAAATTACCACTAAACATGCGTCCAGCTAGCCTGTTAAAGTTATCCGAAAGTTTCCAGCCGAAAGTGAAAAAATCGATAATGCAGATAGTGTCTAGAGTACTGCAGCCGGAAATTAAAAAATTATGTATTGAATTGAAATCCCAGCCGAAAGTAACTAACCAACAAAATCAGCCGAAAATAAGTATACATTCGTAAAAAACTACAATTAAAACTAAAATACCGATATTCATTTATAAGTTTCTCATGCATATAATATGGATAAAGTATATGGATATGGTCAAACTTCAAAAATGTATAAAAACTTTAAGTTTAAAGTGTTATGTCTGGAAAAGGTCTCAATTAAATTGGTTTGTTGATGGTTATCTTTGGAAAATTTTCCAGGTCAAGTTTCATGATGGGAGTTCGGGAAAATTGATGGGAGTCAAATACAAGTTTTTACAAATTTTTGAAATTTGGTCGTGTATTTCACTCCCCTCAATTTTCCCGAACTCCCAACATGAAACTTGACCTGGAAAATTTTCCAACGATAACCATCGGCAAACCGATTCAAATAAGAACTTTTCCAGACATAACACTTTAAACTTAAAGTTTTTATACATTTTTGAAGTTTGCACATGTATTTCACACCCTGTTAAAGTTAGCCGATACTTTCCAGCCGAAAATAAAAAAAATCGATAATGCAGATGGTGTCTTTGCTATCTCAGCCGAAAATACAATATGTTATGTCAAATATTAATATGCATCACCCGATATTTTTCAGCCGACATTTCTCAGCCGACAATTTTCAGCCGATATTTCTCAGCCGATATTTTTCAGCCGAAAATGTTTTTTTACCACAAAAATTGTTTTCTACAACAAAAAAAAATCAACTGAAACCATTTAAAAAATCAAAAAATATAGGTCAATTTTCATGTGTGGAGTCCGGGAAAACTCGATTGAATATATCGCACACACAAAATTTGAAAATTTCTAAATATTGACCGTTTAAAGTGTCATGGTTGGAAATAGATTCAAATGAAAGGTCTTAATGATGATCGCACCTGAAAAAAATTTCAGGTCAATTTTCATGTGGAGTGTCCGGGAAAACTCGATTGAATATATCGCACACACAAAATTTGAAAATTTCTAAATATTGACCGTTTAAAGTGTCATGGTTGGAAATAGATTCAAATGAAAGGTCTTAATGATGATCGCACCTGGAAAAAATTTCAGGTCAATTTTCATGTGGGGAGTCCGGGAAAACTCGATTGAATATATCGCACACACAAAATTTGAAAATTTCTAAATATTGACCGTTTAAAGTGTCATGGTTGGAAATAGATTCAAATGAAAGGTCTTAATGATGATCGCACCTGAAAAAAATTTCAGGTCAATTTTCATGTGGAGAGTCCGGGAAAACTCGATTGAATATATCGCACACACAAAATTTGAAAATTTCTAAATATTGACCGTTTAAAGTGTCATGGTTGGAAATAGATTCAAATGAAAGGTCTTAATGATGATCGCACCTGGAAAGAATTTCAGTTCAATTTTCATGTGGAGAGTCCGGGAAAACTCGATTGAATATATCGCACACACAAAATTTGAAAATTTCTAAATATTGACCGTTTAAAGTGTCATGGTTGGAAATAGATTCAAATGAAAGGTCTTAATGATGATCGCACCTGGAAAAAATTTCAGGTCAATTTTCATGTGGAGAGTCCGGGAAAACTCGATTGAATATATCGCACACACAAAATTTGAAAATTTCTAAATATTGACCGTTTAAAGTGTCATGGTTGGAAATAGATTCAAATGAAAGGTCTTAATGATGATCGCACCTGGAAAAAATTTCAGGTCAATTTCATGTGGGGAGTCCGGGAAAACTCGATTGAATATATCGCACACACAAAATTTGAAAATTTCTAAATATTGACCGTTTAAAGTGTCATGGTTGGAAATAGATTCAAATGAAAGGCCTTAATGATGATCGCACCTGGAAAAAATTTCAGGTCAATTTTCATGTGAGGAGTCCGGGAAAACTCGATTGAATATATCGCACACACAAAATTTGAAAATTTCTAAATATTGACCGTTTAAAGTGTCATGGTTAGAAATAGATTCAAATGAAAGGTCTTAATGATGATCGCACCTGGAAAAAATTTCAGGTCAATTTTCATGTGGAGAGTCCGGGAAAACTCGATTGAATATATCGCACACACAAAATTTGAAAATTTCTAAATATTGACCGTTTAAAGTGTCATGGTTGGAAATAGATTCAAATGAAAGGTCTTAATGATGATCGCACCTGGAAATAATTTCAGGTCAATTTTCATGTGGAGAGTTCGGGAAAAATCGATTGAATATATCGCACACACAAAATTTGAAAATTTCTAAATATTGACCGTTTAAAGTGTCGTGGTTGGAAATAGATTCAAATAAAAGGTCTTAATGATGATCGCACCTGGAAAAAATTTCAGGTCAATTTTCATGTGGAGAGTCCGGGAAAACTCGATTGAATATATCGCACACACAAAATTTGAAAATTTCTAAATATTGACCGTTTAAAGTGTCATGGCTGGAAATAGATTCAAATGAAAGGTCTTAATGATGATCGCACCTGGAAAAAATTTAGGTCAATTTTCATGTGGAGAGTCCGGGAAAACTCGATTGAATATATCGCACACACAAAATTTGAAAATTTCTAAATATTGACCGTTTAAAGTGTCATGGTTGGAAATAGATTCAAATGAAAGGTCTTAATGATGATCGCACCTGGAAAAAATTTCAGGTCAATTTCATGTGGGGAGTCCGGGAAAACTCGATTGAATATATCGCACACACAAAATTTGAAAATTTCTAAATATTGACCGTTTAAAGTGTCATGGTTGGAAATAGATTCAAATGAAAGGTCTTAATGATGATCGCACCTGGAAAAAATTTCAGGTCAATTTTCATGTGGAGAGTCCGGGAAAACTCGATTGAATATATCGCACACACAAAATTTGAAAATTTCTAAATATTGACCGTTTAAAGTGTCATGGTTGGAAATAGATTCAAATGAAAGGTCTTAATGATGATCGCACCTGGAAAAAATTTCAGGTCAATTTCATGTGGGGAGTCCGGGAAAACTCGATTGAATATATCGCACACACAAAATTTGAAAATTTCTAAATATTGACCGTTTAAAGTGTCATGGTTGGAAATAGATTCAAATGAAAGGTCTTAATGATGATCGCACCTGGAAAAAATTTCAGGTCAATTTTCATGTGAGGAGTCCGGGAAAACTCGATTGAATATATCGCACACACAAAATTTGAAAATTTCTAAATATTGACCGTTTAAAGTGTCATGGTTAGAAATAGATTCAAATGAAAGGTCTTAATGATGATCGCACCTGGAAAAAATTTCAGGTCAATTTTCATGTGGAGAGTCCGGGAAAACTCGATTGAATATATCGCACACACAAAATTTGAAAATTTCTAAATATTGACCGTTTAAAGTGTCATGGTTGGAAATAGATTCAAATGAAAGGTCTTAATGATGATCGCACCTGGAAATAATTTCAGGTCAATTTTCATGTGGAGAGTTCGGGAAAAATCGATTGAATATATCGCACACACAAAATTTGAAAATTTCTAAATATTGACCGTTTAAAGTGTCGTGGTTGGAAATAGATTCAAATGAAAGGTCTTAATGATGATCGCACCTGGAAAAAATTTCAGGTCAATTTTCATGTGGAGAGTCCGGGAAAACTCGATTGAATATATCGCACACACAAAATTTGAAAATTTCTAAATATTGACCGTTTAAAGTGTCATGGCTGGAAATAGATTCAAATGAAAGGTCTTAATGATGATCGCACCTGGAAAAAATTTCAGGTCAATTTTCATGTGGAGAGTCCGGGAAAACTCGATTGAATATATCGCACACACAAAATTTGAAAATTTCTAAATATTGACCGTTTAAAGTGTCATGGTTGGAAATAGATTCAAATGAAAGGTCTTAATGATGATCGCACCTGGAAAAAATTTCATGTCAATTTCATGTGGGGAGTCCGGGAAAACTCGATTGAATATATCGCACACACAAAATTTGAAAATTTCTAAATATTGACCGTTTAAAGTGTCATGGTTGGAAATAGATTCAAATGAAAGGCCTTAATGATGATCGCACCTGGAAAAAATTTCAGGTCAATTTTCATGTGAGGAGTCCGGGAAAACTCGATTGAATATATCGCACACACAAAATTTGAAAATTTCTAAATATTGACCGTTTAAAGTGTCATGGTTAGAAATAGATTCAAATGAAAGGTCTTAATGATGATCGCACCTGGAAAAAATTTCAGTTCAATTTTCATGTGGGGAGTCCGGGAAAACTCGATTGAATATATCGCACACACAAAATTTGAAAATTTCTAAATATTGACCGTTTAAAGTGTCATGGTTGGAAATAGATTCAAATGAAAGGTCTTAATGATGATCGCACCTGAAAAAAATTTCAGGTCAATTTAAACACAATTTAAACACTTTAAACGACACTTTAAACGGTCAATATTTAGAAATTTTCAAATTTTGTGTGTGCGATATGTTCAATCGAGTTTTCCCGGACTCTCCACATGAAAATTGACCTGAAATTTTTTCTAGGTGCGATCATCATTAAGACCTTTTATTTGAATCTATTTCCAAGCATGACACTTTAAACGGAATTTAATTAAATTTTTTTTGTTGTAGAAATCAAATATTTGTTGTATAAAAAACACTTTCGGCTGAAAAATATCGGCTGAGAAGTATCGGCTGAAAAATGTCGGCTGAGAAATGTCGGCTGAAAAATATCGGCTGATGCATATTAATATTTGACATAACATATTATATTTTCGGCTGAGATAGCAAAGACACTATCTGCATTATCGATTTTTTTTAACATTCGGCTGGAAACTATCGGCTAACTTTAATAGTATATCTATTTATAGAAACGATTTTCAGATTGCAAGATTTACCCTTCATAAGTATGGTAAAATATTTTTCCGTACGGCTAATGATGCTGAATGATCCTTTGTAAGGAGGCTGCATAGATGCTCTGACTGCATTAGTCCGTACGAATACATGTGAGCAAGAACTAAGCTCTTTATGCATAAAAATCGCATTATATAACAAATTTGGACTGGTAATCATGCTTATTACAACTAGCAACGAATTATCCTGGCAATCGAAAACCGTCGCCGTAAAGCATTTCCGCCGATGTTTCATTAAACTCCACCCGTAATGCTGTGCGTAATTCCAACAAAACTGTTGGTAATGAGATTGTCCAGTCTAGGTGGTTGTCACACGAACGTTCGATAAAACCGTTGGCTTGTGGGTTATACGATGTGGTGCGTTTGCGTTGGAACCCCAACACTTTGGACAATTCCTGAAACAATTCCGATTCAAACTGCATTCCTCGATCAGTGACTATAGTTATAGGTACGCCAAATCGTGCGATCCAACCGTTATAAATTGCACTTGCAACTGTTTGTGCCTTGATATCCGCCACTGGAATGGCCTCTGGCCAGCGAGTATATCGATCTATTATAGTGACGCAATATTTCATCCCGCTAGAAGTTGTCATTGGACCAATTATATCTTCGTGAATTTCTTCGAAACGCGTGCTACATAGTGGAAATTGATCAATAGGACTTTTCGTGTGACGTTAGATTTTCGGCTTTTGGCAACTTATACAACCTTTAGCCCATTTTGTAGCATCTTGGTTAACCATAATTTTGTAATAGTTATAACTAATAATTTTGGTGTACAAGTTATAAAATTAATTTATATATGGAGTCAAATTTACTGCGAAGCATTTATTTATGCGATCATCCATGATACTCCACGTCGGGGTCACCATTTGTAGGTGCTTATCACGTCGGGATGAGAATCATGGATGATCACATAAATAAATGCTACGCAGTAAATCTGACTCCATATATAAATTTATTTTATAACTTGTACACCAAAATTATTAGTTATAATTATTACAAAATTATGGTTATTATTATTAAAATTGTTTGTACACATTTTATACAAAATAATTTATTTTAATGGCGTATACAATCTTTATTACGTATAGCATCTCGAATTTTTACGAAAAGAGTGCCGTCTTTTCTTTCTCCCTATCTTCCATCGTTTTTTATCGATATTAAAAACGACCGACCTTCGTTCTCTTTTTAACATCGCTACATGTTGCCCGATTCATCATATATGTAGCAAGTCGGTTAACCATGAACCCTCGAAACCCTAAACCTGGAATCTAGTTTGCTGGAGGCAGCCATAAACTCGACTCAATCCAAAATATTTCTTAGGTCGAGTTAACTCTGGTTAATGTAAATGCCTAGAGTCGAGTTGAAAAACACTAACAAAAATAATCAATAAAGTAAAAAATAAAAATGACGATTTTTCATAGTTTCCTTGTTCGAGCGTATCTGTGTTTAAATTTGGCACCATATTTTTGTGATTTTTTTTCGAGAATACACTTAGACTCATAGACTCGAGTCCCAATTTTGGCGATTGAAAGGTGGATCTTTCCTATACAAATTCGATACCGACCTTGCTCTGTTAGTTAATATCTTCTACGACTTCACGCGGCATTTTGGTGTGGTAACACGACATTATTATCTAAATTTGACTCATAGAGTCGATTGCTATCTATTTTGATTTTATGTGACTTTATTAAAAATTTAGCTTTAGAATATTCAACCGTTTGACTATTTTTACTAATATTTTATTGTTACAATAATTGGTATATTACTAACAACAAGACTCCATGATTTTTCATTTTAGGATAACCTTGCCAGTAAATTATTTGTTATTAAATTAATTTTTCGTGATATAAATTTCTGCGCTTGGTACGAACAACTGTCGCGACTTTTGTTTACTGAAATTTGCTATTTTGGAATTTCTTTTCAGGATAACAAAAAAAAATGTCATGACAGTAAAAAATTTCGGGATGATATTCAAATTTAGCGTAATATAGTAAATTTTTCGGCGTGACACTGAAAAATGTCGCGACATTCGTTTTATAGTGTTGCCATCGCATTTCTTCGGGATATTTTTCGGGCTAACTTCACAGACATAAGGTCTTCTACTTAAACATTTTTTGATGAGAGGGAAATCCTGGAACTTCCAATAAATTTAGGAATTACGTTCGATATAGACGGGAATTTCATTTTGATCCACAACTGTATGAATATGCTAAACAACTTAACCATACACGGAAACGTACGGGTCGGCTATAATATTCTGTAGCAATTGTTTTTGGTACCAATATCTCTCCTTCATACTGATAACTGATATCAATAAAATGGCAACTAAATAATTCCTTTTCTATTAATATTGTGATTAGAGTTTTCTAAAACTTTTCCATAGCCAAGATGTAGTAAGTTTCTGATTTGGATGATAGTGTAAACTCTGCTTAAATCACAATCGAAACTCATATCTGGGTGAACTTCAACTTCAGTTCCTCTCTTTCTTTATCAGCATTTTTGGTTTTGCGACGTGTAATAAAATGGTAGATGATTATTCAATACAGTGTAAGCAAATATATCCTCTTCACATATGTGACACATAATGTTGTTGTAAATCCGCCATTATCATGTTTTCTACTACAATACGATGGATAACTAGCTTGCCTGTCTGCGAATTTATTGGTTTACTAATCAAAATAATAGTATAAGGCTAACCTCTCTTCATTCGATACTACACTTGCATCATCTTACTGAAATCCATCAGTTTTAATATTTTTAACCGGAACAAGTGAATGGACGTTTATCCAGGATGCAACCCATCTTGAACTGGTTTCAGACTGACCATAAGTGCGAACATTTATCACAGGGTCTTGTATTCTTGGGGGCTGTCCGTAAAACATCATGTTATAAGATGCAAAAGCTGTCCAAGCTCTCCTTCTATTAGATCATTGTTCATTGCATCTCTTGATGAGTTCTAATGTAACACAACTTTTATGCTTCATTTTTGAAGTTCCTTATATCGACGTAATATGATTTAGTGAATTATAGTGAACTATCACTCTTTAGTGATATAGAAACGAATACAGGTACCTATTTTGTTGGAATTTCAACCTATGCTTGGGTATACCAATGTGATATGAATCTTCTACATGAACAAACAATAACGGATTTGGTGAAGCATCACGCGTTCGTTATATAAACTGCATGGCATTGCCTCTATTTATAAATACAATAATTTGTTGTTGTGTTGTTGACCAGTAATTATCACAGCCTCTTCACCGGTGTGAAGTCTCTAACGTTAATTAAAAGTGTAACACAAATATAGCCACTACTATTATGTAATAGAGAGGAATCAAACCCTTTTTATATGCACGGATTATACTAATTTGAATATACTCTTATGTCTATTATTCGATAATAGTAGTGGTTATATTGCGAAAACTCTAAGGTGGACTTGTGTTTAACCTCAATTGGGAAATATATAAATCTTTGAAAACATTAATAAAGGGTGGTTAAATTTTAAGGGCCGATGTTGATTTTGAATAAAACACAAATTATTTAGGAAATTATTGTCAATTCTTTTTATTATGATATACCATATTAGTATGGTTAAATTATGTATGGAACAAAATATCGGCCAAATGGCCGCCGCGATCTCGGCGGCACACCTCCACCCGATGGTCCAAATTTTCGATGACGCTTAGGCATAATTGAGGTTCTATGCCGATAATGTGCCGAATTATCTCATCCTTTAGCTCTTGAATTGTTGCTGGCTTATCGACGTACACCTTTCCTTTCATATAACCCCAAAGAAAGAAGTCCAACGGTGTCAAATCACATGATCTTGGCGGCCAATTGACATCGCCACCACGTGAGATAACACGGCCATTGAATTTGTCGCGCAAAAGAGCCATTGTTTCGTTTGCTGTGTGGCAAGTGGCACCGTCCTGTTGAAACCACATATCGTCCACACCCATATCTTCCAATTCGGGCCATAAAAAGTTCGTTATCATCTCACGATAGCGAACATCATTCACAGTAACGCCTGACGGGCCTCATTTTGGAAAAAATACGGCCCGATGATGCCGCCAGCCCATAAACCGCACCAAACAGTCACTCTTTGTGGGTGCATTGGTTTTTCGACAATCACTCTTAGATTATGATTCGTCCAAATGCGGCAATTCTGCTTATTGACGAATTCACTGAGGTGAAAATGTGCCTCAACACTGAAGATGATTTTCTTCGAAAATTGATCATTCACTGTTGCCATTTCTTGCCACCATTCTGACCATTGACGACGTTTTGAATGGTCAAAAGGCTTTAGTTCTTGAGTCAATTGCACCTTATAAGCGTGTAAATGCAAGTCTTTATGCATAATGTTCATCAACGACGAGCGTGAGAGGTGCAATTGTTGGGCACGACGAAGAATTGAGGTGGACGGCTCTTCAGCCACACTATCGCGAACAGCAGCAATATTTTCTGCTGTACGAGCTGTACGAGCATGCACTGGTGTTTTAAAATTTCCTACAGACCCGGTTTGCTCAAATTTTTGCACGATTTTTCCGATTGTGACCGAAATTGACCGAACAAATCACGAAGTGCACGATATGCATTTTGATTTGAACGCTCATTTTCATAATATGCCTGAATAACTTTAACGCGTTGCTCGATTGTGTATCTTTCCACGGTTCAAATTGAATTAGTCTGAAATTGAGAAATGTCAAATTAAATGCAGAGAAAACTTGACGTTTAGGTGTGGTTCACATTCAACGTCGGCCCTTAAAATTTAACCACCCTTTATTTGAATATCAGTATATTTTCTTGTTTGATTTTAATTAAAAAATTTTGAACTGAATATTAATTTACGTTGTTTTTCTTATAAATTAATTTGTATGTCAAATATAAATTATTTTCATACACTTTTAAAAATGTTTTTTGTGTACGCTACACTTTTTTGTTAATTTGTGTAGCTACACTTTTAACTAACGTTAGAAACTTCACACCCGTAGCCTCTTCGATATATTCTGGAAGATTAAACCGTTTTCGTAATCGGTATGAAGTACTTTACGTTAATAAAAAGTGTAGCTACACATTTTAATGAAAAGTGTAGAATCAAAAAGTGTAGACACACAAACTAACAAACAGTGTAACTGCTGTAACTGAAATTCGAAATACGTGGTTTAATTAAAATTATTAAAAATAAAATAACATATTGAGAATCACAGTACTACAATAATAAGTTTATGTACTTCCTAGTGTGAAATTTGACGTTCTCAACTTGGTTTGGTGTCTGCAATTTGTACAAAAAATTGCAAGACAATTTGCATGTTGTGATTGGCGATATGTCGCTACATGTGGAAGTGCCTTTGGGGCTAAATTCACTTAATTCTTTAATATTTCAAAAAATCATCGGAACAATGTGTGCCGAGTGTAGAATTTAGTATTCTCAACTCGGTATGGTATCTAAAATTTGTAGAAAAAGTTTTAAGACAATTTGCATGTTGAGAATGGCGATATGGCGCTACAAGTGGAAGCGTCTTTGGAAAATTCCTCCATTGGCATGATGTCTGAAATTTGTACATAAAATTTCAAGACATTTTTTTTTATACAAATTTCTGACACCATGCCAAGTTGAAAACACTAAATTCCACACTCGGCATTCATTGTTCCGATGATTTTTTGAATTACTACAGAATTAAGTGAATTTTGCCCCAAAGGCACTTTCCACATGTAGCGCCATATCGCCAATCACAACATGCAAATTGTCTTGCAATTTTTTGTACAAATTTCAGATCCCAAACCAAGTTCAAAACACTAAATTCCACACTCGGCACTCATTATTTCGATGACTTTTTGAATTATTAAAGAATTAAGAGAATGTAGCCCCAAAGACGCTTCCACGTGTAGAACCATATCGCCAATCACAACATGCAAATTGTCTTGAAATTTTTTGTACAAATTTTAGGCACCATGCCAAGTTGAGAACACTAAATTCCACACTCGGCACTTATTATTCATATGATTTTCCGAATTAAAAAGACTTTAAAATTATTTTTGTTATAAAGAAGGTATATAAACTTATTATTGTTGGACTGTGATTCTCAATATTTTTTGTTTATTTTTAATAATTTCAATTAATCACGTACTTCGAATTCCAAATTTTTTTCTTTTGCAGCTACACTTTTCGATAATTTGTGTATCTGATGGGGTGGTGAATTGAAAGATATTCAAACCTTATGTTCACTCTATCTCGCTTGCGTTTGATCTCAACTGAAATACGCTGTATTGGTCTGGAATCCATACTATGCTGTGCACATTAAAATAATTGAAAGAATTCCAAAGAAGTTCCTGATTTTGTTGTTAAAGAAAAGTGACTGGGATTACGACCACAATTTACCATTCCGTGAAAATGTTTCTCGATTACCTCCGTACTCAACAAGGTGCACTCTTAGGCACGGCTTTTATTGGTAACGTTTTGCTTGATTACATTAACTCAGCTTACATTTTGGAAAACATATCAATTTATATGTCTTGCAGAACATGAATTTTTATCACTAGAATACCATTCCACAAACTAGGAAGAAAGCAACCCCATTAATAGGTTTTCTAAATCATTCAACATGATCGATGACGTATTTAACTTTAATTTATCAAAGGGCAACTTCAAATATATCCTGAAGAATTATTTAGAAAATTTTTAGGAGTTAAATCAAAATTTGTATGTTTTATTCTGGTTTTAAAGTTTTTGTTTAAATTTTTTATTTTTGTTTTAAACTAAATAAACTTGTACTTCAGTTCAGCAAATAGTATGCTAGCGTCTTGAATCTCCGCTATTGAAAGCGACACCTATTAAACAGTAGAGGAATCTAAATTTATGTGCCATTTTAATATTTCATCTTTTATTTGAACACATGAAATTTTTTATTTCGATCTGGCAATTCATTCTTTGTTTACAAACCATTAGAAGTTAGCGTGTCGGTGTATTCGTTTACAATGGAAAAAAACCGAATATCGTGCAGTGATAAAATTCTTTGTTTTGGAAGGTTTAACAGCAACAGAAATTCATACAAAAATGGTAAAAGTGTTTATGGAATCTGCTCTTTCAGTTCCAACTGTGCATCGATGGGTTTTAGAGTTTAAATGTGGTCGTTCAAGCTTTAAAGATGAACCACGTAGTGGACGTCCAAAAAATGCAACAACACCAGAAATCATTGTTCAACTGTACAATATTGTTTGTGAAGATCCAAGTTTGACAAAGCTTGAAATTGCTGATACCATAGGCATCTCGGACGAACGAGTACTCGATATCTTACATGAAGAATTCCGTACAGAAAAGCTTGGAAAACTGGTGCCGCATTCGTTAACAATTCAGCAAAGACTGAATCGAAAACAAAATTTTCAGCGTAATTGAAGCATTTTAACCAGAATAAAACCAATTTTGTGAGACTTGGATCTACCACCATGATCCTAAACTGAAACAAGAACGTTTACATTGGACTGAAGCTGGTTGTTCAGCTCCAAACCAGGTGAAGTCAGTACGATCTGCAAAAAAGGTCATGGCATCAGTTTTTTGGAATGCAAAAGGGATTGTGTTGATTGATTATCTTAAAAAAGATAAAATAGTTAATTCTGAAGGAAAAAATTAATTTTCATTACGACAATGCACGTGTTCGCACGAGCCTTTTGACGATGGCTAAATTAAACGAATTAAAGTACGAATTTTGGCTCCTAGCGATTACTATCTCTTCAGAAACCTGAACCAATTCCTTCGTGGAAAACGCTTTTCGTCGAATAAAGAAGCTATTGCAGCCGTGAAACAGTATTTTGCAGAGCTTCCGGAAAATCATTACAGAGATGTTATAAAATTATTGGAGGATCCTTGGAATAAGTGTATTGAAATTGCGGGAGATTATATTGAATAAAAAACAAATTTCCTTAAACATTCACATTCTTTCATTTTAATAGCGTACCAAAACAATTGAAAGATTAAATGAATAAGAAAATACCGAAAAATTCAAGACAGGCCTAAACCAGTCTGTTAAATTTTACCGTAAAATATTTTAAACTAAAGTTTTAATTGGAAATACCGGAAGCAGGTGCGAATCTGGCGGCTTTTTATCTGCCAGTATTTCTGATTTTGCGGGCGGCAGTTGACACATTAACAATTTTACAATAAATAAACCTGCTTAGCTTAGTTTGATTAATTTTTAGAAATTATTATATTTTGGAAAACAAATGACCAAAACCAAAAAGTGACATCATCTGTTACCCATTAGCCAGTAATGCATGCAATATGTGGCGCTAGAGTTAGTTAATGAAAAATCATAATATGGCATTGCAAATAAAAAATTGGAAAATATCTTGATTTATTTTAAACATATAAAATTATCATCTATTTGTTTTGTAAAAATTGAATTATAATTTTACACAATATTGGAATATCGTAACATGAACTGGAAAACTGTGAGATGGCAAATATCAACTAAAAATAATGAGAAACACATCAATAAAAAGCAATAATCTACCTTGTCTACGAATGTTCTACATACTCTACGAATTCTCGACATTGTGTACGCCAGAATGAATTGTCTACGCTATTATCGACACTAATATGTCGAAAATTTTAAAATACGCATAACACTGACTAAAACAGCTAAACATACAAGCAGCCTCTGTTTTACCCTATCGCTCCATTTTCAGAGCATAACAACACAAATTAAGCAAAAACGTTACTATTAAATTGCGGAATCGGTAAATTTGCGAATAAAAATCGGGAAACTGTTTTACTGATTCGAAATCGTTGAAACATGGATAACGTATTCGCGAAATGATTCAGCCTTCACCCGATGAACTATTTTGTATGGTTTAACTACCTAGTCTATAGGCGTCGTTTTTGGTTAACTGCAGCCATGACTAACACGGACTCGCGGAAAGTGTCTTCTTTCCCAAAGTTAATTGTGCCAAGTTTAATAAACAAAACTACATTTATCTAGGGGAAGGGACCAGCAACTTTGTCGGTATTATAGGCTCCATTTACAAATTGATTTTTAATCGTGTGATTGTTTTAGAAAAAATTTAATTCGATTTCAAAATTTAGCCGCAACATATACATAAATGGGCTATTACCTAACTAAAGATTTCGACATTCTCTACATTGTCGAAGCCACTTTTCAATTGTATACATGCATTGTCTACACATGTAGAATATTAATTAACTACGCGTTGTGGACGATATGTCACAACACTGCTGTAATGTAATGAAAGTTAAGTCAAATTATTAAATTATATAAAACCAGAAAGCACGTCCATAATTCCATAATGAAGTAACAATACTAAAGAAGACAACAAAATTTTAGTTTTCCAAATTCTTATTTTCGTCTTAATTCTATTCGTGGAAAAATTAAGATTTGAGCAACTCAGTGAATCTGGTTTACAATAATATATCTGGTAAAAGGTAGTTACTATATTTATTCAGTTGATTGAGAGATTGCACTTTCAATTATTTATAAAAGTCGTTATTATCGCAAATGTATAAGATAGCGTGGCCGAGCGGTCTAAGGCGCTGGTTTAAGGCACCAGTCTCTTCGGGGGCGTGGGTTCGAATCCCACCGCTGTCAAGTTTTTTTGTAAAATTCTTCCCACAATGCTATCTATAATTTGAATAAAAATAGTTTGCGTGCAATTAAAAAACGCATTAACGATAAAATCAATTATGCTTATTCCACATGCTCTGCTAAATAAATTTTTCATTTTATTTTAATAAACTAAAAATAAATTCAAATGTCTATCAGCATATGTAATATGTACAGCACGTGCATATAATTTGCCAACGTATGGTAATAAAAAATTTAAATGAATTCTAATATGAAATCTGTGCATTGGTTATCACATCACATCGTTAAAGTGAAATTCTAAAAATATATTTTATTGTTATCAGCGCCAAGAATAAGTTTCTCTTATTACACCTATTTAAACATATGTGTATCTTCTAAATAACTATAAAGTCGCGAACACCTTCAAGTTCATTTACAATAAATACGTTCACATAAGAAACCCGAGGCTGACTAATGCGGTAACGATTTTCGCTTCGTCGATTTCGTTTAAATTTAGTTTAATATTGGTACAAGATTCATATAAGAATTATAAAATAAGACAGAAACAAAACAACAAGTACTATTATAAAATCAAAAAAAATCTATTTATACAGCATCCCAGCTGTTTCGAATTTGACTTTAAAAAATTATTATTATTATGAATTATTTTTTCTTGTAACATATTCTTCTTGAAAGATAAGCCAAATATTTTAGTCTCATATACTATTGAACATGTGGGACAGGTTTATTGTCATATTATTAAATTAAAGATAATTTTATAAGCAGTCTGCAAGAAGTGTGTAACCATTTGCATGGGTACTGAATATTTATAATATCGGGTTGGAATCCAGGCGGTCGTCTCTGGCCGGCTATGGCTCATGGTGTAGGTCGTGGGGATTTCTGAATTCCAACTACGATCTTGCTAGACCGAACATAAAATATAAACAAAGAAACAAAAGTGGAAACCAAGAGAAAGAAAAAGAAATAACCGTGAAATACTCGAACTATACAATTCCAAGAACTTGCGCTAACATCATGGATGCTATCCCATACGCGTCACTTACCATCTCACATCTCCACACCAAATATGATTATCCTCTCATTTTTAAAAACATAATAATAAAAATAAAATGTACCCGAAATTGACTTTGATTTGACATAATTATTAAAAATAAAAATAGTTCCTTTTATACATATTTATAAAAAAAAATATTATATACAGCTATATGTATAATAGAAAAGCAAAATAATGAAAACTAAATAATAAAAAAAAATAGAAAATTAACAAAAACTAGTTTCCTAAATTAACGATATTTTGAAAAATATTTCACTTTATTTAATTTAAAGACCTACGAGTATGTCTTAACGTGATAAAAAATTAACTTATTATAGTAACTTAATTAATCCAGGAATATTCTAAACGTCTAACCCAATTAGCAACAAATGCATATATTAAATTAATTAATTTGAAAAATTTAAAATATTCCAAGATTGGTTAATTTACTTAAAATTAAAATTATTTCTAATACAACTTACAAAAAAAAAATATACTTCGGTGGGCGCCATTTGTATATGAAGTATGATTGCAGTCGGATGTAATGTCACACGAAGAATTTTTAATGTTTTACGTAAATTTTTAGTTTATAATTTATTATATTAATGTTATCTTTAGTTTAATTAATTAGAATTTAAGTTTAAGTTTAGTTATTTAGAGTTAGTTATTTAGATGGACGAAAGTTTCCAATAAATCTGCCTAGATTTTATTCACTTCTATATTAATTTAATATTTTTTGGTTTTTGGTTACAACTAACGTTAGAATTCTGAATAGCGAATTTCCGCCTTGAACTCCAAAATAACGTTTTTAGCACACACGAAAAAAAACTAATGTCCGAATATTCGGTGTGATTACTATGATTTTTATTTTTATTCGTCACCAATGCACTTCAAGAATATTCCACTTTTTTGGTATTTTTCGTTATTATAATTTTAATCCAACTTAACAATTATTATACTTATATTATTATCTACCAATTTTTAGTCTTTTAACGCAAATATATTTTCCCATATTCACAACCACATAACACATATTTCACGGTAAACGGGACTATAACTTCGTCCTTACAGTTCTTATGTTATTTTCATACCACGTTCTATGCCACCTTTAACTATATCATTATTATGAAGTTACATTTTTAATTCACTTAAAATATTTTTAGTACATATTCACTTTAGATTAATTATAAATTATTTAAGTTTTTATTAACAAATTTATGTGTTTCTAGTTCTTTAGGTTTTATTATATTTAGGTTTATTTAGTCTTATTTAGTTTTAAATTTAATTTATTTGTTGAACTTTTAGGCTTAATCATCCAGACTCGACTACTGATCTTTTTGCAAATCCTCTCCAAAAAAAATTTTATGTTTATTTACCAAAAAAAAATTTATCCCGTGAAACAATAATTTATATAAAGCAAGTACATATATACTTATTAATATACACTAATTAACCACAACCTTGAGTGCGTTTTACACACCCATTCGTACCACTGGTTGTACGTACTTTTGGTAATATTCGTAAAAAAACAACTTAGAAAATATATATTTCCAGAGCTACCCACACTTTGTGCCAATCGCGTCCGCAAATCTATTAGGGGTGCGAGTTCAAACATTGTTTTATTTAAATTACAAATATTTTATGTGCGTGAAGAATGACACACTAGACTAATTAGTTAGTAAAATTGGGAACGAACTAAGGGATTCGTTACAAGTGGGCCGTTCCATGGTATTTTGTCATTTCAATTTTGCCATTCACCAAATCCAAACTTAAACAACTTTTAGTTAATTTCTGGTAAAGCCGACGAGTTTCTATTTTATAAATTAACTATAGGCCCTAACATTTTTTGGACATGACACTAAATCAAACAGCAAAAATCTCAGAGATTTGCTACATAGTGACTATAAAAGTCTGAAAGGGGACACGTAAATTAATTTAAATCCCGTACGGCTCATGAAATCGGTTCTGAAGTTTAACCAAAATCTTAGAGATTGGCTCAGATAGAGACTATAAACGTTTGAAAGGGGACACATTAATTTATTGAAATATGAGAGCTATGTAATGAATTTTTGAAATTCAACCAATTTATCGCGTATTGGATTTGAATTAACATTTTTTGTACACGGCACTAGGTCAAATTACAAAAATCTTATATATAGGGTTTTCCAATAAGAGTGATATGATCCAAACTTTTCTCGCAATAATTCAATTGTTGCACTTGCTGTGTGGGACGTAGCACCGTCTTGTTGGAACCAAATGTTGTCAAGATCAACTTCTTCCAATTTCGGCCATAAAAATTTCGTTATCATCGATCTATACAGGTCTCCATTGACAGTAACGGTGTTACCAGCTTCATTACGAAAAAAATACGGTCCGATGATTCCACCAGACCAAAAACCACACCAAACTGTCAATTTAGGTGAATGTAATGATTTTTCATGAATAATTTGTGGATTTTCTTCGCACCAGAATCGACATTTTTGTTTATTTACCGCACCACTCAGATGAAAGTGTGCCTCATCAATTTGTAAACGTTGTTCTTGTGTATATCTCACCATGATGAAATTATAAACATTACTGAATATAATGAAACAAAAAATGACAGATCATGACATATTACAAATGGCCGAAACTTCACTTAAAAATCAGATCATTCCTATTAGAAAACCCTATATATATTTCTCAATGATTGTGAATTATATACATACCAAAAATAATACCAAAAATGTACACTGTTAAATTCAAAAAGTCCCTGAATCCTTAATAGTGTCGCTGTAAATATCAAATAATTTTCTAGCCATTTTAGACAAACATAAAACAGAAGGTTATTTTAGACAATGTTTCTACTTTTATATCTCCGAGTCTAGAGATGTTCACAAGGTCTCACCCATATGGCTGAATTGCTAAGCCAAAACCTCAAGTGTGTGGTGAATAAGATTTAGATATGATGATTTGTAACTTGTCCAGCGTATTTTAAACAATAGTGGTTTTTGATTTCAATCTATTTTCAAAGTTTTCTGTTACCGCTCCTTGAGATGTTCATAATTTTTTAAATGTATTTTAGGATAGCATAGACAAAATTCTAACATTGAAATGAACATGGTTAATTTATGAAAATATTTACTGTTCCATACAGGCTACTTAGGAGTTCCATGAATTTAAATTAACTTTCAAAATTATTTTTACCGATCCTGGAGATGTTCACGGGGTCTCACCTACATGGTCAGACAGATCAGTCAAAACCCTATGAAGATAATCAACGGGATCTAATTATGATAATTTTTAACTTGTCCATAGACATTTTTACGTTTACGGTTATATCGCTTATCCCAGAAATGTTCACGGGATCTCTTTCATATACTCGAATAGATCAGAAGATTTTCTATCAATATTGTGAAAATGAAACACGAATGATGATTTTCTTCATGTTTTTCAAAATTTACAACATCTTCATTTTCAATTTTACACTCAATTGGAAATTTTGGTAGTTTCTCCAATAGGATTTTTATCCAATTGACATTCTCCAATTAGCTACTAACCCGATTTATTGTAAAAACAAACAAATAACAAAAATCCTATGGATGTCAGGGTCACGTTTATACTTTTGGATAGCTCAAATATTCGACTTTCAATAGTTCCGAACAGGGTCCAATTGTGATGATATTTACTGTGCCATATACGACGTAGAAGTTTCATGAATTTGAACAAATTTTCAAATTTTATTTCACCGATCCTAGAGATGTTCGCGGGATCTCACCTACATGGTCAGATAGATCAGTCAAAACCCTATGAGGGTAATGAACGGGATCTAATTATGATGATTTTTAACTTGTCCAGAGACATTTTTATTTTCCATTTTCACAAAATTCACGTAAACGTAAAAATGTCTCTGGACAAGTTAAAAATCATCATAATGTCTAAAATTGTTAGAAAATTATTTGACCTTTGCAGCGACACTATTGAGGATTCAAGGACTTCTCTAGTATAAATGTTAAAGATTATCTAAAAATGTTTCAATTTCACAACAAAGTAAATCCAATTAGAATATTTTTGAATTTAACAGTGTACATTTTTGGTATTATTTTTGGTATGCATTTCACAGTCATTATTTCTCATATATGTCAATATTGGCAATCTATGAGAATTACATATCATGAACGAAACTTGAAAAAGGTAAACTTCATTCCAATTTATAAAACCACTTCTTCCAGGTGATGACAAGCTTTGGCTCACAAATATACGTCTGGGTAGCCGTTGAAACCGATGGAGAGCTGCAACTGAACAGAGTTAAGTTAAAATTTGCAAAGAAAGTTACATACCAGCAATAATAAAAAAATGGCTGCGGTACAAAGATTGTCGCCATAGATTGAACAATTATTTGTACAATTTGATCTGAGTTCGTTACAAAATCTGGAAGCTTGATGAAATAATTAAATTAAAAAAAATCCTTTGCTAATATTACTGGTAAGTTTTGTGTCACTTCTTACTGTGTCCGTAATGTATAAATAAACATAAATTAAAAGTGGCTGAGAAAAATTGCATTGCAAACCATCCATTCAAGATTCCATAAATTGTATTTTTTTGATTTTGGAAAATAAAGCAGAAATCAACTAGATCTGTAATTTAAGCGAAGAACATCTAGCGAAGAATTTAACCCTTCAACCAATAATAATCGTGATTATGCTAAACGAATTGCCGATTACGTAAGAGCAGATAACACCACGTATATTCAACATACACCATTGGGAGCTAGGGATTGCAATACCGGGATCCCGGTAAACCGGGATCGAGGTATTGAACTCAATAATTTGACACTGGTATTATAAATCGAAAACCGGTATCTCGGTATATATGTACTCGTACAACTATAGTTCTCTGTATTTTATAAAATAATATAGACTCTAAAATTATTAAACATTTTTCTTTTCGTAAAACAATTTATAATTAAAATCAACCGTACGACAAATAGACATATTTCTGTCATTAATTACGAGTATTATGTTGTCGCGCAATGAAACTATAATATTTATTATTACGGAATTCCATGTGAATTGTCCATTGGGTATTATGTTTAATTTTTTTTCCTTTATTAATTACAACTGAGACTGTGCTCATCTAGCAATTTATCGTTCAAATTTACAAATTTTACATTTCTTAAATAATTCTGATTTGTTGGGGTGAAACCCAATGGTTAGTCTCAAAATTAGTTAAACCTATTTAAAATATAATTTTAATTTGGTATGTTTACTACACTGTTTTAAAAAAAATTAATTTTCAATTCAATTATTACCAAAATTATACTGCTAAATTAATATTTTCATTTACTTTTACACGTTGCCTGAAACTTTACACTTAAAACTATAGTAGAAATAATTATATTATGTAGTAATACATACTATATTGAAATTAACATTCATCGCTTTAAAGTTATAATATATTCTTGAGCATATTTATTTGCTGCAGGTAATATTACATACAAAAACCTTAAATATTACATTATTTTTCATGTAAAATAAAATGGTAATAAAACCTTAAAAGTGCTGTTAAAATTACATGAAAATTCTTGAGTTATTCCAGTTTATTTTAAGCAAATATCCACAATCCTGTAAAATCCAGTGAAAATAAATCATTCTCAAAAACCATCCTCACCACTTTTACATGTTTATTCATGTAAATTTTAGGCTGAGAAAGAAAAAATGCACGAGCAACGCATTTACCAGTGATTCTTCTTTCGAGTAGGTTCGAGATTGTGTGTTAAGGGAAATTAAAAAAAAAAATTAATAATTATTTAATATTCCGTACAGCATTCATATTTTCATAGTTAATATTGAATTTTTATTATTATAATACGCAGTGATGAAAAGATATACGCATTTCAATATTGTGACCATTTTGTTTTGTCCAAATAATTAATTTTGTTTCCTATACAAATATATCCAGTTCTTAATAACAATGTTTATTTGTGCAAATTGTCATCAAAGATTTGTTACTCAGTGTAAATATCACATCCATTTAAGATTACACAAAAACGATTCACATGGAGTATTTAAATGTTTACATAGCAAGTGCGACAAGCTTTTTACAAAATACAATACCTACGTATCTCATTATTTCAGGCAACATAAAAAACTTGAGTGTGCTAAAAAAGAAACACGTACCGACATAGTCTTTATTTGTTCGAAACACGGTTGCGATTTCAAATCTCTTTTGTTAGAAGATACGTTGCGTCACATATTACAACATTTTCGAATGGTAAACACTAATTTACATTTAAAGTGCCCCCTTAATGAATGTTGTAAAACATTTAGAAATGCAAAAACTTTTCGTAATCATATTAACTTTGTTCATAAAATTAAATTTTTAAAATCTAAGACTGAGTGCGATGTAAATAAAGGACCAACAAGAAAATTCGTAGACCTCCAAATTACTACGCCAGTAACAACAACATGCCCAAATTCGACAGAAGAAGATAAAGTCAATAGCTCAATTAAATATCAAACTGATGCTAGTTCTGAAATTGAAAATTTATTAATCCAACTGAAAAGCGAGTTTAATGTCCCAGAGCGTATTTTAAATTTAATTGCCGAAAAACTGGTGTATTGTTCCGAATTACTTGTTTCTCAGGTGAATAATACCATTGTGAATATTTTTCAAAATTTGGAGAAATATAATAATTTAGAAAACCAGATTTTATGTTCGGTAATTCCTAAATTAAATTTAATAAAAAATTCTTCATTGTCGGCATATAAACGAAATCGCAAAATAGTAGATCAAACGTCTAAGTTATACGTTCAACCAGTTCAAATTAGCTTAGGACTGAATAATTACCATAAAAAATGTTTTTTTTATTACGTGCCTATTTTAAAAACATTAAAATCGCTTTTACAGGATCCTGAAATTTTAATTCAATTCGATTTTCACAGTAAAAGGTCAATATTAAAACTGAGAGATTACACGGATGGTTTACTCTACACTAACAATAGTTTTTTTAATGGTCAAAAGAGAATTGAGCTTATACTATATTTAGATGCTTTTGAGATATGTAATCCGTTAGGGTCAGCTAAATTAAAGCATAAACTGCTTGGAGTCTATTTCATGTTAGGTAATTTACATTCATATAACAGATCGAAAATTAATAATATTAATTTAGCCTTTATTTGCACGGAGTCGTATATCAAATTATTCGGAATAAATAAAATTTTTGAAAATCTTATATCTGATTTAAAGATATTGGAAATACATGGTATTGAACTTTCAGAATCTAATAAGTTCTACAAAGGATCGATAATAGCAATTTGTGGGGACAATTTAGGCTCACATCAAATAGGTGGTTTTTTGCAGAATTTCAGTACAAACCAATATTTTTGTAGATTTTGTTGTTTGAGTTTATCAGAATTTCATGAAAATTTTAGAACTAGAAGAGAATTGAGATCAAGAGAATCCTATGATTATGATGTTGATAATTTGAATTTTAATGTCTCTAGTAGAGGAATTAAAACTAATTCATGTTTCAATGAGTTAAAATATTTTCATGTTAGTAATCCTGGATTGCCGCCATGTATCGCACATGATATCTATGAAGGCATAATTCCATATGATATTTGTTTGGCTTTACATTATTTCGTTAACAAAGGTTGGTTTTCTTATGAATATTTAAATTTAACACTTGGCCGGGTGCAGAAGTTATTGAAATATAATGTTAGTTTTCCGAACATTAACAAAAATAGTAAAAAACTTTCAGGGCATGCAATGCAGAATTTTTACTTGCTGACGCTGCTGCCATTTGTACTTTACGACAAAATTTGCAACCCAGACGACAACGTATTAGAAATGATTATATTACTGTTAGATATTACACAAATCGTATCATCACATATAGTAACGAATTCTCAAATACATTGTTTAAACGGATTGATTGATAGATATCTAGAGCTCAGAGTTTTGTTGTTCCCAAATGTTAGATTGAGACCAAAGCACCATTATTTGCAACATTACCCACAACTAATGACATTATTAGGACCTTTAATTAAATTTTCCACTATGCGTTTTGAGAGTAAACACCAATATTTTAAGCAAATTGTGTTAAAAGCTAGAAATTTTATTAACATGACAAAAACATTAAGCGAAAAACATCAAATATTACAAACAACGCTCTTTGGAAAACGATTTTCTAATGAAATAGATAAAAAATACTTGATACCTACACATTTACATGAATTCTCAATTAGTATTCCCCAAATCTACCAGTATTATGTGAAAAGTTTAACGTACAAAAATACAAAATATTTTATTGGTCAATCTCTAGCAATCTCAAATCGAATGGACGGTTTTCTTACGTGCTTAACTATAAAATATATTTTAATAAATGATAATTACACTGAAATAGCATTTCTTGGTAACGCCTTCAACATGATGTATGTATACAAATTCGGCTTCTATGAAGCATCTGATCCTATTCAAACAGATATGATAATTTCCCACTGTAACCTTCCATCTCCATTTCCATTTATTTTGTACAAAGAAGGACAGATAATCCGTGCTGTGTTACAATCAGCAATACCTCATGTTTGGTGAGAAGATTTTGTTTGATATATATTTTATTTCAGCATCAAACCATATTTGTGATTACTTTTAGAATGTCATAGGTCATTAAATTATGGGACATTAACCGTCTCATTAAAAAAAGCTTCATTTTCCCGGGCGAGATTACAACACTAATACAAAAAGGTAGGTGTGGTACATATACGAGTACTATATATATATATAAATATATATATATATATATATATATATATATATATATATATATATATATATATATATATATATATATATATATATATATATATAGATATATATATATATATATATATATATATATATATCTTTGTTTGTGTAAAACAAGAATCGGTGAATTTAATACACATTTTTATCATCTTTTATCAATTACAAACAGCAAATGCAGCCAGTATCACTGGTACAAAAATAGTTTTGGAATCGGATGGCACGGAAATTGACGACAAAGAAATTTTAGAACATTTTTGCAGAAGTGATGTATCATTCATCCTATTATCTAATAACCAAACATGGGTTCCACCACCTAGTACATCTACGCCATCCGCCTCAGAAATTTTATTACAAAAGACGACTTCAAATGAAATGATCAATAATAATAACCAGATAATAAGTTGGATTGATACTTCTGGCACTATTTTACACTGCGAACGTGATTCAAACGGACAAAGTTCACCAACAGCGATAGACCATTCATCAGATGTTTCAGTGGCAACCACCCTTTCACTCTCGAGCGGTCGAATATCATCATTTGGTTCTGACAATTCAGATTTTATTGGTGTAAAACAAGCTGAAAAATTATTTGCCGACTACATTTTACCTATAAATAAAATGTCAGAAGATGTTGTGGAAGTTCTGAATAACAAAAAACCGCTTGGAAGGCTATTGTCCGAATTTGTTCACTGTATTGTCAGTGATATGCGTCGCCTTTCCAATTACATACCACAGCAAATTTTTCGTAAAATTGCATCTCAGTTTCTTGATGCATTTCCAAAAAGTGTTGGAGTAGTTGACAGTGAAGGCAATTTGATATGTACAGAAGCTGTCTCATTGGCCGCTAAACTGGTGAATCACAATAATTATCTAAATCGACAATCTAATGCTTCTAGCTATCGAAATTCAAAACGAGCATTATTGGTATCGCAAGGTGTTAAACATTTTTTCGAGAATGCAAAAGATGAAATTTTTTCAGAAGATGTAGCTGAGGAAAAGCGGTTGTGGCTTAAAGAACAATTAAACCAGGTTCAAAACGGTTCAATTAACGACGATATATTGTCAACATTTCGGAATACTTTTACAGCACAGAGAAAGTTTTTATCTACAAACCCACGAATAACGTCATTTTATAGAATTAATGGAATTTGATGCCAGTAGATATTATGAAAAATGGGAGGAAATAAAACCGAAAATAATCAATTTTGCAAGTAAGTCGAAGAAACTTCAAGATTTGCTGAACCATAACACAAATGAAGATTTAGTAGTTATTCAAATAATAACAAAATATTTTAACGAAAACCTAGATTTTTTGTTAAAAATATTCCCGGTAAGTGCTCAAGATATTGTTTGGTAATGTACTCTTAAAAACAAACAGTTTTTATTTTTCATTTGCACATATAGGAAGGTACTGCACAAAATGAGATAACACCACCATTAGCAACACCATGGTTTGGTATCGCAGGTAACTAAGCTGCTGATTATTTTGAATGTTTCGGCTAAAATGTAATTTTTATTTTTATTTTTCAGATTTCGAAAATGACCAAATCGAAAATACATTTTATTTTTATATCGAAAATGAGTTGATTAACACCGATTGTTCTACAATAGATGGAGCAATATTTGCAATAATTGCAAGTTATTTCGTTTTTAATCTAGAGTATCCTTTAGAGTTATCACAAACGTTGGAAACCCTACAGAAAGCGTTATTCAATATTACTATTAATTTTTCTAGATCTAAGAAGAAGAAAATGAATAGCAAATCTAAAGTTGTGAATTTTTTAAATATCATCCTAACCTAAAGGTATTAGTTATATTATTATAGGATATTTTCTTATATAATTTAGTAGTAGTTATCATATTATTTTGGAAAATATAAACGAATGTGAGTGTAGTCCGTACAAATTTTTTAGTATAAGCAATATATACACATTTTTTAAAATATCTACGAGTATTTGCTCTTGAAGATTAAGTACTAGTAAACTATGTATTTGAATTTATTATAAATGAAGTATCAATAGTTAAGTTTAAAATGGAAAAAAAAAAATTATAAAATACCATTTAATGAAATTTAATTAACATGTATGTTGAAATAAAAGTAACCATATTATGTATATTTTATGTAATTTAATAATGAATTATATGTTATTTAAAAAATATTGAAATTCGCATTGCTTTTCATTTATTAAGCATAATCTTTACAGCCACTTTGTTTAGAAATGCATATTTATCAAGTAATTTTACTTATTCCTTCTCGCAAAAATTACTTTCTTTGTAATGTGAATATACTGGCAAATATATTGAGTTTTACATACGAATGGTTAAATATTACTTACTATGTGCAATTTCACATACATAATCATGTCGCTAAAACTGTGTAATTGATATGTAAAATTAAGGACTACTAATTTACCTGAAAAATTGAATTTTACATACTGATTGCACTTTTACGGACTAATGCAAAATTACATGAAAATGAGAGGCATTCTTGCCCACTCTCAAAAGTCTTTAAAATTCAATGGAAATTTATTACGGTGTAGGTCAAGTAGCCTCGTTTTTTGAAGCCTTCTTTTAACGACAGGGCTATCTCTCATATGGCGAATATAGGAGTTTCCATGTTCCTGGAGCCTTATTTCGTGTTTGGTGGCGTGCTTTATTATTTCATCTTTGATGTATTCCATCGGTAAATCCCTGTGAAGGTCTTCATTTCTTGTGTACCACGGAGCATTTACGATGCTACGGAGAACCTTATTTTGAAACGTCTGTATCATTTTGCTTTTTGTTTGCTTAGTACATCCCCAGAGTTGAATACCGTAGCACCATATCGGCTTCAGTATTTGCCGATCTAGCAGCAGCTTGTTGTATATTGTAAGCCCAGAGCCTCTACCTTTGAGCCAATGCATTTTTCTGAATTTAATATTAAGTTCTTCTTTTTTCTTTTTGACGTGCTCTCTCCACTTGAGCTTGGTATCGAGAGTCATGCCCAGATAATTAGCTTTGTTTGCATATGGCATCGGTCTTGAGTTAATTACTATCGGTAGATGGGAAGCCTTTTGATATGTAAAGTTAATATGCGTGGATTTCGTCTCATTAAGCTTGATTCTTCAGCGCTTTGTCCAGTTACAAACCGCATTGGTAATCTTCTGGAGTTTGCTCGTTGCATCAGCCACATTACTTCCAATGGCCATGATTGCTGTGTGTCATCTTCAAAGGTGGCTATGGTTCCTTCATCTGTTGTTGGAATATCCCTTGTATATAATAAATACAGGATTGGTCCTAAGACACTCCCCTGTGGGACACCGGCAGAAATTTTCTTTAGTTCAGAGTATTCATCCTCATTAAGGTTAAATTTCACACGAAAATGTCTATTGAATAAATAAAATCTTAGTATGGCATAGAATTGTCTCGGCAGATCTCTGTGCAGCTTGAATTTCAGTCCACAGTGCCAGACTATATCGAATACTTGGGCGACGTCTAGAAATATGCTGGAGCATACTTTTTTACGTTCTAACCTTCTTTCAATAATGTTGGTGATTCTATGCACCTGTTCAATTGTGAAGTGCTTTTCCCTGAATCCAAATTGTTGTGGAGGAATTAGAAGTTGATCCACAATTATTGGTCCAACTCTTTTTAGTAATAATTTTTCAAAGAGTTTTGACATAATTGGCAGCAATGAAATTGGCCTGTATGATTTTTTATCGTTAGGTGGTTTATCAGGTTTTGCTATCATGATTACTTCTGCTACTTTTCATTGCCATGGAACATATTTTAAACGAAAGCTTGTATTGACTATGTGTAATAGCTTACGAAATCCTTTATCTGGTAGAGCCTTGATTTTAGGCAAGTAATCGAGTCATATCCTGAGGCTTTTTTTAACATTCATGTTGCTTTTTACTTCTTCTTTTAATTCTTTGAGAGTTACTGGGCGTATACCAAAATCATCTAGCTTGTGGATTGACATTATACATATTTTGGTAGTGGTTGGAAGGTATCATCGAGATACTCCGCAAACCAATCAGCCTTCTGTTTAGGACCTCTTGCCCAGGTTCCATCCTCCTTTTTAAGTGGAGGCACTTGCATTTTGGGTCTTTTGAGTCTCTTCGTCGCCTTCCACAGAGAATAATCAGAATTTTTTTCATCGGTTAGGCTAACTAGATATCTGTTGATTGATGCATTTTTAACTTATTTAAGAAGAGATTTGAGACTTACCTAAATTGTTAAGAATTGTTTTGTTCTCCGGTGTTCTAGTTATTTGCCAGGTTTTACGTGCCCGTCGTTTTTGTCTTACCAACTCTCTAACTTCCATTGGGTAGGATATGTTATGCTTCTTTTTATGTTGGGGATACACCCATTATGGGTGTACTTGCCAAGGCAGCATAGCGAATTGCTTCATTGAGTTGTTCTAATTCATCTTCCAACTGGTGGGGATTTCTTATCGGCACCTGAAGATTGATTTTTCCTCCAATACCTCACGAAAGCGATCCCAGATTGTTTTTGAATTTGTTAATCTGGGTGCACTCTCCCTTTGAATTACCATTTCATTGACTGTCATGATAACCGGGGAATGATCCGATACTAGAGAATTACTGTCTTCAATGTGAATGTAGTTCTGGGATATACCTCTTGCTACATAAAAGTCTATTAGGTCAGGTATCTTCGTTTCGTCACTGGGCCAGTATGTTGGTTAACCACCAGAGTAAAAATCACATTTTTATGTCTGCCCTGCTTGAAGCAATTCTTTACCTTTTGACGTCGTAAGTCTAGATCCCCAATAGATGTTTTTCGCATTAAAATCACCTCCAATAATAAAATCACGTCCAAGCGGTTTAAATAGTTTAAGATAGTAGTCCTCCCTTTTCAAGTTAGGCCGGGGAGGACAATACGAGTATATTGCAGAGACAGTAAGCTATCTGTGTTTAATTTGGATCCTTACAGTAGTGACTTGCATAGTTTCTTCTTCGAAATTTGATTCTAAATGGTGTTTTATGTTTTCTTTTATTAGTAATGCCGAACCACCTCTTGCTCTTTCCGCTGGGTGAATGGAGTGATATAGGTTGTAACCCCGTATTTTAACAAACGAAGATTTAACTAGATGGCTTTCAGATATTAAGAAAATGTCGATTTTTTCTGAATTTACAAATATTTCTATTTCTGGAATATGTTGCATAATGCCATTCGCATTCCAGATTGCTATTTTGAGAGTTTTGTTCTTACTTAACATTTTTTGATGGATGTTGTTCAGATTACTTTGGTCATCATGCCGCTTTGTAATAGCTGCAATGCTGTTCATAATGTTTTCCATAATTTGGTTATTTTCAGAGCCCATATGTTTGGTTGAACCCAAACCTTTCACTACCTGGGCAAGTGAACTTCCTTGCCCTATGTTCCTTGGTTGTGGGATTTGATTCATCTGATTTGATATTTGAACCCTTCGATTTTCGCGATTTTGCGGTTGATTTCTTGTTTTATCTCTTAATTTTTGTAGTTGTTTAGCAACCTCACAGCCTCCATAATTAGCCGGATGTTGGCCCTAACAATTTGTACACTTGGCTGGCACATGTCTCCCTATTGTACATGCCTGGGTAAAATGATCCCGGATCCCGGCCGCACTATCTTTGGTTGTGATTAAATGCCTGGCATTTCTTGCATTGGGGTATGCGTGTTGTGGTTCTCCTCATTGGCTCGATTTTCACCTTCATGTAAAGAATTCCTTTTATTCCATAAATGTTTTGAACATTCTCTTTTCTGTCAAACACTTGCATAAAAAGAGGAAGTCCCCATTTACTGATAATTTGATTTCCTTCCTGAATTTCTGTTCTCTCTTTTTTAACAATATTCACAGCATCTAGTATTTTAAAACCTTTATTTTGTAAGTCTTCTATTATTTCTTTGCTTGAGCAAGTGAGATGTAAACCTCTTGCCATGACTTTTATAGGTCGAGCCTGTTTGTTTTCGTAAGTGAACCACTGATACTTTTCAGCATTCAATTTCATAGATAAGGTTCTATAAGTATCTGAGTTCATAGTATTAATTTTCCAAACGTCATTATTTAACGCTGTTACCTTATAGTCTTTGTCATTAACCGATTTCATCAGTGACTGAATTTCTGGGTAACTGGTTACACCCACAATATTTATTGGTGAGGATGATTTTTCTTTCGGTTGCACCAAATTTGGTGTAATGTTCTTGGTAGATTTACTACCTTTTGGTTGATTGGCTTTGGGTAGAGCATCGTTTGAATCTGGACTAGATTGTTCCCTACCATTTAATTGCTCAGCCTCAGGTAACGATTCAGGTTTTCTTTTCTTACTCTTCCTGGACTGTTTTTTCTTCTATAGGATCCAGTCCGTCTCTCTTTGTAATTCATCTTCATCAGTGGAATAGATGAGTTTGCCTGGTTCAATGTTTCCTATATATCAGTCTTCTTTTGAATGCCGATTCATTTTTAGGTTTTCATTTTCTAGCTTTAGATACTCAATCTCTTCGCTTAACTTGTCAAATAATTGCTCCATATGCTCTAGCATCGCCAAGAGATTCATATGCTACTTTTCTAGGTCAATAGTTGTTTTACTAGATTCGTCTATTTGCAAAGTAAAATTTCCGGTGGCATCACTTATTTCGTGTAATGTTTGTCTAGATATAGCGTTAGAGAAAGTATCGACTTGGTCAGCTACCGATATGCTTCTATTTTTCTTTATCGGTGATCTTTGAAAATTTGGTCTTCTCTGGAACGGATTTGATGTTCCCTGATAATGCAATAGATGGTCCTCCCCAGAATCCATAGGGCCAGTCTCCACAGAGAGTGGATTTACCAATGTTGATATTGGTGTACCACCTGGGGTATTATTTACTTTTGTTTGTACCATGGCATAGTTTTGATTGACTAATTTGCTGTTTTGCTTCACTACTACGAAGGGACTGGGTACCGCAACCATTCGTTCTACAAAACGTTGCCCAGAGTACGCCCGTATCTGTTTATGAATACTTCGTGGAGGCTGTCAATCCCGTACTCCATTATGTTTAAATGCCGCTTGTTTTAGGTTATTTCACATGCAATGTGCAAGCAAACTTTTCCTTATTTCAGTTGAATAACTTTTGCCTTGTGCGTTTCTCATAGTTATTTTGGGGGATTCCAGTAAGAGTGTCATAATAAAATTAATTTGTTTTGTGTGTATTGGCTGTGGACCATTTCTTCGGTAAATCATTTAGTACGGTAAATTAAAATTTTAGTACAATTTACTTAACAAACTGGACCAATTCACTAGTAAATAAAATTAAGTTACGGCTTTAGGGTTGAAAATGGTTCATTGGTTAAATAGAGTTTTCCAATAGGAATGATATGATTTTTAAGTGACGTTTCGGCCATTTGTAATATGTCATGATCTGTCATTTTTTATTTCATTGTATTCATTAATGTTTACAATTTCATCATGGTGAGATATACGCAAGAACAACGTTTACAAATTATTCAGTCTTCCACTGACAGAAATTCAGCAACTAGCTGCGGATGAGAGGAGTAATGTACAATTAATACACAATTTAACTAGATTTTTATGTTTTATTATTATTATTTATTTATTAGTAATTTCATTCATATTTCACTTATTTGTTTACATTTCCTTAACAGTTTTAAATTTTTTACCGTATGTAAGCTCCAGTTTTTTTATTTTTTTCATGAAAGTAAACAATAACAAAAAAATTAAATTTTCATTAATATGCACTACAAATACTTCCATACTTGCACTGTTTATCTTTTATTATTATCTGCATAATTTTGTTATTATTATTATTGCCGTTAAGTTTGATTATTATTATTATTATTATTATTATTATTACACAAATACCAACACTCTTTGTTTGTTTGCCCATTCACTGTATTTGCTGTCAAGTGGATTTAATGGTTTCAATTTTGTTATGTTGGTATTTGAACCTTATAATTGTCATTTTGGTGCGCTAAAGACTGTATTACACTATCACAATAATTTTTTTGTTTATCTCAAACTCGTATTACACTACTATATTTTTTATATTGCTATTTTCGGTTTTTTATCTCAACCAAATATTATTTTGGATCTTAAGTTAATTGTAGTTATTGAGAAAAAAACATATTTTCAAATCAATATGTACTCAATCTGTGATAGTCTGATATATTTTATGTATAAATTTTTTTTATTTTTATGGCTTCAGATAGTTTAATCAGGGATGATTGTATGGGTGTTCAAATTGTTCATCAGAATATTAGGAGTCTAAGGAAAAATTTTAATCCTTTTTTGGCTCATCTTGAGTCATTTAAAAGTTTACTTGATTTAATTTTCTTGAGTGAAATTTGGATTAATGATGATGAAATGGAATTCTATCAGTTAAATGATTACCATCTTGTTTGTTGTTGTAACAATAGTTATCGTGCTGGTGGAGTTTTGGTATTTTATAAAAGTAATTTAAATTGTTTTGTTGAACCTATAAACCTTGTTTCTGCGGATGTTGTAAAGGTAAAACTTGTAATTGGCAATGACACGTATATTTTAATTTGCGTTTATCGGCTTCAGGCCGTGACGGAGTCTGTCTTTCTCGATGAGTTTTCTGAATATTTAAGCCATATAAACAGTAAAAACCTCTTTGTTCTGTGATAATTTATTGTCTCGCGTCAAGGTTGAATTATTTAATTATATGATTACTGACCATCACTTGATGCATGTTGTGATCGAGATTAATCAGGTTAAAAGCAATGATACCTGTAGATTGCCTGTTAAGCCAAAAGTCATTCTATCTAAATTCTTGGAATTGTTAAGTAGAGCTAATTTCTCTCCTATTTATGCCCTTGACGATCCGTGTGCAGCTGTTGATGTGTTTTTAACGCTTTGGAATGATGTTTTTTCAGCTAGCCTAGACCCACAAAAATCACGTAGTAATCGTCCTATTAAACCATGGATCTCTGAGGCCTTGTTAAGCATGATCAAACGTAAAAAATGGTTATTGAGAAAGGCGAAACATGTTAGAACCAATCAACGTTTCCAGCAATATGTTTCAGCCTATTGTCAGAAAGTAAAAAAGAAAACCATTGCGGCTCGCGTAGCTTATTATAAAAATAGATTTGATAACTATTCCGGTGACTCCAAACTTACGTGGCGTACTATCAATGACATTTTAAGTAATAATTCGTCAAAGATTACGCTCATTAATTCTATTAACTCATCTAATAATGATCTTTTAACGGATGCGTCTGATATTGCCAATGAGTTCAGCAATTATTTTGGGAGTATTGCGTCAAATTTGAAGTCTAGTCTCCCATTAAATAATAGGAATTCTATGGAGTCTGACGGCGATTATGTTGAGCAATCTTTTTTTTTCATTCAATTGACGATCTTGAAGTTTCTAAAGCCATTGCTTCTTTAAAATCAAGAAACTCTTACGATATATTCGGTTGTAGCAATTACTTAATTAAAAGTTCCGCTGGTCTTATATGTGCTCCTTTATGTCATATTTTTAATTGTTGTTTTAGAACTGGTATTGTTCCTGAAATTTTGAAATCAGCAATTGTGCTACCTCTTCATAAAAATGGTTCCAGATGCGACTTAAATAATTACCGGCCTATTGCTTTACAGCCAGTCCTGTTAAAAATAATGGAAAAAATTATTAAATGTAGAATGGTTGTATTCCTAGAGAAGCATAGTGTTATAAGTTGTTGTCAGCACGGTTTTCGCAATGGGTTTTCCACGGAGTCTGCATTAATTGAATTTTTAAATAGCGTGCATGCATTGCTAAATAATTCTGAATCGTGCGCTGGGCTTTTTGTTGACATAAAAAAAGCCTTTGACATGGTTGATCATAACCTCCTATTGCATAAGCTTTCTAAAATTGGTTTCAGAGGAAACATTAATAATTGGTTTAAATCGTATCTTGCAAATCGTAATCATGTTGTTAAGGTGGATGGAACTATGGGCAACCCTTATGTCTTAAACATTGGTGTTCCTCAAGGTTCTGTCTTGGGGCCACTTCTATTTCTGATATACGTAAACTCAATTTTTAGTGCAAATTTGGCAGGCTCTATGGTTGCCTTTGCCGATGATATGAGCTTATGCTATCGTGGGTCCTCACAAACTGATGTTTGCCATAAAATTGCAGCCGATCTTTTAGTTTTAAGGAAATGGTTTGACCACCATTTTCTAATTTTAAGTGATAAAACTAAGTTTATGCATTTTAGTTTGGGTAGCAGTAGTTTACATTCACCGATAACGTATCATTCCAGTTTTTGTAATGCTGTTAATTGCTCCAGCTCGTGCATTTCCATTGAAACTGTTGAAAGCTTCAAGTACCTTGGAGTTATTGTTGATTGTAATCTGAATTGGAAGCAACATGTCGATAAAATAAAAAAGTCTCTTAGCAATGCGTTACGAACTTTATATCTATTAAGACCAGTAGCACCCAAATCGGTATTGTTAAAATTCTACTATGCTTGCATTAACTCTAGGCTTGAATATGCGTTATCGTGTTGGGGTGGTTGCTATCATTCAACTTTAAAAATTCTCATAATTGTTCAGAAATATGCTATTCGTATTATGTGTTTTAAGTCTTCACGGGTTTCTGCTTGGCCATTATTTTTGAGTTGCAAAGTTTTACCATTACAACATCTATATGTTTATAAGATTTTACGTTTATTTTATTTGCGTAGTGGGCATCGATTATTGAGAGCAAATGTGCGATACAATATTAGGAACAATGATCGTTTCTTATTTGTTGTTCCACATTTTTTTAGTGTACATTTTAGAAAATATTTCCTGGTAACTGCCCCTTCCTTATTCAACCAACTTCGATTTAGCATTCGACAACAAATAAATTCGAAATCATTTCTACAGGCACTTAAAGTTTGGCTTTTTGAGCACCCTAATGTCGATTTTATATTTAGAGTTTTAGTCTGATGAAGTTTAATTTTAGTTTTAATTCTATTTATCTTTTTATTTTTTATATTTTATTGTTATGTTTTTATTTCGTATGTTATCATAACCATTTATCGTAAATTGTTCTTTGTTAAAGGGTAGATCAATACTGCCGTTAAATCGGTGATGATTACCCTACTCATTTATTTTCATTTTGTATTTTAATATTATATGTGAGCAAAAATTGTACTGAAAATAAATGATAAGCCTGTGTGCTTCAATAAAAAAAAAAAAAAAAAAAAAAAAAAAAGTTTTATTATCAAAATAATCGTTCTCCAACTGCAACTTTTCGTGCGCTTTTGCCATTTTATAGTTGTAATAATCGTCCAAGTGTGTTCGCTATTCGTCGAATTGTTGAAAATTTTGAGCGTACATTTTCTTTACATAATGTTGAAGTGTCAATAAGACAAAGATTCGCTCGAAGTAGTGCAAATATTGCTGCCGTTCAGGCAAGTGTTGCTGAAGACCGCAATTTGACGATTCCAAGACGTTCTCAAGAATTGGGACTGTCTCAAACCACAACCTGGCAGATTTAGAGAAAGGATTTGGGTTTGCATCCGTATAAAAATGTTCTCACTCAAGAACTGAAGCCATTGGACACCGTAAACGTCATGAATTTGCTGATTTTGCCTTGTAACAACTTGAAAGCGATAACGATTTTTTTAAGAAAATCATCTTCTCCGATGAGGCTCACTTTCATCTGAGTGGTGCGGTAAATAAACAAAACTGGCGATTCTGGTGCGAAGAAAATCCACAAATTATTCATGAAAAATCATTACATTCACCTAAATTGACAGTTTGGTGTGATTTTTGGTCTGGTGGAATCATCGGACCGTCTTTTTTTTTAAATGAAGCTGGTAACACCGTTACTGTCAATGGAGATCGGTATAGATCGATGATAACCAACATTTTATGGCCGAAATTGGAAGAAGTTGATCTTGACAACATTTGGTTCCAACTAGACGGGTTCCAACAAGACGTATCCCACACAGCAAGTGCAACAATTGAATTATTGCGAGAAAAGTTTGGAGATTCGATTATTTCAAGAAATTGTGATATTGAATGGACTATTTCTTGTGGGGTTATTTGAAGTCATTGGTCTTTAGCAATAAACCAAACTCTCTTCAAGCTTTACATACTACTCGATTTAGTGGAAAAAGTGCTCGAAAATTGGGTTCATCGAATTCGTTCCTGCAGTAGAAGTCAAGGAGGCCATTTGAATGACTTTTTATTCAGAACTTTATTGTATCGATTGTACTTCACATTAAATAAAAAACATTTTAATTTCCTTACCAATTAGTGTGTTTTTTTTAAAGAAATGGTATCACTCTTATTGGAAAACCCTATACTTTTCGTTGTTCGTACGTGGGAAACGGCGATCGGCGTCTCTTGGCTTGAGTTTATACGGAACCCAATTTTCTTATTTTTGCGCCATACCCAGGGTCTTGGGATGGTTTTGAGTCGCTTGTTGGGTCATTCAAAAAGTCTGAGCTAGTTGCTCTAGAGTTTGGCATGAATCTTGGTCCAATAATGCTTCCAACTCAGCGTCTTCAAACTTTACTGCTTTTCCTTCGCGTTCTTTGTCACTGGGGTCAAAATCGCCATTTTTAAAATGGTGGAATCAGTACTCAACTGTCTTTATTGATGGGGCATGTTCCTCATATTTTGTTTTGTTGACACAAAGGTTAACATGGTTAGAACACAAACAATTTGTTGTTTACGAGTACACTTCAGCGAAATGACACATACTGATTTTTAGAGGGAAATGATGACGCTTTAACATGAATATAGTAGTTACAAGATGGCTCGATGCGATTTAATACAGTTACGCCATCTTTTGTAAATCCCTGAAAACTTATTTGTACCCCAAATATTTATGTAGAATCAATTTAAACCAATTTTAGGCTAGGTTAACTTCACACAAGAGCAATTGGAATTTTCTATTGGTTAGTGTTGCCTGAAGTTTTTTTTATTTTCTTTAGGAGAATCGTGGGTTAAACTTCATATACATACGTCTCGTGATTACCAAACAGTCAAATGGTGCAGTAATTAATTTAGAATAAAATTATAGCCCAATTCACAAATTGGGTAGTACACTGTATAAATAATCATGGTAGTACACCTACTTACATACTCGTAGTACCAGAATAAAAAATTGTATTTCTTTATAAAATGATTTAAAATTTTATTGAATCACATTAAATATGCCAGCAAACTGCACAGTAGTTTACGTTTTAACATTTTATGAAATATTTATTGTTTACTTATCAAAATGTGATTGGCAGCGGTGGGATTCAAACCCACGCCTCCGAAAAGACTGGTGCCTTAAACCAGCACCTTAGACGACTCGGCCACGCTATCTATATTAAAACACCTACGACACGTGTCAGATGTCATAAAATTTCCTAAAACAATTAACCAAACCTTTAGTCGACATACCACACCGTATCAAATATTTATTCACCTAAATCTTACAATTTTCACCCTCCATATATAACATGATAAGTAAACAGCACCCATTGTTCTAAAAACAATAATAAATTCATTAAAATTTGTAACTCACTTTTAAAACAACGTTAACACGACAAGATGTGTGTGAGATAAATTGATTCCAAACATAATATTTATTCAGTTTTATTGAAACGTGTGTCTAGATCACTTACTTTACTTTATGACTACTGACTTTTATTACATACAATTAAGTTTCCTAGATTTTTAGAATACTGTATAACAACCTACTATGTAGAGGGGTTTGGTACATATATTTTGTTATGAATATATTAAAGGACCCTCTCTATCTATCCGGTCGTACATACACGACTATGTAGTTATTAAATTTGATGAGATTAGAATTTAGAAAATATTGGGGGTGTTAAGATACATGAAGGGTGATGATTTTTTGATTGATTAATTTTAATATAGATGTTAATAGCGCAAAATGGATTAAGTGATTTATTTTATATTTTTAATTAAATCGGTATAAATTGCCACAAAAATATGGTTTTAAGATAATCAACTTGAACACCCCTTTTTTCATTGTTTGCACATAGCTTATAGTGCACATGTATCACGTGCGAAACTACTCCTTCATATGATGATTACCTGACTTTTAAAAAATCATTCAAATCAAAGTCATATACCATACTCATTCATATATTATTATGCTAATTAAGTCGTGTATAGATGTCCCGATCAAACTTTTTCCCATAACATATAATTCATGTATAGAGTTTTTAAATTGAATCCGAGTCTCTCATGTACATAATAATTATTTGTACAATGTAAATACATATATCATACAAAGTGCACATGCAACAATATACAATACTTTGTATAAAAGCAAAATTTATAAAACCGCAAAACTCTTTGCCACCCTCTTTATACATACATTTTCATATATACCAAACACACTGGCATACCAGAAAAAATATTTCCATGAAATTCTTGCTCCATTAAAAGTTAATTTATTCAACGCCAATTAAATGCCATCAATTAAATTTTATATCGGTGCGCGTTGTAACTATAAAACCAACCAACCAACTAACCAACCCCCAAATAATGCAATTGTATATTGCATGAATTTAAATTGTAGTTACAGTTTTGATGTTCATTTGTTTTTATATAATGTGTCGCGTGTTCAATGTTTTATTTTGTGTAATGTGTAACTTACAATGAAGTCACACAGAAAATCGCAATTACAACAATTTACGTTAAAACAATAAAAACAATGCAGGAACACCAGCAATACATTAAAAGGGGTGATACTTTGAGGTTATGTGAAACAGGAAATAATTTTTGTCACATGAAATTGTGTTTTGTAAATATTGTTGTTAGTGTGGAATTTTGAAATATTTTTGTAAAAGGATGAATATTTAAGTTAAATTATTGAGTTAACCGAATGACTGAGGCTAATCTACCGTGCTATTTTGACGTAACGTTAAAGAGGATTTAACAAACCTTTTAACTAAAACAATTCTATAACGATTTTTGTCCCCGAATGAATCAGTTTTATTCGAATAGAATTTTCACTGATCTCTTTATTTGAAGAAATATAGCTAATATGCTAAAAAATAAGGCTAGTAAAGTTTATCCCAAATTACTCCTAAATTATAAAAATGGCGGTCAGTACATATTGTTCAAGTTAGCCGAAATATGGTAATGCATATATGTATTATGTTTTCCACCTCAACCGGAATATTATAATATTTCGATAATGCAGATCATAACGATAAAAAGTTTAACTTCAATATTCAATCGAAAAATGCCGGCAATACAGATTTAAAAGTAACAAATGAATCATTAATTTTCTAAACGAAACATGTCAATAACAGACATCTATACAATAGTCACGTTTAGCTGATGAAAGGTTTGTATATCAGAATTTTGATCCGATCTGGCTGTAACGATTTGATGAACTATCTAGTAGAATTTGATTAGATGTTTGGTGTGGGTTTGATGAGGTTGTATTGGTGAAATGTTCTATTTTTCATTGTTTCGACGATAAAACTGTTCACCTATCGAGATTTTGCTAAATAACCAGTGTATGTCTCACTACAAAAACTCTATAAAATGCGACCTAAGATTTAAATTCTAACTTTAGGCTGAAAGATTATAAGTAAAAATTTATTTTCTCCATTTTGTCGATAAAACCATTCATGATGAACAATTTTTTTCGTCAGAAGAAGGGGAAAATAAAAGTTTCACTCCTATAACCCCATCAGGCTGACCCCTAACCGATAATCAAAATCTACCTATGATCAAGTGACATCGAATTTACATAGCCAGATTGGTGTTCATCTGGCAAAAGCTCGAATGATGGACGATTTTATCGTCAGAAAAAGGAAAAAATAAAAATTTCACCCATATAACCTCATCAGACTCACCCCAAACCTGTAATCAAAATTTACCTATGGTCATGGGCTATCGAATCGGCACAGTCAGATTGGTGTCCAAGTGGTAAAATCGAATGATGAGGGATTTTATCGTCAGAATAAGAGAAAAATAAAAAATTCACTCCTATAACTCCATAGCCTGTTAAAGTTAGCCGAAAGTTTCCAACCGAAAGTGAAACAAATCGATAATGCAGATAGTGTCTAGACTACTTCAGCCGAAAATTAAAAAAATTATGTATTGAATATACTGTTAAAGTTAGACGAAAGTTTCCAGCCGAAAGTGAAAAAAAAAATCGATAATGCAGATAGTGTCTCGACTACTTCAGCCGAAAATTAAAAAAAATATGTATTGAATTTAAATCCCAGGCGAAAGTAATTAACCAACAAAATCAGCCGAAAATATGTATATATTCGCAAAAAACTACAATTAAAACTAAAATACCGATATTAATTTAGAAGTTTCGTATGAATATAATATGCTACTGAAGTTAGCCGAAAATTTTAGCCGGAAACCCCCTGCATTATCGACATATTTCGTATCAGGTGGTAGTACAAAATTCTGTTGATATTAGTCGAAAATTACATGTTATTGAACTTAACAGTAAATTTCGGCGGAAAAATTTTTAATAATCAATATCACATAGTTCGAATGTGTACAGACTCGTAATTAGCTGGATCCAATATTTATAATTTGTCGTGTGAGAGGCCATTGAATTTGAGTTGCTGCACTAACAGTGAACACCTGTGCCAAAAATCGGGCCATATTTTATGTAGCATCATAGTGAAATAAATTAAAAAATGGACGCATGTTCAGTGGTAATTTGTACTGGATGAAGTTCGGCAGACTCGTAATTAGCTGACACCCACATTTATAATTTGTCGTGTTAGGGGCCAATGAATTTGAGTTTTGGCACTAACAGTGAACACCTGTGCCAAAAATCAGGCAATATTTTATGTAGCATCATAGTGAAACAAATTAAAAACTGGACGCATGTTCAGTGGTAATTTGTACTTGGTGAAGGTAGACCAATTCGTAGATAGCTGGCTCCCACATTTATAATTTGTCGTGTTACGGGCCAATGGATTTGAGTTGTGGCACTAACAGCGAACACCTGTGCCAAAAATCAGGCCATATTTTATGTAGCATCATAGTGAAATAAATTGAAAACTGGACGGATGTTCAGTTATAGTTTGTAATGAGTGAAGTTAGACCAATTTGTAGATAGCTGGATCCCACATTTATAATTTGTCGTGTTAGGGGCCAATAAATTTGAGTTGTGGTACTAACAGTAAACACCTGTGCCAAAAATCGAGCCATATTTTATGTAGCATCATAGTGAAATAAATTAAAAACTGGACGCATGTTTAGTTCTAATTTGTACTGCGTGAAGTTAGACAGACTCGTAATTAGCTGGCTCCCACACTTATAATTTGTGGTGTTAGGGGCCAATGAATTTGAGTTGTGGCACTAACAGTGAACACCTGTGCCAAAAATCGGGCCATATTTTATGTAGCATCATAGTGAAACAAATTAAAAACTGGACGCATGTTCAGTGGTAATTTGTAATGAGTGAAGTTAGACCAATTCGTAAATAGCTGGATCCCACATTTATAATTTGTCGTGTTAGGGGCCAATGAATTTGAGTTGTGGCACTAACAGTGAACACCTGTGCCAAAAATCAGGCCATATTTTATGTAGCATCATAGTGAAATAAATTAAAAACTGGACGCATGTTCAGTGGTAATTTGTAATGAGTGAAGTTAGACCAATTCGTAAATAGCTGGATCCCACATTTATAATTTGTCGTGTTAGGGGCCAATGAATTTGAGTTGTGGCACTAACAGTGAACACCTGTGCCAAAAATCAGGCCATATTTTATGTAGCATCATAGTGAAATAAATTAAAAATTGGACGCATGTTCAGTGGTATTTGTACAGGGTGAAGTTAGACAGACTCGTAATTAGCTGGCTCCCACATTTATAATTTGTCGTGTTAGGGGCCAATGAATTTGACTGTGGCACTAACAGTGAACACCTGTGCCAAAAATCAGGCCATATTTTATGTAGCATCATAGTGAAATAAATTAAAAACTGGACGCATGTTCAGTGGTAATTTGTACTTGGTGAAGGTAGACCAATTCGTAGATAGCTGGCTCCCACATTTATAATTTGTCGTGTTACGGGCCAATGGATTTGAGTTGTGGCACTAACAGTGAACACCTGTGCCAAAAATCAGGCCATATTTTATGTAGCATCATAGTGAAATAAATTGAAAACCGGACGGATGTTCAGTTATAGTTTGTAATGAGTGAAGTTAGACCAATTTATAGATAGCTGGATCCCACATTTATAATTTGTCATGTTAGGTGCCAATGAATTTGAGTTGTGGCACTAACAGTGAACACCTGTGCCAAAAATCGAGCCATATTTTATGTAGCATCATAGTGAAATAAATTAAAAACTGGACGCATGTTTAGTTCTAATTTGTACTGGGTGAAGTTAGACAGACTCGTAATTAGCTGGCTCCCACACTTATAATTTGTGGTGTTAGGGGCCAATGAATTTGAGTTGTGGCACTAACAGTGAACACCTGTGCCAAAAATCGGGCCATATTTTATGTAGCATCATAGTGAAACAAATTAAAAACTGGACGCATGTTCAGTGGTAATTTGTAATGAGTGAAGTTAGACCAATTCGTAAATAGCTGGATCCCACATTTATAATTTGTCGTGTTAGGGGCCAATGAATTTGAGTTGTGGCACTAACAGTGAACACCTGTGCCAAAAATCAGGCCATATTTTATGTAGCATCATAGTGAAATAAATTAAAAACTGGACGCATGTTCAGTGGTAATTTGTAATGAGTGAAGTTAGACCAATTCGTAAATAGCTGGATCCCACATTTATAATTTGTCGTGTTAGGGGCCAATGAATTTGAGTTGTGGCACTAACAGTGAACACCTGTGCCAAAAATCAGGCCATATTTTATGTAGCATCATAGTGAAATAAATTAAAAATTGGACGCATGTTCAGTGGTATTTGTACAGGGTGAAGTTAGACAGACTCGTAATTAGCTGGCTCCCACATTTATAATTTGTCGTGTTAGGGGCCAATGAATTTGACTGTGGCACTAACAGTGAACACCTGTGCCAAAAATCAGGCCATATTTTATGTAGCATCATAGTGAAATAAATTAAAAACTGGACGCATGTTTAGTGGTAATTTGTACTGGGAGAAGTTAGAGAGATCCGTAAATAGCTGGATCCCACATTTATAATTTGTCGTGTTAGGGGCCAATAAATTTGAGTTGCATGCCATATCAACTCAACTTTAAATAAATATTGGATCCAGCTATTTACGAATTGATCTTACTTCCCCCAGTACAAATTTCCACTGAACATGCGTCCACGATTTAATTTATTTTACTATGATGCTACATAAAATATGGCCCGATTTTTGGCACAGGTGTTCACTGTTAGTGCCACAACTCAAATTCTTTGGCCCATAACACGACAAATTATAAATGTGGGAGCCAGCTAATTACGAGTCTGTCTAACTTCACCCAGTACAAATTAGAACTAAACATGCGTCCAGTTTTTAATTTATTTCACTATGACGCTACATAAAATATGGCTCGATTTTTGACACAGGTGTTTACTGTTAGTGCCACAACTCAAACTCATTGGCCCCTAACACGACAAATTATAAATGTGGGATCCAGCTATCTATGGATTGGTCTAACTTCACTCATTACAAACTACCACTGAACATCCGTCCAGTTTTCAATTTATTTCACTATGATGCTACATAAAATATCGCCCAATTTTTGGCACAGGTGTTCACTGTTAGTGCCAAAACTCAAATTCATTGGCCCCTAATACGACAAATTATAAATATGTTAGCCAGCTAATTACGAGTCTGTCTAACTTCACCCAGGACAAATCACCATTGAACATGCGTCCAGTTTTTAATTTATTTCACTGTGATGCTACATAAAATATGGCCCGATTTTTGGCACAGGTGTTCACTGTTAGTGCCACAACTCAAATTCATTGGCCCCTGATACGACAAATTATAAATGTGGGAGCCAGCTAATTACGAGTCTGTCTAACTTCAACCAGTACAAATTACCACTAAACATGCGTCCAGTTTTTAATTTATTTCACTATGATGCTACATAAAATATGGCCTGATTTTTGGCACAGGTGTTCACTGTTAGTGCCACAACTCAAATTCATTGGCCCCTAACACGAAAAATTATAAATGTGGGATCCAGCTATCTACGAATTGGTCTAACTTCACTCATTACAAACTACCACTGAACATGCGTCCAGTTTTTAATTTGTTTCACTATGACGCTACATAAAATATGGCCTGATTTCTGGCACAGGTGTTCGCTGTTAGTGCCACAACTCAAATTCATTGACCCCTAATACGACAAATTATAAATGTGGGAGCCAGCTAATTACGAGTCTGTCTAACTTCACCCAGTAAAAATTAGAACTAAACATGCGTCCAGTTTTTAATTTATTTCACTATGATGCTACATAAAATATGGCTCGATTTTTGGCACAGGTGTTCACTGTTAGTGCCACAACTCAAATTCATTGGCCCCTAACACGACAAATTATAAATGTGGGATCCAGCTATCTACGAATTGGTCTAACTTCACTCATTACAAACTACCACTGAACATGCGTCCAGTTTTTAATTTGTTTCACTATGACGCTACATAAAATATGGCCTGATTTCTGGCACAGGTGTTCGCTGTTAGTGCCACAACTCAAATTCATTGACCCCTAATACGACAAATTATAAATGTGGGAGCCAGCTAATTACGAGTCTGTCTAACTTCACCCTGTACAAATACCACTGAACATCCGTCCAGTTTTTAATTTATTTCACTATGATGCTACATAAAATATGGCCTGATTTTTGGCACAGGTGTTCACTGCTAGTGCCACAACTCAAATTCATTGGCCCCTAACACGACAAATTATAAATGTGGGAGCCAGCTAATTACGAGTGTGTCTAACTTCACCCAGGACAAATTACCACTGAACATGCGTCCAGTTTTTAATTTGTTTCACTATGATGCTACATAAAATATGGCCTGATTTTTGGCACAGGTGTTCACTGTTAGTGCCACAACTCAAATTCATTGGCGTCTAACACGACAAATTATAAATATTGGATCCAGCTAATTACGAGTCTGTCTAACTTCACCAGTTCATATGACCTTTAAACATTCGAACTATGTGATATTGATTATTCAAATTTTTTTCGGTCGAAATTTACTGTTAACTTCAATAACATGTAATTTTCGACTAATATCAACAGAATTTTGTATTACCACCTGATACGAAATATGTCGATAATGCAGGTTTTTTTTCGGCTGAAATTTTCGGCTAACTTCAGTAGCATGAATATAATATGTATTTAAAGTATACCCAAGTATTTTTATATCCGAAAATTTTTGAATTTTTCTGACATCTAGCTGAAATCATCACCGACTTTTTTCAGCACGAATGTCCGATTTTATCTAAGATTCACTATGAATGTTGTCGCCAAAACTCGGAAATGATGAAAAGAAAAAGTTAGGTTATGTAATACTTTTCCGGTAAAAAAGTGGGTGGAGCTTATTTTCGATTTTAGCGGCATATTTTAAATTTTTAATTTTTAAATAAAAACAGAAAAATAATTCATTTCAGTAAATGTTTCATTTATAACAAATAATTATTTATTATATTTGATTTGCAAATGCACTATGTGAAAACACACACAGTTCCATATTAAAATATTAAACATAAATTATGAAAAATCGGAAATATCTTAAATTAATACAATCACAGTTGTAAATTACAGACTAATTAAATTTAATTAATCGAAATTCTCCCCTAAAGTGATGGAAAATTGATTTTCGGTTGATTCTGGATGCTCCTCAATAAACATTAAAAGATTCGAAAATTCGGGTTGAGTGTCGGCTTTGACTTTTGAAGTTTTCTTTGCTGTTCCAATTTTATTCGCCTTTGTTGGGTCCGTTTCGACATTTTCTAGTTGTTGAAATAAAAAATAAATTGAAATTGTAGGTTGTAAGTTAGTAAAGCTAAACTTTGTTTAAGTGTAAATAATTAATTAAAAATGGTAAACGATTACCCTGATATTCGCTGGCAGCCTATGTAAACAAATAATGGGAACGCATAACCTCACATTTAACAAAAAAAATTAAAACTTTTAATAATTTAAAATATAAATCTTTAATATTTACCTCACAGATTTATTAGATCCAAAACGTTAAAAATATAAACTTTAATGAAAATTTTATATACATAGAACGTACACACAAACAACCGTAATGGCGTCTCATCTCAACTCAACAAGAAAAATCGATATGTGTTTATTAATAAACAATAATAACAAAAAATCATTATTTCCGAGTTTTTATACCAAAAACCGGAAAACAGTGCCTTACCGGTTCAACTTTTCAGTTTTGTTATACTTGGGTATGGTCAAACTTCAAAAATGTATAAAAACTTAACGTATAAAGTGTTATGTCTGGAAAAGGTCTCGTTTGAATCGATTTGTCGATTTTATTACTGGAAAATTTTCCAGGTCATGTTTCATGTTGGGAGTTCGGGAAAATTGAGGGGAGTGAAATACACGTGCAAATTTCAAAAATTTGTAGAAACTTAACGATTAAAGTGTTATGTCTGGAAAAGGTCTTATTTGAATCGGTTTATCGATGGTTATCGCTGGAAAATTTTCCAGGTCAAGTTTCATGTTGGGAGTTCGGGAAAATTGAGGGGAGTGAAATAATACTATTAAAGTTAGCCGATAGTTTCCAGCCGAAAGTTAAAAAAAATCGATAATGCAGATAGTGTCTTTGCTATCTCAGCCGAAAATATAATATGTTATGATACTATTAAAGTTAGCCGATAGTTTCCAGCCGAAAGTTAAAAAAAAATCGATAATGCAGATAGTGTCTTTGCTATCTCAGCCGAAAATATAATATGTTATGTCAAATATTAATATGCATCAGCCGATATTTTTCAGCCGACATTTCTCAGCCGACATTTTTCAGCCGATACTTCTCAGCCGATATTTTTCAGCCGAAAGTGTTTTTTATACAACAAATATTTGATTTCTACAACAAAAAAAATTTAAACCATTAAAAATAAAACACTAATCAATATTTTTAATAGCATTTATAGTTAGTTATTCGGAAAAATTCATTTTACTATTGGGAAATTGCAAATAAACATAAAAATACAAAATTTGAAAATTTCTAAATATTGACCGTTTAAAGTGTCACAATTTTCATGTGGGGAGTCCGGGAAAACTCGATTGAATATATCGCACACACAAAATTTGAAAATTTCTAAATATTGACCGTTTAAAGTGTCATGGTTGGAAATAGATTCAAATGAAAGATCTTAATGATGATCACACCTGGAAAAAATTTCAGGTCAATTTTCATGTGAGGAGTCCGGGAAAACTCGATTGAATATATCGCACACACAAAATTTGAAAATTTCTAAATATTGACCGTTTAAAGTGTCATGGTTGGAAATAGATTCAAATGAAAGGTCTTAATGATGATCGCACCTGGAAAAAATTTCAGGTCAATTTTCATGTGGGGAGTCCGGGAAAACTCGATTGAATATATCGCACACACAAAATTTGAAAATTTCTAAATATTGACCGTTTAAAGTGTCATGGTTGGAAATAGATTCAAATGAAAGGTCTTAATGATGATCGCACCTGGAAAAAATTTCAGGTCAATTTTCATGTGGGGAGTCCGGGAAAACTCGATTGAATATATCGCACACACAAAATTTGAAAATTTCTAAATATTAACCGTTTAAAGTGTCATGGTTGGAAATAGATTCAAATGAAAGGTCTTAATGATGATCGCACCTGAAAAAAATTTCAGGTCAATTTAAACACAATTTAAACACTTTAAACGACACTTTAAACGGTCAATATTTAGAAATTTTCAAATTTTGTGTGTGCGATATATTCAATCGAGTTTTCCCGGACTCTCCACATGAAAATTGACCTGAAATTTATTCCAGGTGCGATCATCATTAAGACCTTTCATTTGAATCTATTTCCAACCATGACACTTTAAACGGTCAATATTTAGAAATTTTCAAATTTTGTGTGTGCGATATATTCAATCGAGTTTTCCCGGACTCCCCACATGAAAATTGACCTGAAATTTTTTCCAGGTGCGATCATCATTAAGACCTTTCATTTGAATCTATTTCCAACCATGACACTTTAAACGGTCAATATTTAGAAATTTTAAAATTTTGTGTGTGCGATATATTCAATCGAGTTTTCCCGGACTCCCCACATGAAAATTGACCTGAAATTTTTTCCAGGTGCGATCATCATTAAGACCTTTCATTTGAATCTATTTCCAACCATGACACTTTAAACGGTCAATATTTAGAAATTTTCAAATTTTGTGTGTGCGATATATTCAATCGAGTTTTCCCGGACTCCTCACATGAAAATTGACCTGAAATTTTTTCCAGGTGTGATCATCATTAAGATCTTTCATTTGAATCTATTTCCAACCATGACACTTTAAACGGTCAATATTTAGAAATTTTCAAATTTTGTGTGTGCGATATATTCAAGCGAGTTTTCCCGGACTCCCCACATGAAAATTGACCTATATTTTTTGATTTTGTAAATGGTTTCAGTTGATTTTTTTTTGTTGTAGAAAACAATTTTTGTGGTAAAAAAACATTTTCGGCTGAAAAATATCGGCTGAGAAATATCGGCTGAAAATTGTCGGCTGAGAAATGTCGGCTGAAAAATATCGGCTGATGCATATTAATATTTGACATAACATATTGTATTTTCGGCTGAGATAGCAAAGACACTATCTGCATTATCGATTTTTTTACTTTCGGCTGGAAAGTATCGGCTAACTTTAACAGGGTTAAATAGATTAAAACCTTGTTTCACTACGGAATGCGACTCAAATGATCGCGAGACAAACGGAAACTTCCCGACACGTGATATTGAAGTAATATTGGTGTTTATATTGAAGGTTCAACCCAGGTTGAATATAGGTTCAATCTCCAATATTTATACCAACAAAAGTTGAAGCTAATGACAATTGTAGTTATTGAGCTTTTAGATAAAATTTATGTGTTCAAGATTTATTACTTTTCTTATATACACCTAAATGTTGATAATGAAATATATACACACAATCGAAACAAATAGTTACCTAAAAACAGAAAAAAATATTTTCTTAAGGTATACAAACGAATGACACCAACTGTACTAATATGTTGTTAACAACTATTATACATTCCTATTTTAATTTAATTCTTAATTAATTTACGTAAGTTTTATTTATAACGCGAGGTTATACAGCGGCGAAAAGTCTACAGCTTGTAAATTTCAATTTTTAGAACACAGTATCTTTTTCCTTTCCGTAAGCAATTTCTATAAAGTTGCAGCTCTTTTTACATTTTCAGAATCGGGCCATAAGCCTTTAAAAATTAATTGAAAATTAACTTAACGATAAGTTTGTTTGTTTTACGCCACAATGACGATTAATTTTTGTAAGTTTACTGGCCCTAAATGACAAATCACGAATTAAAAAGTGTAGCAAATACAAGTGGTTATTAATTTATTTTAATATGCAATGTTTACATTCTCAATAATGAAAAATGATAAATTTATTAATTAATTTTACACTTGTGCGAGTAAACAATATAAGTAAAATTTACTAAGCAAATTATGGTACTCAAACTTATTAAACATTCAACTCGTTACTACATTTAGGGGCATTTAAATATCGATACTAAAGGTGAAATTTGTATTTCTCTTGCATACATCCTTAATCTCGAAACACAGGACTTGTAAACATCGTGATCGTAACGAGATTTCAGAAGGGCTGTGGTTTATCATATTTTAAAATTTTCTAAAAAAATTCTAAGCCAAAAATTAGGATTATTTTATGTATTTTTTCCATTCTTTACTTTTGAATTCACTATTTGGCTCCCATTTGATCCTGAAATATATTTTTTTAAGATGTGAGGAAATCAACCTTGTACTGTTAATTAATATCTACCATGAATTCACATGGCTATATCTAAAATTTGACTAATAGGCTCGAGTCACAATTTTGGCGATTGAAAGGTGGATCCCTCCTCTACAAATTCCATAGCAACCTTGCTCTGTTAATTAATATCTACTACGACTTCACACGGCTATATCTAAAATTTTACTCATAGTCACACAATTTTGGTGTTTGAAAGGTGTATTCTTTTTCTACAAATTCCATACCAACCTTGCTCTGTTAATTAATATCTACTACGACTTCACACGGCTATATCTAAAATTTGACTCATAGACTCGAGTCTCAATTTTGGCGATTGAAAGGAGGATCCTTTCTTTCGAAATTCCATACCAACCTTGCTCTGTTAATTAATATCTACTACGACTTCACACAGTTATATTTAAAGTTTAACTTGTTATATTTTTTTCCATTTTACAACAATAAAATAGGTTTATTTTCTCTTAAGGCTGTATGGTACTGAAAAATTTTTTTTTAGTATCAATATTTAAAGGCCCCTAAATGTATACAAGGTTGTGTTTGTTAATAATTTTGAATATCGTATTTTGTATAATTTGCTTAGTAAACTTTACTTATATTGTTTATATGTCTACAATTATTAATAGATTTATTATTTTTTATTATTGCTGATGTAAGCATTGCTTATTTAATAAATTAATAACCACTTATCTTGGACACACTTTTTATTTTGTGATTTGCTTTCTAATGACAGTAAGTTATCCAAAATAATCGTCTTTGCGGCGTAAAAACAAATAAACTTATCGTTTGACGTAATTTTTCGATCGATCGAAACTTTTTTAACAAAATTAAAATATTGAAAAACTTGATTTATGAGTTTAAAAAAAAACGATAAACTTTAAAACTTTACCATAGACAAACTAAACATTTTATTTGGATAAACATGAATTAATCTATGTACATATGTGAAGTTAGCCCAGAAAGTCATCTCAGAAAAAATAAATTTTTGCATCAAGCAACACTAAAGTTATATGTTTATAGGATTTCACTAAAATTATTTAAATTAACTCTAATTCAGCCTAAGAAGTGCATTGAAAGAAAAAAATATATTCAGAACCCAGACATATTTAATCGAAAAAAATTCAAATTTAATTACTATAAACTAAATATACATGTCAGTTAATAGTGCTAGTCACAACGGTAGTATTGGCTTGCAATTTGTATAGTTAGTAAAAGACATAAAGATAAGTAGTTAAAACAGGTTTAATAATGACGAGAATACTGACGAGCTGTTACTATTGGGTTTGGTTTCCGGAACTCTTTGCTTGCAGGAGTTATTGAAGCAAATCCCCGTCAAATGTATTGGCCCATTCAATTATGAGCCTGTAGCGCCAGTCACAACGGAACGGTTACTGACCTTGAACATTTCAAGATAATCCGATCGTTGTGATTGGCGCTACAGGCTCATAATTGAATGGGCTAATACATTTGACGGGGATTTGCTTCAATAACTCCTGGAAGCAAAGAAATCCTCAAACCAAACCTAATAGTAACAGCTTGTCAACGGTTGGTTTGTAATTAAAAAAAGGATAAAAATTAAAATAAAAACAAAATTTTGTTTTTGTGTTGTGCAATTTGGCAGCAAGTTGTTGTTCTGAACGAACCGTTATTTACAATAACATAATTTAATTTGTTCGTAATTATGCTAATTTAAACATTAATAACTGTAAATCGTGATATTTTCACGCAATTTGTGGTAATTCAAATAATCTGTGTCAAACTGTGTTTATTTGCTCACATTCAATTACAATGTCTTGCAACTGGTGCAAAAAAAATGTCCGCTACTTTTACGGACATCGTTTCATGTAATCTCTGCGATTGCCAATTTTGTTAAGCTTGTAGTGGGCTTGACCGTGCCGCGATAAACTCAATTAAAAAGTACACCAGCATTTGATTTTTTGGCAACTGCTGTATATTATTGATCACAAACAATAACATGTGAAAGATTTTGAGGAAAATTGATGTGATAGTGGACAAAGCCGCTGACAATTTGGACTTAAGAAAAATTGAATCGGAGGTGGCTGAACACCGTAAATTAATCAACGCATTGACTAACAAACTCGCTGATGATAATTTCAACCCGACAACATCTGCAAAAAGTGTCAAGTCTAGCTCTAATATCCATGATCTATCGATGTTGCCGCAAGCTATTATATGATCAGGGCCTCCCATCAACTCTATCAAAACTGTCTCAGTGCCTGTCAAAAAATATTTATATATCAGTCGTATCGTTCCATCCGTCTCAACCGATCAGATCGTTAGCCATGTCTGCGATAAACTTCAAAATTGTTCGCCAGGTGACGTAAATTGTAGGCTATTATTACCCAAAGACCGCGTTTTGGATAGCTCATTAACGTTCGTCTCATTTAAAATTGGTTTGAAGTTGGCTGATTTTAACATACTTAACAATTCTGACGTTTTGCCTGCTGGTGCTTTAACCCGCCCATTTACAATTATCCACGCATATCAAAAAACCGGGCTGTGGCCACGTTTCAACAGCCGAAGTAACTACTGCGTTAACCAGCCAGTTTAATTTATCAACGACCGTCGCTTCATCTAATACCATCAACGCCTTCACTTCTATCTACTATCACAATGTCTCCAGTATCCGCGGTAAAACCAGGGATTTCCGCTTAGGCATACTTGACAATGATTTCGATGTTATAATAATCAGCGATACTTGGCTTACGATCAATATGTTATCCGAAAGTACTTTCCACCAGACTATGTCGTTCATAGAAAGGACATATTCGATTTTGACTCCAGTTGTAGAGGCGGTGGTGTTTTAATTGCTGTAAAGAATTCAGTTTCCACTGAAGTAATCGCATCAGTATACAATACCTCGATTGTCGCCGTCGCCGTTTATATGCCGTACGGACCCGACCGGGATGTCTACAACACGTTTAGAAACTACATCGACTCAGCCGTTATACCATCAGTTCGCCCTTGTGATTAAATTATCATTGTCGGTGACTTTAACTTACCCGGTACAGCTTGGAACGATGTCGACGGTGTGTTCTCTTCATCCTCAACCGACGAGAAAGCATTGACTATCATCGATTACTTCGCTTCCATTTCAACAACGCAGCTTAATCGCTTCAGCAACAGTCGAGGGAAATTCCTGGACCTGATATTTGCCAACGACGTCTTGCATGCCGATGTTGCTCCGTGATTGGACTTCACATTACGCGAGAGCATTTATCACACACCAATTACGATAAATATTTTTTATACTAAATGTTCAACTAATTATTTTTCGAACGATTTTCACTTTAATTTTAAAATGGTCGACTATGTATACTTGAATGAATTTCTCAGCACTGCCGATTGGGACTTTGAACAGATTCAACGAGCTTCTCGGGAGTGGTATCGAGAGACACGTTCCACGGGTTATCAATAATAAATCCGGCTTTCGGGAGCCATGGTATAATACCGAGTTGATGCTGCTCGAGAATGACGCAACAAGTTTCATTCCCTTTACAGGCTTTACGGCGTTGAATACTATCCTGATTTCGTTAACGCCCGCAATGAATTTAAGATCCTTAATTGGTTCCTTTTTAATAATTACGTAGTGCAAATCGAGCAAGTTTTGACATCCAAGTTCATTAACAGTAAAAAAAAGGTAATTGGTTTTCCGTCGAATATGTCTTACCAGACCACCACCGCCAGTCAGCCATCCGACATTTGCAATTTGTTTGCCAAATTATTTGCATCGGTTTACAAGCCACTTCGGTTAACCGACACCGAGTCTCCTACTACCTCCACCTCCATTGTACTCGATCATTTCAAACTTACCAACGACGGCCTTCCACCGATCCTATTCAAACGATGTGCCGTAAGTCTGGCCCCTGCAGTTACCTTCTTGTTTAACGAAAGCCTGGAAAATATCATGCATTCATCCAATTTTCAAGGCGGGTAGAAAGAATAGAAGTGAGGTAAGTAATTATCGTGAGATCGCCATTCTCTCTGTCTTACCCAAACTGTTTGAGTCCATGGTTCACAGAGTACTGTATTTCCATACCAAGAGACTTATTTCTCCTTTTCAGCATGGATTTTATGCCGGTAGGTCTACCGTGTGTAACTTGTCCTCATTTTGTGGTCATCTATTTGACAGTCTAAACTCCAAGCAGCAGCTTGTCGTTGTCTATACACATACTTCGCAATAAGGCTTTCGATGTGATTGGTCACTCCATTATTATTAGTAAGTTAGAGTGACTCGACTGTGATTTCATTCCCATCGACTGGTTACGTTCTTATCTCTCAGATTGTTAGCAATCTGTTAGGATTCTGAATTATTTCTCCCCATTATTTCGGGCGCCATCCGGCGTGCTTCAAGGTATCCATATCGGCCCACTGTTATTTTCATTATTTATTAACGACGTTGTACGAGTAAAATGTTTTAAGTTTGCCAACTGCCTCCTCTTCGCAGATGACTTGGCGACTTTCGCCCGGGTCGCTTTCGTGTTAGACTGCGAAATGTTACAAGACGACTTAAACCTCTTTTGCATCTGGGCAATTAGCAACTTACTGGCTTTAAACGTGAGTAAATGCAAGACTATTTCTTTCTTCCGTATTCGCTCGGGTTGAGTTCATTTCGGATCTTGGTGTGATCTTTGAATCTGACGCTACATTTACCAGATACGTTAACGCCATTATCTCAAAGTTGTACATTATGCTTGGCATCATTAAACGAAACTGCAAGGACTTTCGTGACCCGTTAACTTTGACACCATTATACGTATGCTTTGTTCGGTCTATTTTCGAGTATGCATCTCCTGTTTGGTCACCTTCCTACCTCTGTCATTCCGAGAGGATTGAGAGTGTCCAGAAATAGTTTATTTTGTTTGCGCTACGACGTTTACATCAACGATATCATCAATTCCCGTGTCGATTGTATCGAGTTACTAGCACGTATCAACTTGTACGCTCCCGAATGTCGAATGCGTCAACGCGATGGAGCTTTATTGATCGACCGAGCGTTTTATATCATCTTTTGTAGTCGAGTTCATTCGCCGTAATTTCGTTTTTGTTTATTAATTGTTTTGTTGTGCCGATTGTAGGTAGTCACTGTAGGCATTAGTTATAAATAAATAAATAAATAAAATATGTCACAGTTACAAGAAGATTGCTTTTCTTATGGCGAACTGCATGTGTGATCCTCTAGAGTAAAAACAAAAAAAATGGTTATGCATACTCTCCTTCCGGATAAACTTCCAATGTTGTAAATAAAGAACTGCTGTAGTTTTATTTGAAATACCTCTTATGTTTGTGTTTGATTCGAACCAAAGTATTCTAATTACGCATAAGAACATTTATCTATAAAATCACCGTGCCGATTGGTCCACAATCCTGCTTTAGTTGCAGCAGTGTATCGACCATTACACCTACCTCGGCGTACCATAATCTTTATGTGTGATTTCATGATTCTTTCTTTACTTCGCACAAATAGTTAGCGCCAAATGCAACAAAACAATAATATAAAAACATAATTAAATGCCCAGTTTATTGCATTACAGCATTATTAGAAAGCCGAACAATAACATAAACATATTATCTCCGGGCCCAAAATAACAATCCTCCCCGCTTAGTGTCCCCCTTTTATTTTATTCTGCTATTGATTCCCATTCCACAATCTTTTACTTTACGATTTTTCCTCACAATTTCCTTAAATTTTCACCCCTCAAATCTTAATACATTATTTAGAGAGCACCAAAACAATAATAGAATTTTTATGCGGTGAGAATTTTATTTACACCCCGGAACCCCTACCCCAAACGACTCGTATTACGTTATTAATTTTTTTGGTGTGTTATTCAACAGGATGATGAGATGTGCAGTGTAAAACGAAATGAAATGTTTGGTGTTGTGATTTTAGATCTTTATTATTTGTTAAAAGATTTTCACATTTCCACCCCCTCCCCTGTTTTTATATTAATATGATATTGTATTGTGTATACAAGGCAAAGTATATTAGCGTGAAAATTTAATTTTAATAGGAAATTACAGGATATACTATAAAGAGGGTGGGCGATGTACATGTAGATGATGTTATGAGATTAAGGTTGTATGAATATTATATGAGCTTATTATTAAATTCTTAATGGAAAGCATATTTTTATGTTAATTTTATGTAAATATTATGCGATATTAGTTTGGTTTCGTTGTTATTAAATATAGGTTTAACCGCACATTAATTTTAGTAATTTAAACCGTCGGTAACGATAGATTTCACCAATTTCTCATGACTGACAGCGTAAAAGTTATTAAATATGTGATAAATATGTTTTGAATAAATTAGGAACAATTGAATCTCCCAATAAGATTACAATTTTCACAATTTTACATTTACAATTTCACTGTGAAACCAGAAAGGAATGTGGCACTAAGATATCAAATAATTTTCAATGGAGTTTAAATAAACAATACTGTCAAACTGTCTTTTTTAATAAAAGCTGCAATTTTTTTTTTATTCAAGCATGATACGCCTGCGAATGCATCCTACCAAACAGAATCAAACATTACTGAACAGGAATGAACAGTCTAAGGCCTTACACCAAATAATAGTTGAAGAACAATAAAGAGCTGTCCAACGAAAATGAAACCCTAAAAAAGTAACCGCTTGTTAAAGTTCGAAGTATGATTTAACGTGGAAGCTGCGATCGCCAAAAGTTCACAAGCACACCTTGAAAATGATGTTATACTGGCTGGGCTACCCGACATGAGGCAACCAGCAAAATATGTTGTTGATCGCACGATATTAAAAGAACCTGGTAGTTCAGTCATCAGGTAAAGGGATCACTAAATAACAAAGGGCAACATCCTAATAATCGGAATGACTATAATATCCTCATCATTGCAATGTTGCATTGTTTCATGAGAAGTGGAAAAATAAGTATCTGGCAGCTGGTGAAATTGGATACTCCGGAGGCAATCCAATATTGTACTCTCACTATCGCAGTAGGTAATAGGCTAAATTATGACCTGAATACATACAAGATGCATACTGTGGTTGGCGACCCATTTAAAGTTAAACCTTGGAATGTTCTGGTATGCTGCAGCTGTCTGGGATTTCACTGGATGAGTAATTGGCATTGGAGGCGGGATGCAATAATGAATTGTGACTTCTTTTGCGAATCTGGCATCTTTCTTTGAAGCGACAATGGTATGCGGAGTGCAATTTACTTAAACAATTAAAACAACGATTGTCTGTTGCATTGGTAAGTATTTTAGGAACTACCTTAATCTGCGCAACTGTTTTGCGAGGATAGCTTTTCGCTTAATTCAAATCATCATCTCGTTTCAAATGAATCTGATTAAATTTTAACAAGTAGAGAATTCTGCCTCAGATTTTTCACTAACCCACTTGTCTCTGATTTTATTTTTGAACCAGCATAACCATTAACCATGGGCGTCGAGATTAGCCTTCAGGACCAATTGCTTTTAGTCCCCGAATTACTTTGCCGGTGATATCCATTAACGTTCGGATTTGTTGAGCTGTTAGATTATTATGTATTGATCTCCACGAGTTTCTAATGAAAGACTGGTTTGTAATTATTGGATTTATATCTTTTTCTGTCATATCTGGCTTTTAATTTATTTAGCACCTCAATATGATAGATGAAAACAAATCATAAAATGATTGCCATTCAGAATAAGTTCGATAAAAAGGAGGAATGTTGATCTTCGGGAGATTTACTTCTCTGGTTGTGGATCACGAGTCGCGATCTCCTTGTATATCGTTAAAATCTACTGACACATTTTCGACTATCAGCTTTGCTCTTCGGATTACCTTATTTAATAAGAAGTATTTGTCTTCAAATTCATCTTGCTGGATTTCATCAGCTCTTAAATTTTGTTAAAACAACATAATTTTTGTATTTACTAAAATCGAAATGAATTATGATAAAATAAGAATATATAAAATTAGAAAAAGGCAGAACGTTACCAAAGGCCAGAACAATTTGGGACGGGTATAACTGAAACTGTAAAAGGAAGGCTCAATTAAGTTCTACAAATTTAAAGATTCCAAGGCATTTATGCTGGGGACTGGTATAATTAATACCATCCACGGGGACATGTAGATGACGGGGATCGTAGACAAGTTTGGTGTTACGCCCGGGGAACAGCTAACCCAGGAACAGAAAAAGTCTGTGGTATTTGCTATAGGAAAAAGAACCCAGATAGCAATCTCGTGTCAAAAAGACAAGGGTTCCAAGATGAAGCAGAGGCAATCAACAGAAGCGTATACTAACGTGTAGAGAGAATCTATATTTCGGTCAAGATGAACCATCGATCAAAGGTTGCAGTGACATATTAAGAGACCAGGATCTTAATATTAAAAAGCGCTGGAAACTTCATCTTTATGAAGGTATCGATAGAAAATCCGGGACCTCATGTCCCTGCAGAGATGTCAGTTTATTAATAAAAACTTTCTAAGCTGACCAAAGATGAAATTATAGGGATTACTCAAGGCATTAATTGGAAGATCATCAAACAATGAAAGGCTAAAGAGGAATGTAAATATCCCGTTACAGTGTTAAATAATATAACTTAGTGTACGAGTAAATGAAAAGGAGTGAGTCGACAAGGATACGGAGGCCAACTCGGTCACTGAGAAACCTAAACAAGGTGGTTCCAGCATTGAATGCCTGCAGTCGAAAGATAATACTAGATAAAGGGATACCTGCAGGACAGGACGCGTTGAATAGATGCGTTGAATAGTTATCTTTTCCACGATTCTGAGGATGAAAGCTTGTCAGATTTTCATGGAAAACACCATTAATTAGCAGGCGATAGCTCGCTTCAATTAATACAGAACAGCTACACCTCACGTCAAATATGCAGCTTTCTTTCAAAGATTGTAAAAATCGAATTCCTATTCAAGAACCGTTGCTAAATATTTAATACTTGCGGCTTTGAGAAGTATTATTATCATATTTTGACTCCCACAGTATATATAACTAATATAATAAATATAATATATAATATATATATATATATATATATATATATATATATATATATATATATATATATATATATATATATATATATATATATATATATATGTATATATATATATATATATATATATATATATATATATATATACATGTATATATATATACATATATATATATATATATATATATATATATATATATATATATATATATATATATATATATATATATATATATATACGTGATTACAACATGTGGCTAGTATCTGCGTCTACGGACCGAGAAAAGTGGTTTCACCGCATATTCCTTGTGAGATAATGTTAAAGGAAGACAAGGAGAAAATCGATTCGGATCTGAGAGTATCGAACTAGCATTTCTTCTCGCATCACCGATACTTGATTTATAATCTAGATATTCGCCCTACTACACGGAAAGCCCTTAGAAGCCACAGGAGGACAAACTGGAGCATATATAGGGAAATCCTAGGAAGAATCTTACCACTAAAACAGTACTGCGTGGTAAATGATCGCTTTTTATCATCCTTCAGATGCTGCTTGTTCTGTAATAAAGTTCAGCACAAGTCAACTCTACCACCATGCTCATAGAAACTAAAGACCTAACAGTGTTGCCAAGTTAGTACTTCGGTGCTAGATCCAGCATTTTTAGATTATTGTTAGCACCATAAAAATCTGTTTTGCACCCAAGTACAATCTGGCACTATTCGAGCATGTTTGGAACTATTTAAGAACTTTAAAAAAACCTTGTTTTAGAAATACAACGAACCAGTGATCTACCCATTTATCCAAAACAAGAATGCAAGTTTTCCGGTGTTTTCGCCAATCGGAGTTTTACTCAATTGACATTCCCAATAAGCTAGGAACCCGATTTATTGCAAAAGCAATCAATTAACTGAAATTCTAGAGATATTTTAAGGTCATGTTTATACTTTTGGATAGTTGAAAGTTTCGAGTATCGATAGTTTTGTTTCTTGGATTTGAATAAATTATCAAATATTATTTCACAGATCTTACAGATGTTCACGGGGGCTCACCTACATGTTGTCTAGAGACATTCTTACTTTTACGGTTACATCGCACATCCCAAAATTGATCACGGGTTCTCTTTCGTATATTCGAGTAGGCCGGAACGCATTTTTTATCAATGTAGTGAAAAAGTAGTACCTTATATATGATAATCATCCCGGCTTCCAGAACTATAAAATTCGTAATTACCAAAGTTGTCTTAATATGAGATTTTGGTAATTTCGCCAATTGGAATTTTCTTAATAATATTCCCAAATAAGCTACGAATCTAATTTATTGTGAAAAAATTCGGGATTTCGAACTTGAACCCTAGAGATGTTCTTAGTAACCCTAACTTATACTTTTAGATAGTGAAACGGGTTAAACTTTAGCTACTGCTAAAGTTAACCCAGTTTCATAGATTTTTGCCGCTGCCTGTATTCATCCCCAGCGGCATTAACCCGTAGCTCAGTCGGGAGAGGTTAATCGGTCGTGGGAATGGGGATGCACCGGTAACGGCCTAGATAACCGCATCAAAAAAAACAAACATACAAAAAAGAAAAAGTGGGGTATCGGACCCCGAAGGAGTGGGTTAGCCTACCAGCCCATCGCTTGGGCAAAACTGACCGTGGTTGTATAGGTAAAATGTTTATCGAAACATTTTACCCTAATCTACCTAATCTTAATAAAAACTATTTGGCCCATAGGCCCTAAATAAAAAAAAAATAATGTTAATAAAGTTGATAGTGGTATGCTATTGAGGTCTGTGAAAAGAAAAGAGCCGCTTAGCGTCAACAATTTCTTTTTCACAAGCTGTCGGCAGCAACCCACTATCGTTATTTAGTTTGTTAGTAACGCCAAAAACAAACACTTACCAAATTGACCCCAAGTAATGTCTCCAAACAAAAAAAACCAAGAAAAACCAAAAAAAATTAAACACTCAAAGTTAAATTTATTAACACTATTTTATTGTTAAAACTAAAAAAAATGAGAAAACTCAACAAAAAAATTATTTGAACACTCACAACTTAAATCTACTTAACAAATTAAAAATTAACACCAAAAAATGTTTCCTGACCATACGTTGGTCTATTTAAAACTCACTCTTAAACAAAATTCTATGACCACCGGTTGGTCTATCTAAAAACTGACTGCCCCAAAAAGCAAGAAAAAATATCGTACCTATTTTGAGTTTCATAGGAAATTTTATGCGATATCATCACAAAAATTCCTATGAAAATTGTACAGCAACGTGACATCGATTTTGCTGACTCGATCCACGCGCAAGTATTTATTTTCTTCAATCCATCCGTTGAGGAAGTTCGAACAACAACAACCACAATGCTTTTCAATATTTGCATCGGTCATTGTCATTCACCTAATAAATAGATCAAGTACATTTATTATGTACATAGGCAACGTAATCAAATTACGTTGATGTACATATCTGCGTTTACTTAACTGTGGCACATATGAAAAATTCTAAAGTGAATGAATCATATGATACCACTATAAATAAAGGCAAAGAAGAAATGTAGAAGGCTGGCATGACGTTTGTTTGAATGGAATGTAGTTGAAGATATTATCTTCGAGGTCATGCCGATGAGGAAATAGATTTTGTTGGGATGGGTTGATAACGGAATTAGGTTTAATTCCGTTACAGCGTGGGGAAAACCCATACCCTGAGATGACAAGAGATCTCATGCTCTATTAGGAACGGACATGTGGGGAGTTTCAGTCTTTGAACAGCCCAACGTGGCGGACGCCCCACACCCTGAGATAGTCTCAAAGCCGGGCAACTTAATTCTAGTACAATTAACATTTAACATATTTTTTTTTTTTTTTTTTTTTTAACTAGCATCTGTCCTACTACCCTACCCAATTGATCATACCCAATCCTAACCCTTAGTTCTGAAATATTGGTTGATGGCTGAGTGCTCAGCAGCTTGACCTCCTGCGGCGCTTGGTCTTATCCCTGGATGAGCCCTGACTGGTTGCTTGTGCCGGCATTCTCCTGGCATATATGGTCCGCCAGGTCGCGTGTCGTTTCCACCATAGTATAATTACACTGGCAAGGGTGAGTGATGCGATCCCTGAAGTAATGAGCATATCTCTTTCCTGCCAAGCGACGATCTTGAGTGGTATAAAGGGCTGCTCATTCTCAGGTAAATTGACACATCATTCCGCATCCCAGGAATTGTAAAGTTGAACCCCTAACCATCCCCTGTTTAGTGGCAACAATTTGGCTTGTGGCTAGAATTTACCACAGGTTAAGTTTTGTCATATTTTAAATTAGATAAAAATGGAATTTCCAATCTATGATTTTATATTTAAGTTTTCGCGTACTTTCCACTTCGGTTTAAAATTTTAAATATCATCCCTCGGGATGGGGTCGCCAGTCCTCTCATTGTTAGGTTAGGTACATCCAGGATACAATTCACTCGATTGGTCACACTTTGGTATCTGCAAGTGGATGTGCATGAATACAAGTTGGCCTTAAATCGGATAAATTGCGATCGTAAAATCATGGGAATTCGCAACAACAGCCGGCGAGTTGTTGTTCCCAGTGAAGTGAGCGGTTCGGCCTGCCACTCACACAGTCAGGTCGCCTTCTAAGGTAGAATTGTATGATGACTGTGAATTATGAGGGCAAAAGAAGTGTCTTACTTAACTGGGTAATTTAATGAAATATGAAAATGTTTTCACCAGGGCAATGAGTCTCACTCTCGTTATATACGGAGTTACGAATGCCATTGCTGGTTTGGGTTAATATTTCATATTTTATCAGTTCAATTCGGTTTTCATTTTCCTTTTCCTATCCTTGTTTGACCCAAGAAGTGGGAATTAACCATCACCTCGTAGCGAGGGTGGAATTGACTGTGATTGTATACATTTTGAATCAATCAGTTTTGTGAGATTGTTAGATTTATTTTTATAGTAATTCATAGAGTTTAGGGATCCCGTAAAGATGGCAGAGGAGTCAGGGAAGGAAAAAGTAGCAACAGTAAGAGAAGAAAAAGGGGAAAGGCCCACGGAAAAGATTAAGAAGCCCATCAGTCGAGCAGAATATTGGGGCAGGAGACCATTGACAATCCTGCCACGGTGCGAGCCCGAGGATGCGGTGACTCCGAGGCGGGGCGGCCAAAAAGCCAAGCTTAAGGAGAAACTGAGGTAAGAAAACCGCATCACAGGGTGTTGTATAACACCAGCAGATGCGGCGAAATCAAACGAGAGGCTCAGCAGTGCAGGTCGCAACTGAGTGTCTGGAGAAGAGAAAGAAGGAAGCGGTTGAGGGAGCAGAAAAACAGGAAAAAGGAAAGCTCGACCACGAGTAAGATCACACTCGACAACGTGTACCAAACCGTGGTTGCATCACCTGCGCACCCCCAGGTGCATGCCTAGGAACGGAGTGAAGACTGGTATCCCGCGCGGACACAGAATGCCAGTGCTAATTAAGTTAATTAAGACATTAGAATTAGGAGAGGTAATAGTAGCCTTAAATAAGGACTGAGGTCGGCTCAAGCTGATACTGGGGAACTTGAGCCAACGCCATGTTCAGAGTTAGTTAAAGGCCAGATTAGGTTAGGATCAGGGTAGCAATGTACACTTATAAATATAGAAATAAAACCTTAGAGGATAACAAAATTCAACTTTACACCCAATCCTTAGTTCCACCATGCAGCTCAGTATTATATGTGCCCTGATAACAGGGGTAATAGGGGACGCCACCATCAGAAACAACTTCCAGTTTGATGAGTTTAATTCCGAGCCAGGAATATACTTCGAAGAGCTGGGTCGCGCGTCGTTGTCCACCAATGATTGGAAGGTCATTTTCTTTGACTTAACTGGATATTGGCACGAATGGGGCTTATTGAAAGAAACCCTTCACCGCCTCCAAGAAACGTGTCAGAGAGGGAATACTACCGAAGGCCAGCACTATATACGGAACTGCCCTGAACTGCTGCAACCCGCCGTTTACCTCATGGCACGGCTAGAGAAAAGTAACTACATGCTACGGTCACCTACGTCGAGAACCAAAAGAGCACCTCTAGATTTCGTGGGTAATATCTTCGGAGATTTGTTTGGGGTGTTAGATCAACGAGATGCACAGGAGTACCACCGGCAGATACAGGAGCTAGCAGCGGGAACAGTACAACTCCAACAACTGTTCCAGCAGCAAACACAGGTATTGGACCTTACCGCCAATATTATGCAACGGGAGAAGGATCTCATGGAACAACACTACCAGGCATTACACGAAGAGATTGAGAGGATGTTGGTGCACGAGGAATTCACAGACACCTTACTGCATCTAACGTCAGCGATGATGGTGTTCAAAGACATGCAAAGTGAGTTGATCGAGGTACTAACGGAGGTACACCACGCCCATACCAGCGTCCAGCTACTAAGTCCGACGGAATTAGAAGAACAGATAAACGTGTTACAACAACACCTACCCAGCACGGTACGGGTACCAGTCCATAACAAACATTGGGCACAGCTATATCAACTGCTCACCATAAAAGCAGCAATTGTGCAGAACCAGGTCATATTTGAAGCCCGTCTGCCATTGTTGCAGGGAGAGGTCTTCCAGGTACTAAACGTCATACCAGTACCAACCAAGCACGAGGGTCAATTTATTTTCATTGATCCTGAAAGTGCCTATCTGATGGTGAATACGGCAAGATCCGAGTATTACCCAACCTCAAGAGAGGCATGGAAGACCTGCCGGACGTTTAGCGAACACACGATGATCTGTAAGCCCACGGGACAAAACGGTTTATACAGAACAGGAATCTTACGTGTGAAATAGCCCTGCTAGCACATGAAAAGACGCCACCATCACAGTGCCGCATTAAAGCAGTGTTGCCCAGCATCTATCTCCGGCGGCTGCAGCAGAATAACAAATGGATCCTTGTAATGGATGAGGAATCCGTGTTCAACCTACATTGCGAGGACCAAACTCGGCCGATCATGCTGAAGGGCAGCGGAATCCTGACATTAACACCAGGCTGTATTTTGAGCGGGCGTTTAGTACAAATTGAAAGTCCTAGAACATATACCACCAAAAAGCAAATCTCATTCATGCCAGTGTTCAACCTGTCAACAGTGGTACCGTCCCACAGGACCGCCATCAGTTCGGGAGACATAGACGCGGCGCTAACCGGATTACACCAAACCATCGGTGATCTACAAAAAGAGCGGCTGCAGCCACTATTAAGCATACACCACGCCGGTAACTACACGCTCACAGCGATTTTGTCCTTAGCAGTCATCGTGGCAATTATCGCACAACATTTTTGTTGGTGCATATGAACTGTTGTAAAAAGAATGGATCGCCGAGTTCCATGTACCACCACAAATACCAGTTCACCCCCCGGAGTGCGGGTTGGGACTTGCCACAGGCGAACTGAATATTTGGAGATCCGGTACAGGAAAACGACAATTTAAGAAACTCATTTGTGTGTGTACGACCCACCCAGAATTAGGTCAGGCACACCGAAAAGACATGACCGCAGCCATACTCACACAAACAAATTCCTTATTCTTTTCACTAGGCATTCATTGCACTATTTAACACTTAAATCACTTTTTTTCACTTAAAAAAAAATTAATTTGGCCGAATTTCCGGCCACCGTTGAGAAAACTGTACAGCAAAAAGTTTTTCTGATATTATATGAAATCCAAAATGAACTACTTAATTAAATTTAGATTTAAATTGGATTTCATCAAAACACAATGAGGATTTATAAGACATTTTGGCTGAAGCCGAACTGTTTGGGCGCCACTTGGAACGGGTTAAACTTTAGCTACTGCTAAAGTTAACCCAGTTTCATAGATTTTTGCCGCTACCTGTATTCATCCCCAGCGGCATTAACCCGCAGCTCAGTCGGGAGAGGTTAATCGGTCGTGGGGATGGGGATGCACCGGTAACGGCCTAGATAACCGCATCAAAAAAAACAAACATACAAAAAAAGAAAAAGTGGGGTATCGGACCCCGAAGGAGTGGGTTAGCCTACCAGCCCATCGCTTGGGCAAAACTGACCGTGGTTGTATAGGTAAAATGTTTATCGAAACATTTTACCCTAATCTACCTAATCTTAATAAAAACTATTTGGCCCATAGGCCCTAAATAAAAAAAATAATGTTAATAAAGTTGATAGTGGTATGCTATTGAGGTCTGTGAAAAGAAAAGAGCCGCTTAGCGTCAACCATTTCTTTTTCACAAGCTGTCGGCAGCAACCCACTATCGTTATTTAGTTTGTTAGTAACGCCAAAAACAAACACTTACCAAATTGACTCCAAGTAATGTCTCCAAACAAAAAAACCAAGAAAAACCAAAAAAAATTAAACACTCAAAGTTAAATTTATTAACACTATTTTATTGTTAAAACTAAAAAAAATGAGAAAACTCAACAAAAAAATTATTTGAACACTCACAACTTAAATCTACTTAACAAATTAAAAATTAACACCAAAAAAAGTTTCCTGACCATACGTTGGTCTATTTAAAACTCACTCTTAAACAAAATTCTATGACCACCGGTTGGTCTATCTAAAAACTGACTGCCCCAAAAAGCAAGAAAAAATATCGTACCTATTTTGAGTTTCATAGGAAATTTTATGCGATCTCATCACAAAAAATCCTATGAAAATTGTACAGCAACGTGACATCGATTTTGCTGACTCGATCCACGCGCAAGTATTTTTTTTCTTCAATCCATCCGTTGAGGAAGTTCGAACAACAACAACCACAATGCTTTTCAATATTTGCATCGGTCATTGTCATTCACCTAATAAATAGATCAAGTACATTTATTATGTACATAGGCAACGTAATCAAATTACGTTGATGTACATATCTGCGTTTACTTAACTGTGGCACATATGAAAAATTCTAAAGTGAATGAATCATATGATACCACTATAAATAAAGGCAAAGAAGAAATGTAGAAGGCTGGCATGACGTTTGTTTGAATGGAATGTAGTTGAAGATATTATCTTCGAGGTCATGCCGATGAGGAAATAGATTTGGTTGGGATGGGTTGATAACGGAATTAGGTTTAATTCCGTTACAATAGTTCAGACTTACGATTATCCTGCTGATTTTTAAATTTTTTTGGGAAATTGTTTTTTTTGATGATCTTTTATTAAGTCTATTGTGCTGAGCCACTTTGGAGCCAATTTTCAGACCGAAGTTTTTATTATACCTTACAGTCCATAGCACTTTGCGTCTTTAAATTGGGAAAGACAAGGGAAATTGCCTTATTATTTTTACAGCACTTGATACCTCATATGAATTTCTTCATCATATGTCAGTAGAAGTAAAGGCCCAAGAGCGGGGTTTTGTGGAACACCTTAGCCAAACTTTATTGAATGTACTGGAATTAAATAAAACGCAATATACGGTGTTAAAAAACGTTTCAATAGTATCTCTAAATTGGTTTGTCGCATATTTGGGAATATTATTTGGGTAAAATTCCAAATGGCGATAATACCAAAATATTCAATTGTGAATATATTTGAAAATTAAAACATTTTAATTATACCATTGTGAAAATCATCTTATGTGCCTCGAATAAATAAAAGAGAACCCACGAACAATTCAAGGACTTGCGATATAACCGTAAAAGTAAAAATGTCTCTAGACAAGTTTAAACATTTATTGTAATTGTTCTTATAATAAATCTGGTTCGTTGCTTATTAAGGAATGTCAATTGGGTGAAATTCCAATTGGCGAAAATATCAAAATTCCTATTGTGAATAAAAATTTTAAGTTTTGGAAACCATGGTGAAAATCATTATATGTGCCTCGTTTACATAACATTGATCGACAATTTCTTGATCCATTCGAATATATAAAAAAGAACCGTGAACATTCTGGAAAGATCTACAACCCTAAACATAAAAGTGTCTCCTTACAAGTTAAACAAATCTTCATAATTGAATCCCGTTCACGTCACACATTGGGTCACGTCACACACTCTAAAAGGAACCCCATTGGAAAATGGGCAAACACATAGGTTCTTGGGTATAACATTAGATAAGTGAGCATTCCCACATAAAAAATGTTAAGAACGAATGTGTAAAGTCAATTAATGCTGTTAAATGCCTAAAAGGAATCTCGTCCAACTCGAATCTGTTTTTGTTGAAGGGCTTACGATAGTAACAAGAGCCTTTTGAATCTCCCTCACAATATCGCTTACCGCGGAATCATGAATACTTAATACCTCGAGGCTCAACATTTACACGAGGCTTCACGAACTGTTTTGAAATAACATGCCCAACGAAGATATGCCCAACGCAGAATTTAAATTGCTTTTGAGTAATTTGCAGCAAACATATGCATCCAACACACCGAGAGATCTGACCCATCAATGTATCTGGTGTCTACTCGTACAATCACATTGGAAACACCTAAATTAATTAGAAATTAAAGATACGATACTAGTTTCTATGAACAACATCATATTAGTTTGGATTCCACCCCACATAGTAAACCAGGTAATGAAGTAGCAGACTAGCAGAACCTGCAGAATAAACGAGAATGCACAGTCATCTGACGTTTGAGAATAGGTCACGCTTATCTGACACATATACACTGAATTATTGGAATTCAAGTACCTAGGTGTAACGCGGTACTTACTGTCGAACATAGCATGCTGATTAGGTGTCCGCAGCTATCTGCTGAGCTCCGAAAGTTTGAGTTCCTTGACACCAAAAATTTTGGAGAGTGCTAAAATATTTACGCGAATATAAAATTATCATAAAAAATATTTCAATATGAAAATTATAACGTTGTCAATGGAGACAATGATCTTAGTTGTCAGTCGCTTGTTAACTATAAATGATAAAGGGCTTGTGGCGCAATGGATAACGCGTCTGACTACGGATCAGAAGATTCCAGGATCGACTCCTGGCAAGCTCGAGTTGATTTTTTTTTGTTAGTAAACCAATTTAACATTGACCGTACACTTTAGAAAAATAATTCTAAATACGCGATACATATATAAAATTGTATCTAAAATTCTTGATTGTGAATTAGCCGATTTATAATACCAATAATATTTTAATATCAAATCCCATTCACAGATGTCACTATAAATATATTTTCAGTTTTCATTTTATCCGTTAATTATCCGATGCCAATTTTAATTTCGCAATAAATTGTAAAAAAGATTTAATTAAACGATGATTAACCTCGCCCAATGTCAAATACAAATTATTTTTGTTTCATCCATACCACATAATTTTTATTTATAAATATTTCGCGGCAAACCGTCATTTTCCATCGTCAACGATTTATGTTTATTTGAGGCAACGTAATAATGTATTTTCAACTTTTCCTAACCTCACATTACAAATACAAAAATAAATGTTCGTTTCACTACGCATGTTCTATTTCATTCATATCTCTGTTGTTCATGTATAACAATTTTCATTTAAAATATTTAAGAAAATATTACGCTAGCACACATTGTATATTTTTTGAAATCGATTCGAAAATGGACAAATTATTTAATAATAGAATATTGTTTACTGCAAAATAATCAATTCGGCTCGTGTTAGAACACCAAAGACATTTACATTTAGTAAACCTTGGTTCTGCTGGTCTATTGCGTACTTGTTGGAAAATTTAATATTACGCAGGATATACATAGACGTGATGGTCATTCATCAAAATATCGATGAGGTCATATTTTTGTTACATAGGGGGCGGTTTTATACATATGGTTAATGCGTATGAATAAATTATGAAAACCGAAGATCAAATTATGAAGACAGATGAAAAAAAATTTGGACTGGCCACAATTTTTATTTGCTGTTTACGATTATTTTTTTATTATGCATCAAGAGTATTTATCGTTTATTGGCGGCTGGATCAATTGACGCCGGTTCAAAGTGGAATTAAGACATTCGCCATTGGCACAGTTAAACATTGAAAACTAAAATTAATGTATTTAATAACATTAAATCTTTTACATTTTAACGAATTTGCAATAAGAAAAATTGAAATTTTTTTATTTATAACTACCACTTACGAAAAATAATTACGTTTACAATATTATCTATATGTATGCCTAAGAGTATCGCCGAAGTTGTCAGTTTAAAAGAAATTGTATCCAGCATTGGACGTAGTTAACTAAAACGACAATCAAATTTAACTTAGCCGATACACCATACAAATTTATTCGAGCAAGGTAAGAAACAGAGCTGTGAGTATTTTTTGATAAACAAACGGTATACTTGCAAATTGTGTATATTAACGTTTGGGCGAAGCTGGATCCACAAACTTGATTTTTGTTTATCTCCAATTTAGGAACATAGGGCGCCTACTAGCCATTTAACTCTGTTGAGTGCTATTGCTTTTATTTCCACCCATACTTGCCGAGTCGTTTCACGTCTGCTACCATTTTTCGTTTCCATAGTACAGTTGCTCGTTCGACTTTCATTTTCCCTTATGGGTTTCACTTCATAGATCTTTTTGCAAGTCATTCAGTGACTTCCTCAGCGTGTGTGCACTTCCTTATTTCCAAGGAGTTCAAAATTAGTTATTTTCTTGGGCTAAATGCACCTCAGCCTGGCTTTGGTTTCCTGATATTTATTTTAAGACCAACTTTGAGACTATCTTTATTTTATTTTACTTTAGAAAATTCCACACATATTACTTGAGAACATACAAAATATTAAATACAGTGAAAATATAGTTTTTTTACAATTAATTAAGTAGTCGACTCGTAAAATTGTTTCAATTTTTGTTTAAAACTGTCAAAAGTCAAAGGGATGGTCAATTTTGTTAGAACTCGTACACATAAGGTTCACCGATTCGTGGGAACCATAATTTGATATGTGTTTATTTACCTGAAAAAACTCAGAATTTCTTAAGGTTCTACACGGTTCTTTTATTCCAATAGAGTCAAGTTAAGTGTGAATCGATTTCATGCAGTAAGATGTTTCCAGGAAACGAACATTTCAAAAGCTCTCGTCTATTTTCACTACGAGCAAGAATTGCAAGCAGGGATGGGCGAGGTAAATCAATTTAATCTACGTGTTTGTGGACATATAATTTATTACGTGGATTACATAGCGAGTTTTTGCGTTCATGATGTCAAAAATGTAGACAACGTCAACAACCAAGGAAATAACATTGAAAATTTAATTTTTCTTTATTTTACGTTAGTCGGTCTGATAAAGTTGCTGTTTAATTGTATTAGGTAATTGTCTAATTATCCTCTAAAAAGTTTATATTTAAATTCTAAATGACTCATCGGAGTAGATGGATCGACTCACCGCGGACTTAAACTAAGTGGAGTCATAATAAAGTAATTTACACACTATTAAAACATGTAAAAATTACATTAGGAGTTATTTAAAACTATTCCTAACTGTTTTTAACAAGTTTTTAAATTACAACTTTGAAATTTATTTAAAATCTCTAATTAACAAGAGACATGTATCTAAAAATAGAGTAGGTATTAATAGCCGTGTTTTAATATTGGAGCACTATCCGGCGCCGAAGGAAAATTTCTACTGAAACTGTTCACTGATGTCGCTATACCATAAAAATGAAAAAATAAATTCATCCATAAAACAAACATTTAACGACGTGAAATATACCAATTAACATTTATTTTGGCATGACGTTATAAAAAATAAATCATCTTGCTGCGTTTTAAATTTGTATTGTAAGATAATGTTTAAGTGTTTTACAAAACAAAGGAAATTTAAAATTTCGCTTTGAAATGGATAGTGCTCCCGATAGCGGCTAAATCCGATAAATAGGTAGAGCAAGATATTTTTTTATCGAGTTTTAACTAAAAAGTGGAATGAAAAAATTTAGTTTAGAGTTAAATAAATCAATTATATGCAAATATAGCGCGCTAAATATAAGTTTTGACATAGAAAATTGCGTGCTCCGGAAACAGCTATCGGGCGCTAATAGAAAAACACGGCATTTAAATATTACTTACTCAGCGCGCCACCTCTTATCAAATAGGCTATTTATATCGTGATGGAAATTTTTTATCGACCATGATAATATATAGGGTGGGCCAAATAAACTTTTTTAAAAAAATGCAATAAAACAAAAAGTTCTCAATATTTTTTCAAATTTATTTTTTCATTGTAAAGAACAATTTTTCCGATTAATTATGGAATACTACTTCATTCATATGACTGCCTCGGCTGGCCTTGACGTACCCCATACGGCCGGTCCAATTTTTAAGCACATTTTCGATGGTATGCGGCATTATGTCTTCAATGGCAATGCAAATATTGTTCTTGAGAGCGTCAACCGTTGCTGGTTTATCGGCGTAACACTTATCTTTGACGGCACCCCAAAGATAATAGTCCAACGGCGTCTATGCTAAATCACAGCTCCGAGGCGGCCAAATCTCATCAGCATTTCGGCTGATAATTCGATCTTCGAAGACAGTGAGGAGGAAGTGCCAGGAACAAAAAATCGTTTATCATGGCGCGGTAGCTCTCACCATTGACAGTAACGGCGGCTCCTTACTCATTTTCGGAATAAAATCCGCACCAAACAGTCACTCGTTGAGGATTCATTGGCTTCTCTATGATCACGTACGGGTTCTCCGTGACTCAAATGCGACAATTCTGCTTGTTTACATAGCCGAAATGCGATGGAAATGCGCCTCATTTCTCATCTTCTTCAAGTCGATCGCAAACTCACTCAGCGAACCAAAAATGCAATGGGTGGTCCCTTTGCTTCAATTCCTGAACCAATTGAACTTGGTACGGTGTCATACCAAGGTCTTTAAGCAGAATTCGTGGTAATGTTGTGCGTGAAATGTTCAATTCTTGAGCGCGATGACGAGTTGACGTTCCCGGCGACTCACGCACATTCTCGGCTACAGCATCAACATTTCGGGTGTACGCTTGGTTATTGCTTGGTTTGTGTTGGTTTATTAATTAGCAAGCCTGTTTCTTTAACTTTATTCACAAAATAACGCACATATGGAGATCCCGGCGCTTCGTTTCTTCCGAAAACCGCACGCAATTTTCGTACACATTCTGCAACATTACCATGATTTCCGAAGTAATGTTTCAATATTTTCCAGGGTTGTTCAAGCGAATACACAACCATTTTCGTTCATCGGAAGGTTTAAACTAACTTTCTGCCAAATCAGAAGTGACATAACTCTTACCATACTCAAAATAACCGCTAGTTCAAAAAAAGTTAGATGGCCCACTCTGTGGGGTCTGTCAACTGTCAACTGTCACTTACAATTTCTAATTACAATGTTTACGGAAGCTTGCTAATCTTGCCAAATATCATGAAAAATGTACCAACTGAGACTGCATTTCCATCACGACTCTAGGAACGAATCTAGTTGGGCTAAGAACAATTTCCACATCACACCATTCCAACCTATCAGTTAAGTGCAAAACCAACATGTACACCTTGGGTATGTATATTTTGGTTTGGCATGCTGGAAGGGACGTACTTTGTTTCTTCTCATTGCTAGGCTTACACACATTCATATGCGGAAAGAAGCATACCCAATCCAACGACTGTGACCGTACAGTTATGAAAAAAATTGTCGATTTATAAGCCACAGGAACGAAAGCAAAAGTACAGAGTAAATGGGGTAACTGGCGGACTTAAAGTTCACTTGTAAAATCTGTTTAAGAATGTAACCACGTTTAAATTTTATCGTTAGTTGGGTCTTATTGAATTTATTGCTTTAATTTGAAAGAATTCCCGAACTCTAAAGGTATATGGTAATTTGCAACATGCCACAGGAAGGTATTGGACCTGCACTAAAAGGGCAGTTAACAATTGCTCCGAGCACCAAGTTATAATCTCGTTGGATATAAAGGAACGCAATTTAACAGAAAATTCCGGTTAAACGTGTCATTATAATGAGTACATGCTCAACCTGCATGACATCCCCATCCTGCAGGTTAGATTTAAAAACAATCACCGTTAAATGTGTCATACAGAGAGTACTGCTCTACCTAGACAATATCCTCATCGTATATGATTAGTAAATTAACACAATTAAAATTCTACCACAATTAAAAACCAATCGTAGGTCCGATTTAATCTATGGTCCATTTCCGTCATCCAGTTCAGTCCCGTCTCTAATGAACCGTGTTCACATTAAATTAGCTCACCATATTTAAGGAACAATTTGATAAAATCAATTTTTTTCTGTGAATGTGCCATTTCACTGAACTGTATGGTGCGAATTTATATAGAGATGGCACTATTAATTCTTAACTATGGTTTTCTAACAAATATTTTTTTTTGTTATGCGACTTGTAGAAAAAAAAGTTGTATTTATACTGTTTATGCCTGACACAGATTTGATCGTCAAAATTTTCGACTAACTAAATTGATGGTTAGTTTACTATAGTCGTTGATAGATGGCATAGTGAAAATTTTCTCTGTTGTATAATTAAAAATTGTGAAATAAATTAAAAATTATCAATCTCTACAATATTTCTAATCAGCGATCGATAATCCTGAACTAAGTTTTCAGTTTAGAACTAAATGTGTGGAGATGGCATATGGACATTAGCGACATCTATTAATAACTATAATAAACTAATCATCAATTTAGTTGTTCAGAAATTTAGCGAAATATTGGTTTAGGCACATATTATAAGTCATAAATTAACGGTTAATGCCACGTGCCTCACGCCGATATATTTATCTAAATTTCCGACTATTTAAATTGATGGTTACTTCGTACCGGTTATTAATAGATGTAAACCATAATCATAAACCAAAATGGTCCTGATATTTAATTAAGTTCTAATTTATTTAACGCATTTTATATAAACATCAGACGCGGCGTGTTTCGCGCCATCTATGAACAACTAGTATGAATTAACCATAAATTTAGTTAGGCCATAAATTTAGCCAAAATAATCAACGTCAGGCACAATGTATTAAAACTTCTAAAATACTGTCTAAACTGATTTAAAGTTAGTTTTACTCTAATTCGCAATTTATCAATTGTCGAAATGCTTATAAATGCTAATAAATAATTTTGTACGCAATTTTGTTTTAAATAATAGTACAAAACAACGGCTGCTTACTCAGTAATTTTAATAGTAATAATAATTTCCATTAACTAAAATCTCCAGAAACAGAAGTTCAAAATATTTGTATCGAACCACTCCAGACGTGGATTACAAGTATTTGTTGTCTACAAGTAGTCGCTATTGTCGACGAATTATGGACGTTTTTCACAAGTAGTCAACGATGTCTACGAGTAAGTGACATATTCGTCTATAAAATTGTTGACGGGATCATCGAAAAATTAGTATATGAGGTGCAAACGCCCATATCTGGTGAATGTGTTTCTGGGTGAATTACTAGGTTTGCATTTCCTGGAGAGAATCACTAACCCAGTTTTATGTGGAGTTACAATCACTTTACACTTACTAATGGTCAAATTATAGTGAATGCTGAGTATACTTTGCATGCGTTCTCTTAGGAAGGAAGGCTATTAAAAATATTTAATAAAACTCCGATAATTGGTAGTTTGCCAGAGCGGTTCCAAACAACATCAAATAACAAATTTGGTCTTCCCCAGTGCAGCTGGCTGTTCTTTATAAAACTAGGAAATTGCTGCTAATTTGTTGCATTACTGCCGTCTTTAGTCCGAATCACCCATTTAAACAATTTTTAGCGATCCAAAGTTTCATTGAAAATCAAACCCACACCTGGGACCTCCATGGTATTTCCATCCTACCAATATGAGCAGTCGAGCACCGCACCAGACCAGATATCATTTGGGGTACTACAAATTAAAAAAATAAACATACTAAATTATTTGTTGAATAATTTTGGTCAAATGTATTTAATAACCACCTGAAAATATAAAAAAGTAATTTTAACGCCGTTCAATCTTCGTCGTATCTGTTTCGGTTTAAGAATGCATTTTATATATTTGGTGTGCAAGTAGGAACTTGGCTCTGAAGTTGGTTGCATTTTAAATATACCTGAACGCATTCAAATGGGTCATTTCGGTTATATGTAGATTAGTCATTGCTGTTTTTATGACATACGTTTCAGTCATTTACAAACTGTCGTTCCGTGTGCATCAATTTTAAGCAGTGTTGCGCGTCTACGCGTATTTCCAAACTGTAGTGTCGAAAATAGCGTAGACAATTGACTTTTGAGTAGACAATGTCGAGAATTGGTAGAATATGTAAACAATGTAGCTTATTACTTTTCTGTTTTTTTAAATTGTTTTTCTGTGCGAACTCGACATCTTCTAGTTTTGCAGTTAAAATTCAGATTTTATTAAATAAATAGGTGAAATTGAAAATCTTGGTCAATCGATGTCTTCAATATTGGTATAACCATAAGCGACTTGCTAGGCTAAATTCGGTTATGGTTTGGCTGTGCCACTTGTGTCGTCTGTCATGAACATTTTCGAAACAAATATTTAATTTCTGATTTTAACGCCCGTTTTTGAGTAAAGTAGTTAGGGTTTCTACAAAACTTACAGCGTGAATGAGGTTTGTTGATTGTTTGCTGTTTTTGGTTGTATTTTGATCAAAATTAAATACAAAAGTTGTTTCGTGCATATAACGTGGTTTCCAGACAAAAATTGTCTGACAGCTGGGACGATGATCTTGTCTTGAACAAGAATACAGGTGGGGGTCTTTTGATGTAAGCGATATCCATTTTGCTTGGCGACGTTTGCATTTCCTGGCCCTTTTTCACTGGAGCTATCTTTCTTAAAATTGAAACACAACCACAACTTCATCAAGCAACCATTGCTTGGATTATTACAAGGTTGGGTGACTGCTTGAGAACAGCATAGAAAAAAGTGAATAATGAATGGAATGAACTCCCCTCCTCTCCTTGGCCTGTATACCTTACTCGGAAGCCATGAAAGCCGGCTATGATTTAATGAACCAATCATTCAAATAAATTCAATTAATTTAAATATCAAAACTCTAACAGAAACGTGCACTCTTAGCACAACAATTAGCTAAGGAAGAGAAACGAAATTCTCGGCCTCAGTGCAGTGAGATAAATAGTGGTGAAATAAACACAAGCGAATTATATTCTCTGGACGCGATGAATAAGGCATGGGCACACATATTAATAGCAGCAAAATCAATGAAGGCATTAATGGAATAGAAACGTGCACAATAATCGTAGTTTACTTACTTATTTATTTATTTATTTATTTATTTATTTATTAATAGATTGACATAACAATTTTAGTAGAGGAAAAGCACATATGGAAGCATAATAAATGAACATCAACAAAAAAATACTTCCATTAGGCATAAAAACCTCAGATTTTTTCAAAAAACAAATCCACTCCATGCTAATACCCTCCATGTTGAGCTCAAGCTCATTTGTTACGGAGGATACTGCAAGAAGTGAATGCTTACAAACTACATACGAAAACAATATAAATAAATATAAAAATATTATTATACAAATGTATTGTCATTCAAGCGCGCCACGCTAAATAACCCGTTTTAAAAGATCTAAGCGACGCCGATTTCTTAATATCTAATGGAATAGAGTTCCAAAGAGAAATACCTCTAACAGAAAACGAAGTATTAAGAGACCTACACAAGTTTACAGGGGGAAGTAAACGTAAATTTGAAGAATAAGACCTACTGAACAATAACTTATTAAATAAATAGGGAGGTTGCTTTGTCCTGAGAAGCTTAAAAATAAAAAGACAAACGCGAAGTTCATAAAAATCAACTAAATTACAACCCAAAATCAAATTCAAAAAGGGCGAAATGTGATCATATTTCCTAATACTAAAAACGAAACGAGTGCAAGCATTGAAACATCTTTGGAGAACATTCATACTCTCCTGAAGCATACCAAACAAAACAACATCCCCAAATAGAAAATGTGGAAGAAGGTACGAGAGGAACATACGCTTTTTAAAATTACTATCAGAAAAACCAACAACTTTATACAAACAACTAAGCATTCCAAAAACCGTTTTGCTAACCTTAATCAAATGATCACCCCAAGTTAGAGTTTTATTGAAAATTAACCCTAAATTTCTAACTGTATTAGAGAATGGAATTAAAGAATCACCGAGAAAAATTCCAGGGAAAGAGGAAGTATCTATAGATTTTTTATAAATTATAATAGACTGAGATTTATTAGCATTAAGAGCGAGACGGTTAGATAGTGACCAATTATAAATTCTTACCAAATCTTCATTAATAAGAGAAATATTAGAGTTAATGGAATCATTATCTAAGCGACTACTCCTATAAATTTGTACATCATCAGCAAAAATATGAAAAGATGAATGGCGAATCGAACATGCAACGTCATTAATGTACATTGAGAATAGTAAAGGACCAAGAACCGACCCCTGAGGAACGCCAGAAGAGACAGGTAAGAAGTCAGAAAGCGAATCGTCAAAAAAGACTGCCTGAAAGCGACCCGAAATATAGTCTAAAATTAATTTAGCAGCAGAGAGAGAAAAATTAAAGTTCGAAATAAGCTTATTAAACAAAATTTGGTGATTAATTGAATCGAACGCTTTAGAAAAATCCAACAATGTAAGGCAAGTCATTTCTCTTTTACTCATACTACGACGAATATCATCACAAACATTCAGTAAAGCAGTGGTAGTACCGTGAAATCTTCTAAAACCCGATTGAAAAATACTAAGCAAATTAAAGCTATCAATATGAGATTGAATTTGGTTTTTTACTACCAATTCAAACGCCTTGGACAGAGAACTTAAAATACTAATAGGGCGGAAATGGGAAAGCTCAGAAGGATTGCTAATTTTAGGAATAGGAATAATTTTACTCAACTTCCACTGAGCGGGATAAAACGAGGTCGTTAAAATAAAATTAAAAATATGTAACAAGTATCTTGATACATTAGGAAAAATACGCTTAACAAATTTTAAACTAACCATATCTAGTCCAGTGGATTGCGATTTAACTTCCCAAATTGCAGAATGCAAATCATCAATTGATATATTTGCAAATGAAAAAGAATTTAGGGAATCTACGGATAATAAATCAATATTGGAAATATCATGGGTGGAACTAGAATTACTTAGGTAACGGTTAAAATCATTAGCTTTGAAACTTACCGAAGCACCCCCTTTGCAACTACCAAGGCCCAAATTGCGAACGTTACGCCAAAATATCTTAGAGGGAAGAGAAGGATCTAGCTTATCCTTGAAAAAATTTTGCTTAGCGATACGAATTAAACTTACCACTCTATTTCGAGATTGCTTATAAGCTAGATAAGAAATAGAATTGGGGCTCATTTTCCAAAGACGATATTTGGAAAAACGAACAGAAATAGCATTCGAAATCTCTTGCGTCATCCAAGGGGGGGATCTAGGTCTAAAGTAAACAGTAGTGAGAGGAACGCAATTATTAAATACATAATTAATAGAGGAGTTAAAATAGTCAATTTGATCGGTAGAAGTACTAAGAGAAAAAATATCATCCCAACGAATAGAGCCACAAATTGATGAAAGGTGAGATTCATTAATTTTCGAAAAATCCCTAAAGCTGAAACTTTTAGGTTTAGGACGAGAGTAATAATTAACAGAAAAAACAAGGAGATCGTGATGAGAACCAATACCAAGAGACAATTGATTAAAAAAACAGATGGAATTATCAGCAGAAGCGACAACATGATCAATGAGAGAATAAGAACCACCACTTGCGGTTGCATAAGAGTATGTGGGCGCTTCAGTGTTATAAACTGAAAGATTAATGCTATTTAATATATTTAAATAGCTACGAGAAAATAAAGTCTCTTGAGAAATATCAAAGTTAAAATCACCCGAAATGAAAACCTCATCATACCGACAGGAAAAATAACTAAAAAGACACTCAATGTCTAAAAGCGATTTTTTAAATAGAGCATACGACCTCTTGTTCGTTTTAGGAGGATTATAAACTACACCGAAAAGGAATTTCCGCTTATTGACGAAGACATTTAGAAAAAGAAACTCAAAGTCAGAAACGAGCCTTTGAGAAATTGAGAGGGGTACCGATACTACATTACATTTAATATGCTCGTTAACATATAGGCATACTCCGCCATAATTAACTGGTGGATTAGCTCTATCACGTCTGAACAAATTATAACCACTAATGGCCAACGCGGAATCGGGAATATCGGACGATAGAAATGTCTCCGATAAGCAAATGACATCAATTGGGACCCCATTAAAAGTATGACGAAGTTCGTCAATATTTAAAATAAGACTCTGGACGTTTAAACTAACCACATTAAGTAAATTGGACCTAGTCCGAAGCATGGATTTAAGTAAAATAGAGGGCAAAGAAATACTTTCAGTGGACATCGCGAATCGTGGCGCACTTAAACAACAATACTTACATGAACAATTTTTAAACGAATAATTAAGTTCGCCTTCAAAAACCAGGTTAACTTCAAATATCAATCTGAAACAAAACAAATAAAGCCAAATAATACCAGCAATATAAACGGTAATAGAGGAACGATACTTATCTAATCATAAACTCTTCAAACTATAGTCGGGCCCCAAAACCCCCAAAATATATATACAAAAAAAAAATATAAAGGAAAAAAAAAAAATTTAATTTGCTGGCAGTCGCAAAAAACAAACACGCGCATAAATCGATTGTTAGCATCGTAACAAGATTCCATACAAAAATACAAACCACCTTTAATATTCAGTGATGCAATCCAACAAAAGACGTAGATGAAACAACCAAGAATGAGTTCTATGAACTAGCCACAATAGCAAGGAAACACAAGAAAATGATCTAAATAATATTAGAAGAAGGATAAAATCTCTCCTTCTTTTGCATGCAGAAATTTGAACAAAATCGACCTAATAAACCATCATATTGAGTGGTAAGCAATCAATATAGACTCTGTGCGTAATAATAATGGAGAAGACTCATCGACTACAGACCAGACAATTCATAGAAGGCAGCAAATTTCCACACAAGAATATACACATATGGACATCACCTGAAGTAGAATAACGAAACAAATGTGATGACAAAACGTGATGACCAATAATAAATTTCTCAAGTCATTACAAAATGTCAGGACAACGAGTGGTGTAGACATTACACCTACCTACTGGTAAATTACCTACTGGTAAAATATCATAATTCTAAATTAAACCTGTCGCTGTAAAACGCATCAAGACAAAACGGGAAAAACTAAACACCGACAGATTAAAAGATGCTCGATACAAGAAACACATTCTGCATAACCAATGAAGAAGCAGTCATCAGTGTAGACCAAGAGTGGAAACAAATCTAAGAAATCTATATCGAAACAGCTATCAACACACTGGGGTCGGTTACCATGAATTCAAACTGGATCAAAACTTCAATCAATGCGTGTGCAATAATCAATAACGATTCTTAAGAAAGGTGACCTAAGAGAATGTATAAATTGGCAGGATATATGGGAGGAGCAAGCTGGCTTCAGACCAGTTACACGACTGTTATCATATTAAAACAAAACGCATCTTCATTGAGCAGTCTAATGAATATAATTCACCACTGCACCTACTCAAATCTAGTAAAAGAAGTTGGCCTCAAAAAAATATCAGGAAAGCCAGACGATGAGGGTAAACACACCAATGAAATAGTATACGCTGGTTGTACTTTAGTGAGCTGCTACAAAGTCTGGAACACATCTGTCCTACCCCGCAAACACCAAACTAAGAATGTTTAATTCCTATGTGAAATCAGTGTTGCTGTACGGCTGCGAAATCTGGAAGCGTACACATACGATCAACAATAGGCCACAGGTGTTTATAAATAAATCTTAGAAGAATACTGACTGAGGTGCTTCTGGCCTCAGTAGCTGGCCAAAATAACAAATATTGAGCTCTTTGTAATTGTCCACATTGAGGAACACGCGGAATTAAATGACAAGCAGGTCTCTGAAATGGCCCACAAGAGAGAAGGAAAGTCGGACGCCCAGCTCTAACATGGAAACGAACGATGCTAGCAGAAGCGAAACAACTTGACTTGGAAAGTGGAGGGGCGAAATTAAAGCAATAGAACCCAACAGAGTTTGATGGCCCAGCCCAGTACACTCCTTTTGCTCCTAAATTTGAGATAATGGGAAAAAATATTGCTTAAAATATCAAGTGAGACTTCGGTCATATTTTGACATTTATTGGGATTATGAACTCGAGGAACTTGTACTCGTATGGTCATTATTAACCTCAAATTTTTTTATGCTTTACCATTTTATTTCGTGCTATTGATGTTGGACATTGTAAAGGATCTTTCGATAGGGACGCTCAAAATTTGTTAGGTTACAGCAGCCAATTTGTTAGATGATGTCAAATCTGTTGTGAATTCTGAACTACTGAACAAGTGTATGGAAAATTACCATGGGAGGTTATAGCGTTGACTATAGTCAACAGGAATTGTATTCTTTATTGGCCGACATAACTTTCACGAGCATGCGGCAAGTTCCAGCACCTTTCTGCCATAATATAATCCTCTCAACATAGGCCCTATTTACAACCGAATTGTTATCGTATAAACGATTGAAAAAAAATTTAACTTTGCACATTTAACCGTATCATAAACATGAATGTGCTAAATTATCATATAAAAGCTTTGAGTCAAATTTTTCAATGTGGAGAAACAATGAACTCCATCTTGAAATGGTTTGAATTACAAAGAAACAAAAAAATGTTGATAAATGTTAACAGAAATAATAATTTTCGACATTTTCTACATTATCTGCATTGTCGACTGATCAATTTGACTTTTAGTGAACATTCTGTGAGCCATTCAACAGTATAAAGGTGGTTTGCAAGATTTCGTGATGTCCAGGTGCAGTAAAACAATTTGAAGACGAAGAACTTGTTTTTCTGGATGAAAATCCGTGTCAAACTCAAAAGGAGCTTGTAAAACAGTTAGCAATCACTCACCAAGCAATATCACTTCGATTACATGAAATGGGAAAATACAGAAGGAAGTAAAATGGGTTCGTCATAAACCGACCGAAGAAAACAAAATCCGAAGAGTTGACATCTGCATGAATTTGCTTTCTCGGTACAAAAGAAATAATTTTTTGCAAAAAATCATTACGGGGATGAAAAGTAGAATTTGTACGATAATCCCAAATATAACGATAAAGCATAAAACCATTGATTGAGCCAGGCCTGCCATCAACAACAATTGCAAAAATGAATGTTCGTGCCTAGAAAGAATTACTGTGTGTCTGGTGGGATTGAAAAGGCTTCATTTACTACGAGTTTTTGGAACCTGGTCAAACTGTTACAGTTGAACGTTACCAGCAGATTGGATCAAATTAAGTGATGATCTGCTGGAAAAAAGACCATCTACGGGCCAAGGAAGGTGAAAGGTGATATTGCTGCTTGACAACGGTCCTCCACATACAGCAAAATCAACTCAGTAAGTCATCTTCTCCTTAAGCTGGGTAATTTTACAGCATGCAGCGTATTCTCCAGACTTGGCTCCCTCCGTTAATCTCTTATTCAGATCGATATCATCTTATTTGAAAGACATGGCTTCGAAACCACTAAGTTTCTAGCGCGAAGGCAATAGTCATCTACCTGGTAAATGGCAAAAAAACCATAGACAGTAATGACGAATATTTCGATAATTAGTCTTTGTAACAATTATATTTCCAATTAAGTTGAGTTTCAACAAGAAAAGCAGAGTTTCTACTTGCACACGTAATATTTATTAGCGAGTTTGTTGCCTTCGGTGTGAATAAATTCTAAACTATTGTCAGTCGTGAGTCAGAAAAATTCAAAATAACCTAGAATATATTGTAACTTTGCCGCAAGTCGTTTAAATGCCTATTTATTAACCCCGGCATCGGCTGATGTTGTTGTAATAAAAATACCAACAAACAATGTCAAGATCACAGAAAATTACTTTCCGTTTTTGGTCAGTTTTCGATATTATGGAGATTTAGCAATGGCCAACAAAAAATTATGTAGTGTACGTAACTACGTACGATCTTCATTTTCGCGATCGCGCCATACTAAATTAGCAAGTATTTATTACACCATCTCTAATTTCAAGCGTATTTGAAGCGAGTGTTTTTCGGGTGCTTACGTGTGCTCAATAATTTGCTCAAGGTAAATATTTAAAAGAAACTCGGCTCGAATTATTTAAACACTGCCATTGTCTAAATATGATTACTTCAATAAATAAAAATAAATCGCGCAAAACTTTTTCTGTTGTTGTCAGATATTTTTAGCAACCATTTTTTTCTAAAACAGACGCAACGTATTCATATTACGTTGGGCTGCATGTACAGTATTTATCGTCACAGGGTTTATAATAATAATATTATGAGAGTAACTATGACGCGATGTACAATACAAATCTATTAGATAATCCCCTAGAGTAGTAAAGGTAATTTTTAATTATTCTAAAATGTAAAACCAAATCGAGGTTAGACGATGTCTTGTAAATTTCATTTTTCATATCAAAACAAAATGATTAACAGAATAGAACATTTACTATAATTTATACGTTTTATAAAGTAGAAATAGAGAAAAAGTATGAATAAAATAAATTGCAATTTTATTGGCCCCGTGCCAATTTGGACAGTGGCCATTAAAGGTAGCGATGCGAAATGGAATTTACAACAACAATTCTTTATCTTTTGTGTAATTTATCAAAATTTAAAGTATTGCCGACGATGTCAAAGGAATCGCACACAATCATTACATAAATGGCTTAAACGTATAATAGCAATTTTAATGATTTATGTATGAAGGCGAGAGAAGTAAATAAAATTGATATTGTTGTACACAATTCTCAGATTTTCCATTTTATATTTGTTTATGAGGAAAAATTATTTACAGTAAAAGTTATGTAGTTAACTCGTCAAGTGGATAGTATACTGAAGTATCGCCATCTGCATTAGAAACATCTTTGTCATCAACATCTGTAGCCTGGATATTTTTTACTATTATTCATCGGTCACAGATGGAGAATTTACGAGATTTGTAAATAATAAATTTCAAATTGTAAATTTAAACGCGGTTGGAATCGTTCAAAATGTAAAGTATTTCATTTCATATCGAATTAGTTTCAATGACTTTAAACTTGCTTGTATAATTAATTTTGATGTTTGTGTAAAAGGACTTTTTATTAAGGAATTTCAGTTTCCACTAAACAGCTAATTTTTTCTGGACACAATGGACTTAATGCATGACTGCAACGATGGTCGTATTATACGAACTACAGGTAAGGTTGGTGATGTTATAATGCTCATTTCATGTAGTTTAGAAAAAAATCTCATCAACATGACGAGAGTAATACCTTCTGTCAAAAAAGTAACGGGAATTGGTCAACGAGTAATTTTCGCGACATCGGATTTTCTTTTATGTCAAAATCCATGAGTCTTTATTGGATTACTATCAATCTCGAATTTTTGTTTTATGTGTTGTTTCAGGCTTGCTCAAGTCCAACATTACAGGCCAAAAATTCAACACAACAATAACACGTTGAATGACGTTCATTTACATGTTAATAATTTTCGTGGTTCATCAACTTATTGGCGGGAAGCTATAAGTGAACTCAGAGCCTGAATTAGATGCCAAGGTCTACAACATTACTTCATTAGTATTAGCTGTAATGATCTGAACTGGGTTGATATGCTTCGAGCACTTTTGGTTGCTGCCTTCAAGCCTGATGCTGATCCCCTAAGTTTTACCATCTACGAACACAATTGGTAATTGAGAAGTATCCTGTTATTATTAACAGACACTTTAAAACTGATTAAATTTTGGGTGTTAGAAAGCTAATTAATTACTGATGGCATGACGAATTACGAAATCGTTAATCTCCTCGTGGAGATATAGCATTATTGCGTTTATGCCATACAACTGAACAAAACTTTGGCAAAGACTCCGCTACGAACAACGACCAATGCAACACGACGATGATGATTGTGTTTCCATGAGTCTGTGTAAACTATGCATTTTGAATCACACTAGTAATTAAGATGCGTATCTTGATTGAGAGCGAAAGACTACAACGCGTCTGCATCTGAGGAGCCTGCTAGATTAGTACTGTCCCTTCCGTTGTGAAAATGAACTGGCGGTTAATAATACTTTTTTCAAGGGAACATTTCTGGCAAAAGAAGAAACAATTAGGCAATCTTTGAGTTTAATGAGCCACTGTTCGTACTTTTCCAGAAGGTGCGTATTCTTAACTTTTGGAAATTACCTGCAAGTTGAGAATGAATCTGAAGATGATTTTGATATAATTAGCATGAATGGTGCAGATTATGAGATATCAAGCGTGCAACAAAAGTGGAGCAACGAGATCTATTAAAATTCATAGCCGCAAAGATACAACTTGTTGTCAACTAATCAAATCTACATTTTCTTTTAAAGTTGTCAGTTCAAAATGATAGTAAAATTTTGCAAAGGGCACGAAATTATTGATGAAATCTCCACCAGAAATCCACCAGAAATGAAATTTTTCAAAAACAACGATAATCTTTGCTAAAGAGATCATCATAATGTTCCTCACAGACTTGATGTGTTTGATCAACCATTAATAGCGTAGCATTTACTCAATTGTGTCGGGAATTGTCTTTTTGTAAGCTCCAAAGAAATGTGGAACAATCAACTTCTACACATTTTGATTAACAGGAAGAGAAAAATTGTCTCTGCCTATTCATCCGTCTATATTTATGTTGACGCACACAGTAACAGCTTTCTTAAGTAATCATGCATAAGATAAAAGCTCGACTTGATACAGTCGACCTGGAAAAAAAATAATTCCTGTAGATGTCAACAAGACAGGTGTCTTCCATATCAGCTCTTCTTCTTCACAGGTGCTACTATTACCATCAATGTTGGTTAATGTCACCATCGACACACACTAACTTTTGTTTAATAAATAATTTTCTTCTTCTTTTTAAGTCAGTTGCACTGTTTTCGAGATAAAAGCCTGGCATTTATTAAAAAAACTCACCCTGTATAGTTGACGAAGCGGCACTGATCATCGAACCAATCAGTGCGGGATCTCGGTAGTCTTTTTCCGATAGTATTTTGCGCTGTGGTAGTAATGGCTGACGGTATAGCGAACTACTGCTCTAGAATATTAAGAGGAGTTCTTTCGTTGTTAACGTGCCATCTCCACGTTACTTTTCTTCTCTAATGTGAAATTCTCGTATGTGGAAAAAATGGTCTTGGTTTAACAAAATTGTACATGCCCAGTTAGTGACACGTTGGCCGTTGTTATTACTAGTGGGGTGCAAGTTGGTAGGACCGATGTGCGCTCTATTTCTTGCACTCCTAAAGATTTATGTATTAAAGTCGTGAGATGTTATTGATAACCTGTTCTAACTCGATAAAGGATAGATCTTCGGTGTTATTTCCCATTCTGTTGCCCATTCTGATGGAGAGTTTAACCATTGGTGGTGTCATAGATATAAGACCTCTTCTAGACCATCTAAGCTATTGTAGTGGAAGTATGTCTATTATGTAACTCTTTGCCTGTTTCGGATATCTCCAGGTCTTAAGAGGCTAGGCCCATGATCCCTTTTTCAACGCGATGTTCGTGTACAATTTCCGAGGTCGTATTTGTGATGAATCCGATATGATAATTTTTGTAATTTTGATGTTTTTATGAGAGAAGGTTGTTAGCCTGCGGTTCCACCGCACAACAGTCCTACCTTGAATAGGGTTACCATATTTTGAACCTTGTATCTAGAAAAAACGTTGAAAAATCTTGGACATTTACCGTTACGAAAAAAGAGGACAAAACTAGGACCATATAGCCAATTTCTTAAACTAATTAGTTGGTCGTTGGAGTTTGGAATGGAAAAGATTGCCGTACTTTATGTGGCGCCTCTAGCCTCAAACCAATTTAGGGTGCCATGCTCTTTCAGTATTGCCGACCGAATGAGAATACGCCTTTTGTATCGTCACCCAATTTAATTTTGTGTTGAGCTCAAAGTTGTGAATATTTTCGAAATTAGTGGAAAGAGACTAAAGGTTTAGTTGGTTCTCTTCCCTCCGCTTAACTCTTTCTCTACTGTGACACTATTCTGGTAATTCCCCGGGAATAGTGAACTGGGGAAATAATTTATATGTAATTTCTGTTCAAATATTTTTTTCCGGCCTACTGAGGCGAGAAGTTTGATGTAAATATTTATAAATTGGGAAAAAATTTTTCATACCTAACTTAGCAGGGAAAATTATTGCCGAATTAATTTTGTTTTCAATAAAATTAACACTAACATTGTACGCCAGAAATTTTTTTTTAAATAAAAATTACATATAAATTATTTCCCCAGTTCCCTATTCCCAGCGAATTACCAGAATAGTGCTACTGGTGCACATTGTAATGCACATAACATTCAAACCTCTCTTATTCTAAGCGCCTATAAGTTACGCTATCTGAATTAGTGCTTCAGTTTTAATTAATGCTATGTTTGCACTCTAGAATATAGGTTATAGCTCAAAATTGAACAATTTCATTAAATAATTCTATTTTTGTAATAGTTCAGGTTCAGTGTGATTTTTTACCGCGGTGACAGTAGGGCGCTTAACAAAAGGAAGTATTTTTTCTGTAGGTACATTTAGATGGACATAAGAAATTTTGATCATTAAAATGTACAATTTTAGATTTTTTTGTGTATTTATGTAGAAGCACAAATTTTAATTTTAATTTACATATTGAACTTTTAATATTCAAATTAAAAATAAATAAAAGTCATATTTAATACAGGACATGACACGAAAAATTATAGGCGAGGAACATTGTCTCGCAATTTTGATGGAAACGAGTGACATCTCAGATTATGAAGATGACGACGATAACCAGCCAACAATTTTTTTTAATTTCGATGATGATAATTATGAGGCGTCAATAATTAAAAAAATCGATTAGAACTCGCATAGAAGATGAACAATTTGATGAAAATTTAATTGAAGTAGATGAAAATGTTGCAGATGAAAATGATTTTAAGAATATTATTGAAACAGAACAAATTACAAATATTACTTTGCTGCAACCAACGAATGGATATCAACAGATGTTGAAATTGAAATTTTTGATCATTAACCATCAAAGATCAAGTGCAATGGAGACGTCGGGCTGTAATAATAAATCAAAATTACTTTATGAAATTGGCGTACGCGATGATCAAGCTGAAACAACAACTCCTTTGTATTATTTCAAAAAATATTTTACCGACGAATTGTTCCAATTAATGGCCGAAAATTTGAAAGGGTCTTTCAAAAGTCGCGCCTAGATGTTTTTTTTTTAATAAAACACGGAAATACTTAGATTTTTCTGGTGTTTTTTATTTTTTGTCAAAATATGGCTTTTAACAATTACATGTGAAAAAATGACATCATTTAAATGTCCACCATGGGCACGATCCTAAATCTTAATTAAAATCATCAATTTCGGTCGGAATGTTGTTTTTCAGCTGTGCAATTGTTGTTGGTTTATTCACATAAACTTCACTTGTCAAGAAACTCCAAAGAAAATAATCTAATGGAATTAATTCGCATGATCTAGAGGTGGCCAGTTTTTGTCACCATTACTTGAGATTAATCAACCTGGAAACTTAGACCACAATAGCTGGATGTTTTCATGCAAATGCAAATCCTTATATAAAATTCACCAAACAGTCGATGGGTGAACGCCTAATTCCTGAGAACGTCGTGATATCCATGTTGAAGATTCCTCTGAAGAACGTTTACTTTTTGGTCTGCCACACCTTTTTCGATCTTCGACAGAACCAGTCTCTTCAAATTTTTTCACTAACCTTTATATTGTTGACTCATTTGGACGATTATTTACACCAAAAAAATCACGAATTTTACTTCACAAATGTCAAAGATGACAAAAGGTAAAGATAAAAAAGGTTGCGTTTAGAAATTATTTACTATACTGACATCTAGGCGTGACTTTTGAAAGACCCTTTACAAATATGTATGCAACAAATATGCTTTACAAATATGTTTACAAAATGGCAATTCAATTCGTCCTACAAACGCAAAAGAAATTCAAAACCTTTTTGGCATTCATTTATTTATTGGCAGTACTGGGTTTCCTAGAATTGAAATGTATTGCAGTCGGCTTCTTGGCACGAACCACGTAATGAAAGCACATTGTGTAAATAATTTAGAGATACCGCAAGACAATAAAGATGTATGTGTATATCTTTAACTTATAAATAATATTTAATTTTTGTAGATAAGACCGGTAATAAATGCTGTAAGTAGTCGATGTCTGCAGCTTGAGGTTTCAGGAGCGTTTAAGCATCGCTGAGCAAATCATTCCATTTAAAGGTTGGCTTAAAACGAAACGTATGCAAAAAATAAACCAAACAAATGGGGCATACAATTCTTTACCCCGTGCGGTAGTAGCGACCAACCGCTTGATTTGTTTCTCTATCAAGGCTCATATTCTGAATACAATAGAAAAACATTCGGATTTGGAGCTGTGGTCGTATCTCATTTGGGTCAACGAATTAAAGATCTCGGTCATAAACTCTTCTTCGATAAGAATAAATTCTTAAAAATTTTTAAAAACAAAAGTATCAATGCAGCAGGAACAGTAAGAATAAATTGTTTTATGAAACCGCCTTTCCAAGATGACAAACAATTCAAGAAATTAGCTCGTAGTTCTTTTGCCGAATTAAGCGACCGCCAACAGAACATTGTTATCGTCAAATGGCTTGATAATAAGCCTATCCACATTGCCTCTAATTTTGTCAGAAAAGGTGAACTAAATGTGTGCAAAAGTTGGGGCAACAGCCCTAGACGATGGCAGTGAAGTATGTCTCAAATAACAATAATAAACAAGTATTAGTAAATACACTGTTAAAAAAAATTCTTATAAGAATTTTTAGTGAAAGCTAGAAAATAAATTCAAAAAAAAATATTTTACATTATTCATAATAGCCCGGAAAATCATTTCCTCTTTTCCTCATTTTAGAGTAGTTTTACAGAAGATAATATTTCAATATATCGAACTGCCGGGATATAGAAAACTATGTGGAAATTGGACGATAAAACGATATCCAGAAGACAGATAAGACAATCCGGTGAGCTAAAGGACATTTCCATAAAATAATCCCATTTTTATGGAAATGTGTCCTTTAGTCAATTCGTCCGATATGAGTCGTTTTAGTTTAAATATACCGGGTGACTGACACGAAGTGTTACCAACTTCAGACTGTCATTGCTGCCAAACCAGTGCTGACAGAGCGCTCAAATTTACACTAATGACAGTCCATTCCATTGTTTAAGCATTTAGTGGGAAATATTCAGAAAAAAAGTTATCTGCAATGGAATTCAAGCGTAATAGTGTGATTGCTCCATATTTGGCTGGAAAACCACAGCCGCAGATTGTTAATCAGTTAAAACATCTGCATGTGAATAAAATGTTTGTTTATCGCACCATAAATCGTCATAACGATACTGGCAGCATTGCAAAACGCCATGGTGGTGGACCGAAATTGGCTCGGAATCCACGCCGTAGCGGCAGAAAAATGGCTCATGATGCGAACATTTTGCTCGAACGGATGCAGCACATATTGAAATATCATCTTGGACTAAAGGCCTTGAAATTCCATAAAACGCGTCTCACCGATGCTCAAAAAAAGTTAGAGTGGAAAGAGCAAAGGAGTTGTTACGCTTGCACGAAAGTGGCAATTGGCGGAATTTGGTTTTCTCCGATGAGCCACCGTTCGTTATTGAGCAGTATGTGAACATGCAAAACGACTGGATTTACTTGCCCGGCCGTTCTACTGAAAATTTAGACCAAATGATTGCCACTCGAAACCAAGCGCCACCGATGGTGTTGGTTTGGGCCACCGTAACGGCCGAAAGCCGTTCACCGCTAGTTTTTTTGGACCGTGGCATCAAGATAAATGCTCAAATTTATCGGGATCATGTGTTGGAGGGAGCGTTGAAGCCTTGGGCACAAAAACATTTCGGCCGCATAGCCTGAACATTTCAACAGGACTCAACACCGAGCGCGTTCATAAAGCGCGCGTCAATCAAGATTGGCTGAGAAACAACGTTCCGCGGTTCATTTCCACTGCCCAATGGCCACCAAATTCACCGGATGCAAATCCGCTAGATTTTTCGGTTTGGGGTATTTTAAAGAGCAAGGTTGAGACAAAAAAATACCAAAGTGTCGATCATCTCAAGCAAGCGCTTCGCCGAGAATGGGCCAAAATACCGCAGAGCCACTTTCGTGCTGCATGCAATAGCTTTGTCGGCCATAATCGCGACTAAGAGTGGCCAAATCGAAAACTGCTAATGCAATTCGAAAATTTAAATATTTGTGAATATTTTTTACTTTGATTCAATAAAATTCATCAAAAAATAAAAATTCTGTGGCGTTTTGTTTTGGTAACACTTCGTGTCAGCCACCCTGGATTACTAAGATCGTGGTTTATAGGAAAATTCCTATAAGGTAACACAATGAAATGAGTCAAGTTTCCAAATTGAGAGTAGGGGTATTCTTTTCAGTTCTACTAAATCAAGTCGGTTTTATTAGTTTGCGTAATTCTTGTTAGCTTTAGGTTGACACAATCAAATAAATCTAAAGCCATTTCCATATCTAGGGTATATGTATGATTCTTCGTCCTCGCAATTCAAATCGATTTTATTGGTTTGAGTAGTTTTAGTTTAGATAAATTCTGGATATCGTAGAGTTTTCTGGAAAATTCCACTATGCTTGGTTGACACTAATCAAGCTAACATTTGCCCAAGGTGGAATTTTCCGACAAACTCTACGATATCCAGAATTGGATTTCGTAGCAAAGACTACACGCAAGAATACAATCAATGCTTTAATATGCGTCATTTGGAACCGATGTTGTTGTCCATCAACCCGGCTACAATCCCACCTATAAGGTAATGACGTCACCACGTGTTCATAATACCGATAATGTTGAACGATTGTACTCATCATATTCAAAATTGCCCTCTATTTTAAAGATTAAAGGTCAAATTTATCTTCGAAGAGGAGCGTTGATGCCACCAGCAAATGAAGAACCCAAGATCCTTCAAATTTATTTCGTTGGAAATCCCAAATTAGAATTGAGTTATCGTCTTGCGCTCTAACTCCAATGTCTTTTTCATGAACACAATGCGCTGGTTCGTTTGTTTAAAACTGGAGACAATGTCTTCCGATGGTCACAAAATAATCATTAGAACAGACAAAAGACCAACCGGAGGCCATTTACGTCTGTACAATGCCCCCACTATCGACGAAGTCACAATTGTGATTGTTGGTGAAAATGTGGAGTCGCGCGATATTGTGATCAAGCGGCGTGATAACGGACGAGTGCAGCGCGTATATGAAACTCATCGGTCATATGATGCACTTCAATATCCATTGATGTTTTGTCAAGGAGAGGATGTCTACCTCTTCAAGTTAAAGAAGATCAATCCGCTGACCGGTTAGTTATTGAGCTGTTGATTGTACTTGCATTGCTATACAAATAACATATTCATTTTTCAGGTGAAGAAGCGAATAAGAAGGCCGGTTCCATGCAGTTTTATGCTTATCTTTTGAGATGCCGTTGATTGTTTCAACAGTATTGCGTCGATATGTACGTGAAAATCGAAACCGAACATTTAAATTTCATCTGCTTCAATCAATCAAAACTATGTTCCGAGCAGTACATTCATCTGCGCGATGCCATCATTTCGGATGGAGATGCAACCAACGTTGGTCAATTGACCATTCTCTCAGCAACATATGATGGCATCCCATGGCATCTACATGAATATGCGCAGGATGCTATGTCGTATGTACGGCATAACGTACGGCCAGATTTGTTCAATACGCTCACATCCAAAATGGCCTGAAATTACTAGTAATCTACTGCCAGGACAAACTTCCAGCGATTGCCACGACATCACCGTACGTGTGTTTAAACAAAAACTTAGGACGCTAATCGACTTCATCGTAAAGCAGATGGTTTTCGGACAGCCTCAGCCAGGTTGTTGGATGTACTAAGTAGAGTGGCAGAAGCGTGGTTTACAACATGCAGACATTCTGCTGTGGTTAATTGAGAAAATCAAACCAGACCAAGTCGATTCAATCATCAGCGCCGAAATATCAGATTCAGTAGCCGACGCGGAATTGTTCGCGGTAGTCGCAACAAGCATGATGCACAGTCCGTGCGGATTGCACAAAACAATATCCGCGTCCGTTGCTGCCATATGCAATTAGTGGAAACGACGGTTATCCACTATATCGGCGTCATTCATCTGAATATGGTGGCAGAAGAGTCACGATGACGGTGAAAGGACAAGATGTCGTTCTCGATAATCGCTGGATCGTTCCGTATTGCAAGCTTCTATCGAAAACATTCGCAACACACTGCAATGTTGAGTACTGTAACTCCATTAAGTCCATTAAATATGTCTGCAAATACGAGGGTTCATCGATTAGTTTATTTGTTATAGTCGTTTGAAGTAAGCAACTTTTGTGTTTCTTGAAAAATGGAAAAAAACGAATTTCGTGCAATGATTAAACACTACTATTTGAAAGGGAAAACGGCGAAAGAGACAAAAGAAAAGCTCGATAAACATTACGGTGAGTCTGCTCCGTCAGATTACATGGTAAAATATTGGATTGCTGAATTTAAACGTGGCCGAAGAAGCACTGCAACAATACCATCAACAGGAAGGCCAAAAGAGGTGGTTACTGAAGAAAATATCAAGAAAATCCTCGATATCGTTATGAATGATCGCCGATTCAAGTTGCGTGAGATTATTGAAATGGTAAACATATCATATGAACGTATGTTCAACATTTTGCATGAACATTTGCATATGAAAAAGCTATCGGCAAGATGGGTGCCGTGTTTGCTCAGTGTCGAACAAAAACGAGTTCGACAGACCACTTCACACAGCATTAGATACGATGCTAAAATTACGTGAAATACACTTCGAATTGGTTGATCATTCACCTTATAGTCCAAATTTAGCTCCTAGTGATTTTTTCCTGTTTCCAAACTTGAAAAAATGGCTCGCAGGACAAAGATTCATCTCAGACGAAGAAGTGATTATCGAAACTAACGCGTATTTTGAGGGGTTCCCGAAATCGTATTATTCAGATGGTATAAAAAAGTTGGAGTATCGTCTTACTAAGTGTGTCGAACTAAATGGAGACTATGTTGAGAAATAAATGGTTTAGGTAGCATCATTTTCAATCCGCCCTCGTACGTGAACAAAGGTAGCGACCTGGCAGTGTTCGGCATTCGTGCTCCGGATGCAAATGACGAATTGTCAATATTCCAATTGGGCCGTTATGTTAGTTGCAACGCAGCGATTTGGCGTATTTTCTCATTTGCATTACACGAACGTCATCCCATTGTTCAAGATTTGTTGGTGTACTTGGAGAATGGAGAACGTGTCTATTTCACGGAAGCTAATGCAGCACAATGAACAGAATGACCACCAGCTACAACACTCACGAATTTCTTCGAAATTTGCCAAAGCGATCCGTTCGCACGATCAATGCTTTACTGCGAAATGCCGCGCTATTATGCTTGGAACCAGTCAATGAAGAAGTTTCAACGACGAAAGAAAGGTCAACCTGTTGCAGGATACATAAATGTGTATTCGACAGATGTGCTTGGCCGTGTGTACACCGTTTATGTACGACACAACGAATGCTTCTATCTTCGTTTGCTTTTGTTCCATGTTCGTGGTCCTACTTCGTTCGAATCGCTTTGTACTAGATGGCGTGTTGTGCACCACTTATCGAGCAGCTTGCCAACGTCTGAATTTGCTGGAAAACGACTCACATTGGGACTCAACACTCGCCGATGCCACTGTTTCTACGCCGGCAAATCAAGTTCGTGCATTATTCGCGATCATCATAGCGACGTGTCATCCATCGAACGCATTGAAATTGTGGAACAAATACTAGGGCGAGATGGCTGACGACATTTTGCATCGAGTTCGCACTATACAACATCGAATTATGAGCTGAAATGAACGACGAGATACGCAACGAATCTTTGATCATGATCGAAGACACGTGCGGGCTTATGTGCGACAGCTATTTGTCAAAATTGGGCACGCCAGCACCAATTCGTTCGATGCACGATTCATTTAATCGTGAATTGATACGAGAGCAAGTGTACGATCGAAATTCAATGAGCCCAATAGTGCGAATAAATGTCCCGCTTTTGAATGCCCAGCAAAAGATCGTCCACGATGCATTGATGAAGGCAGTTGATGAAGGAAACGACGGAATATTCTTCCTCGATGCTCCCGGTGAAACAGGCAAAACCTTTCTGATTTCATTGGTTTTGGCCAAAATTCGCTCGAGATCTGAAATAGAGTTAGCCGTTGCATCATCGGGAATTGCAGCCACATTGCTAGACGGCAGCCAGATGGCACATTCTGCGTTGAAGTTGCCGATGAATATCCACACGAATGACAAACCAGTGTGCTCAATTGCCAAGAACTCGGCGATGGCTAAGGTATTGCAAGAATGCAAAATCATCATCTGGGACGAGTTCACAATGGCACATAAATGATCATTGGAAGCGTTCAATCAAACAATAAAGGATTTACGAAGTAACTCAAGGCGTTTTGGTGGAGCGATGATTCTGCTGTCCGGCGATTTTCGTCAAACGCTACCTGTCATTCTGAGATCAACAGCTGCAGATGAACTCAATGCATGTCTGAAATCGTCTAGTTTGTGGCGCTATGTGAATAAGTTGCAGTTGACCACGAGCATGAGAGTCGCGTTACAGAAGGACTCATTCAATCTGATGTTATGACCGGATCGATTTCGTTTCCTTTGAATTCTTGCATGTTCACGACGTCGACGGAAGAGATTATCACGAAAGTGTTTCCGGACATCCACCGAAATTATATGGATCACGATTGGCTCAGCAAACGAGCGATTTTGGCAGCGAAGAACAGGATGTTGACACTCTGAATTACTATATTCAAAACCAAATCGCTGGGGAAATGCGTTGTTACAAATCCGTTGACTGTGTTACCAATCAAGACAAAGCAACCAACTATCCATAACTTGATGCTCAAGGTAGGATCTGTGATAATCATGCTGCGTAATCTGAACCATCCGATATTGTGTAACGGGGCGCGATTGGCTGTGCAGAAACTGATGAACAACGAGATTCAAGCGACGACCATCAAGGGCAAATTTAAAGGAGAGGATGTTCTAACTCCGAGAATTCCTCTGATTCCAATTGACATTCCGTTCGACTTCAAGCACATTCAGTTCCCTGTTCGTTTGGCGTTCGCTATGACGATTAACAAATCGCAAGGTCAATCGTTGGAAGTGTGCGGAATAAATCTGGAATTTCCGTTTCTCATAGTCAGTTGTACGTCGCGTGTTCGAGAGTTGGTAAACCGTCATCGTTGTTCATTTACGCGCCGGACAACAAAACGAAAAATATTGTTTACTACAATGCATTTTATTGATTTGCGACTTTATTAGATTTAATTGCACTCGAATAAAATACATTGAATTCTTTTAAAATCCCACTGACTCCAATTCATTTCCACACTGAGAGCAAAAATCCAAAAAACAACGCAATTTTCGATAGATGCCTGAGTTTCAATCGACATTTCATTCCCTTTCAATACTTTAGTGTTGAAATCGATGAAAAACAGAATGGAATGGCCACTCAACTCAATCGTCTATTGAGAATTGAGTTGAGTTGTTTGACTTTTTCTCTCATCAAAATCAATTTTCGTGAAGGACAAAAGTATTTGCTCGGAACGCAGTAATTTGGGGCGGAACGAGGTTCGCCGGGGCAGCTAGTATCTATATAGTAAATAATGTTTAGTTTAAATACAATATTTAAATTTTATTTCTTGAAATTAATTCATTGAACTCAATTAAATGACTTAACCTGTTTTATTTTGTTTTCTCAAGATTATTTCTTACTCTTTCTGTTGCTAACGTTTCTACAAAATAAAAAAACATGCCGCCTATTTTCGTCTCTTTCTATTAAAATATAGTTATTTGTTCAACATTTTGGTTTAACATGTTTAGTATTAAAAACTCTTATTGGATTGGGGATTTTTTTAGCCAGAAGTTGTCAATCTATACAACAAACATATGTGTGGTGTTGACATTCTGGACGAAACTTTAATCTTATTACCGTAATTTTATAAAATCGAAAAAATGGATTTTACGTGTAATAATGCATTTCCTAGCTTTGGCGATTTCATTAAGCTGGATGAAGTATAGAAGCAAGATGTTAGGGAATAATGAGCCCAGAAAAAATATAAAGGACCTATACTTGATTTTCGAATGGAAATTACGTATTATCCGATCAACGTTAGTCAAGTCCATACCAGAAATCGAGGCCGTCCCTCGAATATCGAACCTCACATTGTACCTACATGAAGACAACGAAGTGAAGTACGTCCAACCGTTGATATCCAACTCGATGGTGTACGAGTATTACATTTACCTGATGTTGATAATAACAAAGAAGCTACCCGCTGTAAGCTTACAGGTTACAAGGGCCATTCGCATTTCATGTGTATTAAGTGCTACATTCACTTAGCTTATTAAGCAATAGAAATTCCTTTAATGCATTTCATACTAACGGACGCCCTTTAGGGCCTAGCAATAAATAATCATGTAAATTAGTATTCTAATTACATTTGTATGTCGTTATTTTTTAGTTTTATATTTTTTTATATAAGAAAAATTTTGTGATTTGTGATAACAATGAATTTAGTGAATTCACTAAAAGACTGTTTAAATATAAAAAATTATAACAAAGAAGAAAGAAGAACATAAGAATGAAGTAGTTTTACTAATAACAACTTAAACAAAAAATCTTGATAGATTGAGAAATTAATTTGTTTTAAATGAATTAAACAAAAATGTACATTATAATGTACGGCCCAATTCTACTCTCCGTAGGCACCAGAGGACTTAAGCACCTCAAAATCGTCACCTTTATGGCGTATTCAACACATAAAACCTGTATGCTAATTTTTTGGATGACAAGATTAAATTCAGGAGCGCGTGAAAAAAATGCGATGGGCATTTACATCTTATTCAGGGGCAGAATTATGCAATCAGAACGCGAAAATTATTTGTTCCAAAATATTTGTGTGCACAAATAAAAAATATTTTGAATAATACAAATAAACAAATATTTCACAGCAAAATTTTCCCGTCCACTATTCATTATCGAGCATTTTTGTACGGGAATCTATTACCGGTAAGAAATGAGTTTGAACATCTCTTAATAAATAAATCACTAGCAAAACCCAACTTTATAGCAAATTTTAACAGTTTCGATCGAGCAGGTTTGAAAATATTTTTAAATTCGTTAAAAATTTCCGGTCGTTTATAATGCTTCCACCCTAGTATGACCCAACATTCATTTTTCGTGTATACTCACTTGCATGCACAAGTAAAATGGAAACGAGTAGGTACGATTTTGAGATCGAATTCCGGATAAAATACAAAAACAAGTGCAACTTGTAAATTTTACGCTAGTAATGATAGAAAAAAACATAATAAATCGATCAACAAAATAGTGCAAACAAGGACATGTTTCAAAATGCTACGAGGATGTCCGAGGACGGCTTAAAAAAATGTCCTCTGAATATAGGACGGTTGGTCACCCTAACCATGAACACATTTATATAGCGAACCGTTTATACAAGACGTCCGCTTCATCCGCCCCTAACCAAGCATGTGAAGTTATCCCAGTTTTTCATCCCAGGATTTTTTTATATTATTATTTACACGAAACTATTATATTCCATTACAGTTTTTTCATTTTATACCTCTATAAGACGAAAGAAATTATAAACACAACAACAAATTATCCCATCCCAGTTTTTTCGTTTATTTGTTGTTCGTGTAAAACAAATTCATACTTGGAAATAATGAATTGGGTTTTGGTAATAGTAATTTTGTACGAGTAAATTTCTAGTTCACGATAACAATACGCCAAAATATTAGTTAAAAACATTAAGATTAATTTATAATGAGCACCCCAGTACCAGCCGTATGTTAGGATTGGCACAATCTTCCAGCTTCGATATGGCCCCATATAAATTTATATGAAAATCGTCTTTAACTTCCAAACCCTTCCTGGGCCGGAAATAGCGATTAATGTTTCGAAATGGTATGTAATTGAGTGGTTGCTGACCAAATGGCCAGCACCAGCCGTATGTTCAAATTTGAGTAAATGGCCAAGTTCCAAATTACAGGTTATGGTAAATAAACATTTGTATCTTTTAAGAACATTCTAGGCCGGAAATGATTCCTTAGGTTTTGAGTTGGAAATAATAAGGGCAAACTATGGTGAGCACCCCAGTGCCAGCCGTATGTTAGGATTGGCACAATCTTCCAGCTTCGATATGGCCCCATATAAATTTATATGAAAATCGTCTTTAACTTCCATACCCTTCCTGGGCCGGAAATAGCCAAGTTCCAAAATCACAGGTTAAGGTAAATAAACATTTGTATCTCTTAAGAACATTCTTGGCCGGAAATGATTCCTTAGGTTTTCTTCCTTAGGATTCCTTAGGCCTCAAACACCTGTTGCTAGATTTTCAAGTTGATTGTTTGCTCTAAATTGAACATACGACTGAAGCTGGTCACTTGGTCCGCATTCACTCTGCCATGTACCAACTTAAACTATACTTTGCAATTTCCAAACCATATACATAGTTGTTTAAAGTTATAGACGGTTTCCTTATAACTATATACTGTATCGCTAGAAATTCCCCGGAAAACTGCTTTCATTGTATAATGGTTGAAACTGGTCACTTCGTCAAAGGGCTATTTACCCAAATTTGGAAAAACCATTCCTAACATACGGCTGGCACTGGGGTGCTCACCATAGTTTGCCCTTATTGTTACCAACTCAAAACCTAAGGAATCATTTCCGGCCTAGAATGTTCTTAAGAGATACAAAAGTTTATTTACTTTGAACTGAAATTTTGGAACTTGGCCATTTACTCAAATTTGAACATACGGCTGGTGCTGGCCATTTGGTCAGCAACCACTCAATTACATACCATTTCGAAACATTAATCGCTATTTCCGGCCCAGGAAGGGTTTGGAAGTTATAAACGATTTTCATATAAATTTATATGGGGCCATATCGAAGCTGGAAGATTGTGCCAATCCTAACATACGCCTGGCACTGGGGTGCTCATTATAAGTTAATCTTAATGTTTTAAACTAATATTTTGGCGTATTGTTATCTCGAACTAGAAATATACTCGTACAAAATTACTATTACCAAAACCCAACTCATTATTTGCAAGTACGAATTTGTTTTACATGAACAACAAATAAACGAAAAAACTGGGATGGGATAATTTGTTGTTGTGTTTATAATTTTTTCCGTCTTTTAGAGGTGTAAAATGAAAAACTGGGATGGAATATAATAGTTTCGTGTAAATAATAATAAAAAAAAATCCTGGGATGAAAAACTGGGATAACTTCACATGCTTCCCTAACCTGGAGATCAGATGAAAATTTGGTATTGGTTTTAGGGCATCAATGACTTGTTGAGCTCCAATATACAATCAAGATGTTAGACTTTGCCGACATGCATTGGCGGGTATTAAGCTAAAACGATGGAGATGCAATTCTCAACTAATAGTTGATATGGCACAGTAGAACATCGGACACCATCTGTCATTTTATGTTGGTCCCCACCAGTTTTTAAAATGCTCATCACTGCATGTTCGGCAGAAAATCGGTAATCAGCTTGAAGAAAAAATGTTTGCACCGCGATCTTTATTTTAATCACGCTATCACTTCATAATACGTTTCTATCGAAAGGACTTCTATTTAAATTCATTTTGCAACAATATCGCTAAATGTCATTTTACAACACTTCAACACTTGTACGGTAGCTTTACATGTAAATACGTACATATTATTGTTCAGAAAGATTTTGCCAAATTCTAAAAAAACAACAACGCTATTTGTATTTACGTTTTACAAGCAAAATATTATCAACAAAAATAACTTCTTATTTAATAAAAATAGCTAAAATGTGATTATGAAATGGCGATCGTAATTTTTTTCTCACTACCAAAATCCGATAACATTTTCTCTCACTTGTCGTATTTAAAATGAAAATGATTTTTCTTCTTCGACTAATCAAAAATATAAACATACGACCAAAAGTGTGCGGAGGTGGCTCTTCTTGTATTCTTCTTACAAAAAATATAACATACGATCGTATTATACGCGATCAAAAGCTGTTCTACGATTTGCTCGATCGAGGATTTTTATTTAAGTCGAGTAATGACATTGAAATTGTACACATATAAATATAAAATATATATATTATATATATATTTATATTATATATATATATATATATTATATATATATATATATATATATATATATATATATATATATATATATATATATATATATATATATATATATATATATATATATATATATATATATATATATATATATATATATATATATATATATATATATATATATATATATATATATATATATATATATATATATATATATATATATATATATATATATATATATATATATATATAATTATAATTGTATAGTAGTTGCGATGTTTCTTGTTTCATAAATTCCGAAATGATTTAGAGATTTAAGATCTAAGATATGCGTGGGCTAAAATTTAGTAATTGAAAATTAAAACAAGATTTTATTATAGTATAGTGTACAAAATAGTAAAGTGATTAATGCAGTATGCATACTATAGAACCCAACAAATTTAGTGAGTCACCCTTTCTCGTCTACTCAGATTTGACTGATATAGTTTGACATTATAAAATCAACTTCTCACATATTCGTTGATCTTTCGAATGAAGTAATTGTTCGTACAGCTGTTTTAAGAATTAAAAATAGTTCTTAAACTTAATTTTAATTCGAGTGGTTTGTTCTTATTTTTAAATTAAAAATCATAATGATGTACCATACGCCTTTTAGTTCAATTACACAAATCAAAATATGCCTGGATAAAATTGCGGGTCTCAAGTGCGCAGGTTTATTACATTAATTAACTCTTTAAAATTATTTATGTGGTGCATCCGTTTTACCCGCGCAATTTCTTATTTAAAATAAAGAAGGCAATCAGTGAAGCTGTAAATAATTTACTTTGGCAATTTAAGAATTATATACAGAATATTGTTTACTTCTTTAGTTTACATCAAAGTCATTCATCCATTGTGATCATATAATGGGGCAATTATACAGAGCCAACAAAAATACATAATCATATTTATTGCCAGATTATATACGTTTTTACTGCTGTAATATTATTGTTAGGTGTTTCAATTACGTATGTGCCGAAAATATGACGGGTTGAATGAATGTACTCGTACTATCGACAAATATGGTACGATCGTAAATTTATTCTGGATATGCTTATTCGCCAAATCAACAGAGCGAAAATAATTACTTGGCTCATGACTAAATTGTACGAAAATGGCGAATATTATTTTGTAATTGGTCATTTCTACTCAAATTGGCGTGAAAATTAATTAAAATTTTGTTTGACTCATAAATTAAAAATATTGATCAACATTTTATAATTTTGTAAGTATAGCTAAGCGACTAAGTTGCGAATTTTAAAACAGATTTTTAATATTGGATGTTAAAATTAAAGCGGAGTTGATAATTTTTTGTGACCACTCCTGCCGCGCGTTTAAAGATCAAAAGTTGTTATTATATTATCAGCGTGCTTCAGATGATCAATATATCTTGCCAATATCTTATTGTGTATGTGGCTAGCAAATATTGTCAAACTACAATTACCATAGACGATCAATTTATCTAAATATGTCCATCCACTATCATAGTAAAAATACTCAAGCTTGATAGTCTGATATTAAAAATATAAAGTCGCTGAAATATAAACAGTTACTAATTTAATTTTTGACATATCGCTCGTATTTATATCAATAAAGAATTTCTAACTATCAATACTGGATTGTAAAGATTTTCACAACATTACAAATATTTTGGATTCCATCAAAATATCGCAATGATATTTTAGACATCATCAAAATTACAGTGTTTTTGCCTCCTACAACGATGATTTTAGTTAGGTGCCTGGCTTAATAACTTCAAGTGCTAGACTTCGCGAATGGCTATCGGATTTTGAGTAAAAATAACATTATTCCATCTAGAAGTCAAAAATTCTAGTGGCTCTAATTAGTGGCTAAAAATTAATTGGCGTACGCCTGAATGAATGGAACTGCACGTTCCAGCTGAACTTGGAGTCACAATCTCCCAGAACTCCGAATCACCTAAATCACTGCTTGTTTGCTTTGAATTTTAATCTTTCAGATGTACTATTTTTTAAACTATTTGAATGTTAATTTTCATCCATTTCTGTATTTCATGATGTCGGTCTAGGTACTACATGATGTGGATCAATTAGTCACCTAACTAAATCCACCTAGCAGTAAGTTAATTGGAAACACGATTGCAAGTTTGAAAATGTAAATATACCTAATGCGGGACAGCAGTATATCCAATATTGATAGGATCTATGTTCAAGTCTGGATTAAAATGAAATTGTTTTACCAGTTCAATAATTTTGCTGCTAAATTTTATCATCAATACTGATATTATTTTAATCTAAATTTCGATGGCCATTAACGGCCATTCTCGGAGATTCAGCTCTGGCTAGTAATTGAATTTGACCATTTAGCCATTTAACTAAATCCACCTAGTGATTACAATGCATGCCTTCTGGTTTTTACTACGATTTTTGATTAAGATTTGTATTCTCTTGTAACAATTTTGATTGTAACAAACACCTTCTTACAACTTAAGTGATCGTAGTTTTCTACTCTGATGATGAATATGAAAACCATATCATACTCGTATGACGAGTATGAAGTCCTCTAATACTGATTTTTAATTAGATTTTAGAATGGAATTCCATGTGAAGCGGAATATGGAAATAACGAAACCAAATTGTAAACGCCGGCGACAGTCATCATGAAAAATACTGGGATTATCAGCAGCACTAATCACCAAGACATTTAAATTAATGACGTGCAATGTTTACGATACAACTTGCAACATGCAAGTGATTTACAATTGCAATACGCATACATCGACATACATTGAGCAGTGCAAGGTAAGATATAGAAAAGAACGCCCAAAATTCGTAGCGATATCTTAAAAACTGAATATGATATTAATCTATTTGTCCATTCGATTAAGAACCACTTACAATTTCCAAATGTTCCAATCCAAAAATGAAGTTTTTGTACTAAATCTCATAAACAATATAAAAAATATCAAAATGCTGTGTTCAACTACCATAGTGAAGTTTCCGACAAACTAAAAATGACAAAAAACTTTACAACGAACCTACACTTTCAGAAAAAACTTGTTTTGCAAAACGAAATAAACAGCTAATAAAAATAAATTCATAATGGCAAGCTAATTTAGCCACAACAATGAGCCATATTCTTTCAGTATGTTTTCTAGAAATCAACATATTTATGCGGTGGGCAGTTCTAGATTATTTTAATATTAAAATGTTGCTATAGTAAAATGTGTAGTGGCGGTTTGATGGTCAATGACAAGGCATCGTAGAGGTATCTACGCTTAACCGTATATAAAAGCATGCTAATTAGACAATTCTTAATGTTTTCTGGAAACCAACATATTTATGCGGTGGGGCAGTCATAGATCTTTTCTATTTTTAAATTTTGTTATAATGAAAAGTGTAGTGGCAGTTCGATGGTCAATGACGGGGCATGGTATATTTAGGCCGTAGGGGCAGAAAACGTTAAGAATTGTCTAATTAACATGATTTCATATACCGTTAAGCGTAGAGATGGCTACGCTTGACGGTATATGAAATCAAGTTAATTAGACAATTCTTGATGTTTTCTACCCCTACGGCCTAAATAACTGAAAATAGCGATTATTTATGAAATTACTATCAGTGCAGACCAACCTAATACACGCGCCTTTCATCAGGAACTTTTACTCAAAATAGTGCCCAGCAAATCAAACAAGAAAAAGTGGGTGTTTTTACTACGTGTACGGATCTATGACGTGAATACGTAAAATTTAAAGCATATATAATTTTTTAGTTCCGCCCCAGGAGACCATATTCCAGAACATCTTCCATAAATCATTTAAGAATCCTATTTCCATCCAAAATACCCAATACCATCATAATCGGTTAATAAATTACCGAGTTCCAACCTAGGTGGTCATATTCCAGAACGTCTTCCAAAAATCATTTAAGAATTTCATTTCAATCAAACATTCAAAATCCCATCATAATCGGTTATGAAATTACCGAGTTCCGTCCCAGTTGGCCATATTCCAGAAGTTCTTCCAAAAATCATTTAAGAATCTCATTTCCGACCACCATATCCAATCTCATGATAATCGGTTAATAAATTACTGAGGTCTGCCGCAGCTGGCCATATTAGAGAACTTCTTCCCATTTCCATCCAACATACACAATCCCATCATAATTGGTTATGAAATTACAGAGTTCCGTCCCAGGTGGCCGTATTCCAGAAGTTCTTCCAAAAATCATTTAAGAGTCCCATTTCCATCCAACATACCCAATCCCATCATAATCGGTTAAGAAAATACAGAGTTCAATACAAACGGCGAAAATTAAAATGGCAGTGTTTCCTCCTCCACCACAAGCGATGCGTTACAGTCACCACTCAACGTAATGAATTCTTTGATTCTTTAGCTATCGAGTGGTGTAATTAAATTTTGAATGAAGATGGTAGGATATAGCTGCAGCTTCGAATTGTATCCCCCGATTTTGTTATCATCAGTTTTTTTGGTTTGCCGCTCTTTATGAAAGCAAATTTAAAGACGTATTCACGTCAAAAGCAACATCCTCACGTCATATAATTCCGCCCATAATTAACAAAAATACCTACAGTGCAATGTCTTCATCACAACTAGTAATTTACTCACTTTGCAGGCTAAAGCGGAAGAGGAGTTCTGGTTGTGCTTTGATTGGACTTTGATACAGGGTGGGCCAAAAGTCACCATGAGGTTTAAAAATTTAATAACTTTTTACTTTATGTATTTTTTTTCAGATTATAAAATATACAAAATGGAATTTTTACACTAAGTATGGAAAATAATGTCACTTAAATGACCTCCGTTTTCAGCTTGGCAATGATGGGCTCGTTTTAGAGCATTTTCCATAACATCTTTCAAAATTTGTGGCTGTAGCGTTCGAATTTCTGCAACAATGTTGGCCTTGAATTCAAGGATTATCTCGGGTTTTTTCAGATATACTCGCTCCTTCAAATAACCCCAAAGAAAATAGTCGGGTGCTGACAAATCTGGTGAACGCGCTGACCAATTAATTTCCGAATTTCTAGAAACTATTCGCTCTTCAAAAGTTTCCCTTAAAAGTGCCATTGTGTCTCTGGCAGTGTGGGCAGTGCCATCCATCCTGCTGGAACCACATCCCAGGCCTGTTTTCAAGAGCATGACGTAAAAAATAAACCGATACCGCGGTACCTCCATTTACGGTTACAGCACTTCCATCTACATTTTCGAAGAATTAGGGCCCAATGATATTTTCAGATGTAATGCCACACCATACTGTACACCTAATGAGGTGCAATTGGCATTGATGAATGGCTCTTGGATTTTCAGAATCCCAGAATCTGCTGTTCTGCGTATTAACAAAGCCTATCAAACGAAAATGAGCTTCATCACTCATAATTAGATTTTCAATAAAGTTGATTTCATTTCTGGCCATCTGTTGAAATTTAACTGCAAAATTTAGACGTTACCGACGATCTCTTGGTTTAAATTCTTGCACCAATTGCACCTTATATGGGAATAACAGTAAATCATATTTTAAAATGCGCCGTAGTGACTTACGAAACATTTCTAGCTGAGCAAAACGCCTTCTGGTAGTTGTTTCTGGTGTTTCGTTAACACTTTGCTCTACACTTTCAATATTTTCCGCAGTGCGAATTAAACGTGGTCTACTGGTTCGAGGCAAACCTCTTACAGTGTCATGTTTGTGGTGACGATCAACTAAGCAACGAATCATTGCTTCAGAAGGTGAAATTCTGACATTAAGATGGCGACGATATGCTCTTTGCGTTAAAATAATTGATCACTGATTTAAATAGTAAAGTTCTATTATTCTGGTTCTTTGTTCAGTTGTGAATCTCTCCATTATTTATTCTCCAGGTGTTATAATAATATAAACGAAAAAGTTATTAAATGTTTAAACCCCAAGGTGGACGTTGGCTCACCCTGTAGCTCCGCCCCCATTTCCAACACCGATAACATCGCAAAAAAATCAATTTTCCAAGTCCTCCGTGGTACAATACAAATCTAAGAAGAAAGCGCATCCTTAGAATTAGATATTGGCAACAATTTCTAAAAACTCAGTTGAAGTCAAATTGCTCTAAATAAAGGGTGGTTAAATTTTAAGGGCCGATGTTGATTTTGAATAAAACACAAATTATTTAGGAAATTATTGTCAATTATTTTTATTATGATAATATGGTGTGGTTCAATTATGTATGGAACAAAATATCGGCCAAATGGCCTCCGCGATCTCGGCGGCACACCTCCACCCGATGGTCCAAATTTTCGATGACGCTTAGGCATAATTGAGGTTCTATGCCGTTAATGTGCCGAATTATCTCATCTTTTAGCTTTTGAATTGTTGCTGGCTTATCGACGTACACCTTTTCTTTCAAATAACCCCAAAGAAAGAAGTCCAACGGTGTCAAATCACATGATCTTGGCGGCCAATTGACATCGCCACCACGTGAGATAACACGGCCATTGAATTTGTCCCGCAAAAGAGCCATTGTTTCGTTTGCTGTGTGGCAAGTGGCACCGTCCTGTTGAAACCACATATCGTCCACATCCATATCTTCCAATTCGGGCCAAAAAAAGTTCGTTATCATCTCGTGATAGCGAACACCATTCACAGTAACTGCCTGACCGGCCTCATTTTGGAAAAAATACGGCCCGATGATGCCTCAAGCTCATAAACCGCACCAAACAGTCACTCTTTGTGGGTGCATTGGTTTTTCGACAATCACTCTTGGATTATGATTCTCCCAAATGCGGCAATTCTGCTTATTGACGAATCCACTGAGGTGAAAATATGCCTTTTGATGCATTTTTATTTGAACGCCTATTTTCATAACATGCATGAATAACTTTAACGCGTTGCTCGATTGTGTATCTTTCCATGGTTCAAATTGAGTTAGTCTGAAATTGAGAAATGTCAAATTAAATATAATTATTATACGGTAGCCGAGTCCAAACTCGTATCTCTAAACAATGGCGTCTGGAAAATTAATGTTGTAGACTCTGAAACCTATAGAGCTTTGGCTAAAAAGCTTAATCCCGAGGGGCTTCAGTGGTTTACCTATGAGGATAAGAATGATCGCCCAATCAAAGTTATGGCCAGAGGTATTCACCCAACCTGCGCAAACGAGGAAATTATTATTATTGTTTTCCCTTTATTAATTACAACAGAGACTTAGCTCATCTAACAATTTGTCTTTCAAATTTACAAATTTTACATTTCTTAAATAATTTTGATTTTGAAACCCAATGGTTAGTCCCAAAATTAATTAAACCTATTTAAAATATAATTTTAACTTGGTATGTTTACTAGGTCAAGTGGCCTCGTTCTTTGAAGTCTTCTTTCAACGACAGGGTTATCTGTCATATGGTCAATATAGGGGTTTCCATGTTCCTGGAGCCTTATTTCGTGTTTGGCGGCATGCTTTTTTATTTCATCTTTGATGTATTCCATCTGTCAGTCCCTGTGAAGGTCTTCATTTCTTGTGTACCACGGAGCATTTACGATGCTACAGAGAACCTTGTTTTGAAACGTCTGTATCATTTTGGCGTTTGTTTGCTTAGTACATCCCCAGAGTTGAATACCGTAGGTCCATATCGGCTTCAGTATTTGCCGATATAGCAGCATGTTGTTGTATATTGTAAGCTCAGAGCCTCTACCTATGAGCCAATACATTTTTCTGAACTTAATATTAAGTTCTTCTTTTTTCTTTTTGACGTGCTCTCTCCACTTGAGCTTGGTATCGAGAGTCATGCCCAGATATTTAGCTTTGTTTGCATATGGCACCGGTTGTGAGTTAATTACTATGGGTAGATGGGAAGCCTTTTGATATGTAAAGTTAATATGCGTGGATTTCGTCTCAGTAGCTTGATTCTCCAGCGCTTAGTCCAGTTACAAACCTCATTGGTAATCTTCTGGAGTTTGCTCGTTGCATCAGCGACATTACTTCCAATGGCCATGATTGCTGTGTCATCTGCAAAGATGGCTATGGTTCCTTCATCTGATGTTGGAATATCCCTTGTATATAATAAATACAGGATTGGTCCTAAGACACTCCCCTGTGGGACACCGGCAGAGATTTTCTTTAGTTCGGAGTATTCATCCTCATATTTATTTCACACGAAAATGTCTATTAGATAAATAACAACTTAGTATGGCATAGAATTGCCTCGGCAGATCTCTATGCAGCTTGAATTCCAGTCCCCTGTGCCAGACTATATCGAATGCTTGGGCGACGTCCAGAAATATGCTGGAACATACTTTTTTGCGTTCTAACGTTCTTTCAATAACGTTGGTGATTCTATGCACCTGTTCAATTGTGGAGTGCTTTTCCCTGAATCCAAATTGATGTGGATGTATTAGTTGTCGGTCATCAATTATTTGTTTAAGTCTTTTTAGTAATAATTTTTCAAAGACTTTTGACATAATTGGCAGCAATGAAATTGGCCTGTATGATTTTTTATCGTCAGGTGGTTTATCAGGTTTTGCTATCATGATTACTTCATATTTGAACATATTTTAAACGAAAGCTTGTATTGACTATGTGTAATAGCTTACGAAATCCTTTATCTGGTAGAGCCTTGATTTTAGGCAAGTAATCGAGTCATATCCTGGGGCTTTTTTAACATTCAAGTTGCTTTTTACTTCTTCTTTTAATTCTTTGAGAGTTACTGGGCGTATACCAAAATCATCTAGCTTGTGGATTGACATTATACATATTTTGGTAGTGGTTGGAAGGTATCATCGAGATACTTCGCAAACCAATCAGCCTTCTCTTTAGGACCTCTAGCCCAGGTTCCATCCTCCTTTTTAAGTGGAGGCACTTGCATTTTGGGTCTTTTGAGTCCCTTCGTTGCCTTCGACAGAGAATAATCAGAATTTTTTTCATCGGTTAGGCTAACTAGATATCTGTTGATTGATGCATTTTTAACTTCTTTAAGAAAAGATTTGAGACTGTTACCTAAATTGTTAAGAATTGTTTTGTTCTTCGGTGTTCTATTGGGTTCATTGGGTAGGATATGTTATGCTTCTTTTTATGTTGTATAATTGGTGTACTTGCCAAGGCAGCATAGTGAATTGCTTCATTGAGTTGTTCTAATTCATCTTCCAAGTGGTGGGGATTTCTTATCGGCACCTGAAGATTGATGTTTTCCTCCAATACCTCACGAAAGAGATCCCAGTTTGTTTTTGAATTTGTTAATCTGGGGGCACTCTCCCTTTGAATTACCATTTCACTGACTGTCATGATAACCGGGGAATGATCCGATACTAGAGAATTACTGTCTTCAATGTGAATGTAGTTCTGGGATATACCTCTTGCTACATAAAAGTCTATTAGGTCAGGTATCTTCGTTTCGTCACTGGGCCAGTATGTTGGGGAACCACCAGAGCAAAATTTACATTTTGATGTCTGCCCTGCTTGCAGTAATTCTTTACCTTTTGACGTGGTAAGTCTAGATCCCCAATAGTTGTTTTTCGCATTAAAGTCACCTCCAATAATAAATTCACGTCCAAGCGATTTAAATAGTTTAAGGTAGTCCTTCCTTTTCAAGTTATGCCGGGGAGGACAATATATTGCAGAGACAGTAAGCTGTCTGTCTTTAATTTGGATCCTTCCAGTAGTGACTTGCATTGTTTCTTCTTCGATATTTAATTCTAAATGGTGTTTTATATTTTCTTTTATTCGTAATGCCGAACCACCTCTTGCTCTTTCCGCTGGATGAATGGAGTGATATAAGTTATAACCCCGTATTTTAACAAACGAAGATTTAACTAGATGGCTTTCAGACATTAAGAAAATGTCGATTTTTTCTGAATTTAAAAATATTTCTATTTCTGGAATATGTTGCATAATGCCATTCGCATTCCAGATTGCTATTTTGAAAGTTGTGTTCTTACTTAACATTTTTTGTTGGATTGCGAGGACGGAGTTGCATTTTCTTCAGTTGATCAGATATCATGTTGTTCAGATTACTTTGGTCATCTAGCCGCTTTGTAATAGCTGCAATGCTGTTCATAATGTTTTCGATAATTTGGTTACTTTCAGAGCCCATATGTTTGGTTGAAACCAAACCTTTCACTACTTGCGTAAATGAACTTCTTTGCCCTGTATTGCTTGGTTGTGGGTTTTGATTCATCTGACTTGCTATTTGAACCCTTCGATTTTCGTGATTTTGCATTGCTTTCTTATTTTATCTCATAATTTTGGTAGTTGTGTAGCAACCTCACAGCCTCGATAATTAGCCGGATGTTGGCCCTTACAATTTGTACACTTGGTTGGCACATCTCTCCCTATTGCACACGCCTGGGTAAAATGATTACCTGAGCATTTTACACATCTTGGATCACTGCTGCAATATCTTTGGGTGTGATTAAATGCCTGGCATTCCTTGCATTGGGGTATGCGTGTTGTGGTTCTCCTCATTGGTTCAATTTTCACCTTCATGTAAAGAATTCCTTTTATTCCATAAATGTTTTGAACATTTTCTTTGTTGTCAAATACTAGCATAAAAAGAGGGAGTCTCATTTTACTGATAATTTGGTTTCCTTCCTAAATTTCTGTTCTCTCTTTTTTAACAATATTCACAGCATCTAGTATTTTAAAACCTTTATTTTGTAAGTTTTCCATTATTTCTTTGTTTGAGCAAGTGTGATGCAAACCACTTGCCATGACTTTTATAGGTCGGGCCTATTTGTTCTCGTAAGTGAACCACTGATACTTTTCCGCATTCAATTTCATAGATAAGGTTCTATAAGTATCTGAGTCCAGAGTATTAATTTTCCAGACGTCATTATTTAACGCTGTTACCTTATAGTCTTTGTCAGTAACCGATTTCATCAGTGACTGAATTTCTGGGTAACTGGTTACACCCACAATATTTATTGGTGGGGGTGATTTTTCTTTCGGTTGCACCAAATTTGGTGTAATGTTCTTGGTAGATTTACTACCTTTTGGTTGATTGGCTTTGGGTAGAGCATCGTTTGAATCTGGACTAGATTGTTCCCTACCATTTAATTGCTCAGCCTCAAGTGACGATTCAGCTTTTCTTTTCTTACTCTTCCTGGACTGTTTTTTTCTTCTTTAGGATCCAGTCCGCCTCTCTTTGTCATTCATCTTCATCAGTGGAATAGATGAGTTTGTCTAGTTCAATGCTTCCTATATCGCAATCTTCTTTTGAATCCCGATTAATTTTTGGTTTTCATTTTCTTGCTTTAGATACTCAATTTCTTCGCTTAGCTTGGCAAATAAATGCTCCATATAGCTATTGCTATTGCTATTTGCAAAGTAAAATTTCCGGTGGCATCACTTATTTCGTGTAATGTTTGTCTAGGTATAGCGTTAGAAAAAGTATCGGCTTGGTCAGCTACCGATTTGCTTCTATTTTTCTTTATCGGTGATCTTTGTAAATTTGGTCTTCTCTGGAACGGATTTGATGTTCCCTGATAATGCAATAGATTGGTGTACCACCTGGGGTATTATTTCCTTTTGTTTGTACCATTGCATAGTTTTGATTGACTAATTAGCTATTCTGCTTCACTACTACGAAGGGATTGGGTACCTCAACCGTTCGTTCTACAAGACATTGCCCAGAGTACGCCCGTATTCATTTATAAATACTTCGCGGAGGCTGTCAATCCCGTACTCCAGGAATTTATTGAGCATCTCAAGCAAGAGGATTATCAAATAGAAAATGCCGTAAACATCATTAAGAAAGAAAAAATCGAAACTGAACAAGGAGTTCAAATTAACAAAAAAGGGCTTCCACTATTTATGCTCTCTTTTAATAACAAACAAAAAGTGGAAGATGTGTATAATATCATGGCAATACTTAACATGAGAGTTAAATGAGAGCCATTGAAAAAAATAGCGAGTTAATACCGCAGTGCAAAAAATGTCAAAATTTTAATCATACGCAGAAATATTGCCAAAGAGAGACTAGATGAGTGACATCCCGCAAACTACAGGGGATGTGAAACAGCTAAGGAGCTACAAATAATAAGAAATAAAACGCGAAAACAAAGTCCAGGAGTGTCGGTAAAAAATTATCAAACTTCCACCAAAGAGGAACCTAAACCTCATGCTAGTAAAACGGGAGAACCAAAACCAAAACTGTACTCGCAAGTAGTCATGACAAAACCAATTTTTTCGGAGCACACTACTGAAGATACAGCAGTACTCCAAAAGTTACTAAGAAGCATGGAAGCTCTTAACATTCGTCTAGCTCAAGAGAATGAATCGTGAAATCTCAAGAGATTCTCATTCGTCGCTCAAGAGAAATGCCTTCAAGCTCTAAGCAACAGGTTAGATAAGCAAGACTCTCTAAATGAAATGAAATCCATGCTCTATTAAAATGATGCAAACAACAACCAATAAAACATTAAGAATAGTAACCTGGAATGCAAATGGGCTAATGCAACATATTCCAGAATTAGAAATTTTCCTAAATACTGAAAAAATAGATATGCCTAGTAGCGGAAACCCATTTTACTTCCACTTCATAACTTAAAATATATGGTTTCAGTTGTTACCACGCCATTCATATAGCAGAAAGGGCAAGGGGAGGATCGTCGGTGGGTATAAAAGAAAACATCAAACACTTTATAGATCTTAAAATAATATACATTACTTAACCCGACAAACAATTTGTAACCAAAAACAGTATCTCGGGAACAATGTTACTGATATTTGGTAACGAAATATTAAATAAAATAATACAAAAATATAACTTTCTCATTTTTTCACATTTAAGAGCATTATACTCGTACTCATTATATGTTTTCCCTTTTTTCTACATTTTGTGTTTTTTTTTCTCAAACGCAATAAAAAAAAACAATTAGATCGTTTTTGTTTCATAAAATCATAACGTTGATAAGTTTTCTGTTGTTTCAGTTCAGTCTGCAAACTTTAATTGTAGTGTTTAAGTGCGCACGTCAAAAATAAGAAACAAATTAAATTAATTAATCAATATAAATAAAATCACATAATTATCACATATCACTTATTTATCACATAAAACAATTTTATATCGTAAGTATTTAATTTATTATATTACATATATATATATTTAATTACACAGAACTAAAAAAATCGTCACCGTGTGTTTCCCCGTAAATTTTTAATGAATGTATTAAAAACTGCTGTTTGTTTGAAATGTTAATTTTTTAACGTTAATAATTGTTTAGATATCAATAATAATTTAAATAATAAGTTCAAAATAACTGTTTTTCTATTAAAACTTAATTATTGTATTCATGTACTATTTTAAAAAATGGCCGCGTGCATCAAAAATCAACCCACACGATTGTCAATAATTTATCGGGAACTGCACGGTATCTTTTTATTTCGCCAATTTATCAATTATTTGTTGGTAACGCGCGGTAACCTTTAGTCTTACTTATACTAGGTAATAAGGGATACTAGGTAATTTTCAAGTAATACATTATTGACAAAATTTGAATCTGGACAATTTTGCGGAAAACCTTATAGGAATTAGTTGTACATGCCGGTAATACATGTTCACTATTTTCTTTTTTATAAAGACGATTTGTTATGCCCGGCATCTCTCCGTATGTGTGTGTCTACGTAATTTACTTTCTGGTTTTATGTGTTACCTTTCGTCAATTGCTCGTAATGGTATTCTAATGTATTGTGAATATATTGAATTATTTTTGTATTGGCTGATACGATCCTTAAAAGCAATCTAACAAAATTTCATTTTAACACGCAGTCTTAGCCCACGGGTTTCAACAGTACTTAGTCGGGAACCACTCAGTACCTTTATGTGTATCAGAAATGTGTCAGTAATTTATCGGTAACCATTAATAAACATATAGAAGTAAGTTTTACTTTTGTTTGAAATCTCGGTGATTTTTTTAATATGGCGGTTTTATATAAAATCTATAATTATTTATGTCGTATTTTTATCGGTAGCATTATTTAATAATTTTGTCGGTATTTACTATTAATTTTTCGGCCATATGTTATGCATCAAAATTTTGAATTTTAAATATTTTTATTCTGTTAGATCATAATGCCGTACAATGATCATACAAACTGTTGCACAAACTCTCGAAGCAGTCTATTAAACGGCGTTTAAGACGCGTACATACACCGATAAATCCATTGGTTGAACCTGATTTACAGGAACATAATGAAAATACAGGGTTTTCATCTATAGTTGAATTACTAAATGCACATAAAGTTCATCTACATGATAAAGATGAGATTTCTGACTTTTATTTAAGCGATCTAGATGTCGATGACCCTGAAAATACCAACGAAAATACGAAAGATGCTTACAGATTTTTATGTGGCTGGAGCGTCAAATACAATATACAATCGAATGCATTGACTGAGTTGTTAAAGTTTTTAAGAGAAAATGGGTTTAACAGTTTACCAAAAGATAGTCAAACGCTCCTTAAAACTCCAGTTACTCGATCTGTATTGCCATGTGCGCCAGGAAACCTGGTTTATATTGGTATTGCTAGTGGATTAAAAAGCGTATTATCAAGTTTAGAGACATTACCGGAAGTAATAGTTTTGGATTTCAACATAGATGGTGTTCCAATCACGCGAAGTAACCAAAGTTGTTTTTGGTTAATTTTTTCACGCATTAGCAATATTATTCTTCCACAAATTTTTACTATAGCAGTTTATCATGGCAATAATAAACCATCTTCTTTCAACAATTTTCTCGGTCCTCTAGTTGATGAACTTAGAGTTGTAATCTCTACAGGATTTACTTACGAGAATGTAACATACGCAATAAAAATTAAAGCGTTTGTTTGTGACGTACCGGCCAGAGCCGCTGTTTTGCAAATTAAGTCACACAATGCCTATTTTGGATGCCCTAAATGTTGCGAAAAAGGTGAATACATTAAAAATCGCATGACATACCCTATCAACAATACCACTAAATTACGTACCGACGAATCTTTTAGATTAAAGGAGAATGAATACCACCACAAAGACACCACAATTTTGCAAGAACTAAAAATTAATATGATTGAAGATTTTCCTTTGGATTATTTGCATTTGTTTTGTCTCGGAATTATGAAAAAACTTTTAAAAATGTGGACGCACGGCATTACATCAGCTTTAATTCCAAGTCGAGATCAGTCTGCAATTTCAAAAAGGTTGGAATCATTATCTCTTACACAGCCCAACGATTTCCAAAGAAGAGTTAGATCGCTATCAGAATTGTCCTATTTTAAAGGATCGGAATTTCGGGTCTTTATACTATATTCTGGGCCTTTTGTATTAAAAAACGTATTATCTGTCCAAAGTATAATAATTTTCTCCTGCTTCATGTAGGAATATTGATACTTTGTCATCCTATATTTTCCAGAACAAAAATTTTCATTGCTGAATTATTACTTATAACATACAACATGCATTGCCTAACTCATCCATCTGCAGATGTGACGAAACACGATAAATTAGACGACTGATCCGCTTTTCCATTTGAAAATTTTTCCAAATAAGCCCCTTTCACAGATATGAAATTGGATATCGGAATTGAGTAAAGTGAACTTTCAACGTGAAAGAACAAATAAGATATTTCCAATATTAAAGAAGAAGGAGCTGGATTGCGAAGGTAAAACAATTTTCCGAAAAATTATATTCGAGGATTTTGAAACAGATAATGAAAACAAAAATTTTTACATTCTCTTAAAGAATAAGGATATTATAAAATTTGATTACGCAGCAGTAACAAATACTAACATTTGTATATTTGGCAATATCTTTAAAAACCGACACAATTTTTATGAAATTCCGATTGAATCAAACAAATTCGATATTTACGAAGCAGATTTGTATGGAGATGAGTTGCATTCTTGGAGCATTGATGACATTTAGTGCAAATTATTTGGGATGAAAGCTGAAGGCAATGAGGCATTCTACAAACTGACAAGGCGGTCTTAATGATCAGTATATTAAATTTACTTATTAAAACTGTTATAACAAACTAACCTTTTATTGAAATATTTAGTTATAATATTTCAATTCTTTTAGTATATTCGAATTAGTAAACTATTAATAATTTTTTTTTTTTTACTTTTTTACTTGAACTTTAACATCCAAAACGTTAAATTGTGGTAGGTTTAAGTATTTGATTATGCAAGAATTATAATTATTTTTAATATATATCATATAGGATTATGTATGCAGTGGTGGAAACCAATAATAATCTGGGCCATAAAGAAGTATGCGTGGTTTTGTCAGCGTGGATTACGAATGATTATGTGTATTGGCCTCAAAACTACTACTAAGCCCTAATAAAATCATTGAATCCCGATTCAACATGGACACAACATCCTTGCATTGTGTTAAAAGGAAATATAGGTAATTTTAACCATTATTAATTATATTTAGTTAGTTCTATAATACAACTGTGATTTCATAGCTACATATTCTGAGGCGAAAAGCGAGGAAAAGTTTTTAGCGGATAATTCCTGTTCTGAGCTTGACGAGGGGCTGAACAAGCATGTACTAACATATAATTTTAACGCTGAATTCGATACTAACGGTCGAAACAATGAAGTTGTAATCGATGATGAAATCACCGTTAAATTATCATCGCCCATTAATGGTTTATCCAATGAATGTCTAAACTTAAATCACGAGTACCAAGAACCAAACACAACCCGTACCACAGTTTCACCAGCTGCAACATACACAATGATGCTACCACCCCCAAAGGCGAATTCATGGGAAAATAAAAATATGACATATCTTAGCATTAGTTGATAAGGTTAATGATATTTTATCGAAATTAAAAAAATAACAAAAAACGAAATGAATTAATCGAAGAGCAAGCTTTTAAAATCGAAAAGTTGCAAGACGAAGTATCTAAAACAAACCACACGTTAGAACAGTTAGTAACGTCTAATATTATCGTAATTCAAAAGTTTAAAAAAATCGTAAAACAGAACGATTTTGCGTATCCAGCAGTTCCAATCAGAACTGTGGAGAAATTAAACTTGATTAATGCAAAATTGACTGAAAACTTCTACATGGATCAAATGGTAATAGATTTTGAAATAAAATTTAAATTAATATTTCTAAAAATTGATTTGTAATTTACAGATTATTCGACTTTTTAAATATCGACCTCCAAACGTCAACAAATCTGTGAAGCATATGTTGGAACATTTGATTCATTATGACATAATAAAATTATATTCATGGACAGGGTAGTCTGGGATTGCGAAAGATAAAACTCTTTAATATCATTTATATTTACATGAAAAACTTAAATCTTAATTTGCTAAATTTATTTATAAAACAATTCTATTTGCCATCATATGAGTTAATCTTGCCGTTTTAATTAGTTTTAAACCACTTCTAGCTGATAGCGTTAAAATTTGTTTTTCATGTAAATGGCTTACTACATAGAAAATTAAATAAGACAAAATGCTAATTTGTTAAATGGCAATTCAATATTCTATAGTAACTTAAACAACAACTATGTCACTGATAACTGGCTACACAGACAAGACAGTTAAATATTTTCTTGGAGCAAACTAAATTTTATCAAGATTGCATTGTGGTTTTTTATGATTGCGAAACTAAGTTTTACTTACCGGCCATTGGCCAATTCTACGTGCAATCGGCCACTTGCAAACTATTTTAGCAATTTACCTTTTTATTATTATAACTATACAATTATAATTAAGTTTATTTTCAATGCTTAAGAAAATTTTACGAGACTTGAGTATAAACATATTAAATTTGTTGTGCTATAATTAAACGCTTTTTAATTAATAAATGGTTTTGTTTCTTTATAGGAATTAACAAATTAATTTTTCAATGTTATTCAGTGTCTCCTTGTTTAAGACTTATAGTATATGTAAAAAAATAAAGAATGAAATATTCGTAGAATAAGAAGAATTTATATAATAACCGATCTGTTATAATTTATTTAATTTTAAAAAATTTACATTTTGATTGATCTTTTAATATTATTTTAATGAATTTATTTACGTTGATACTTGATGGTACCTGTATATATCACTATTTTAATGAAAATTATACTTATGAATAAAATAAATATTATTTTTTATTAATACACAGTAAACTGTGGTCAAATTCCAAAAAGTTAGCAGTGATTTCCATCGAAATATGATGCAAGGTCCACATTACGCTTTCGTTATGTAGTAATTTTTATAACAGCTTGGCATATATATTTAGGGTTTTCGACCCTCGATCGACTTTTATTTTTATTTTTAAAATTACTTTACGATTTCACGATTGAAATTGGTAACGTATTGATTACAATGACTTCCTAACAATGGGTGGCTAAATAAAATCAAAAATTTGCGTAAGTTTGATTCAAATGGGTTCCATTATTACCATTGCGTTTTTGACATAATCTACAATCACAATCGTGTGTCGCTAAAAGCCCAAATATATGAATGTAATTTCATATTATGTTTATGTCATTAATCTGTAAATTATCCCATATAAAATTAAGGAAATTAGTACATCACGAAACAAATTTTTGAAGAGTAGGTTATAAAATACAAAATTGGTTACTTGATGCCTTGATGATAACACTATTCAAGCGGAAAACTGTAGTTATATTTTACCGTAATAAATACGAAATATAACAAGCATTTTGTGGCTTTAATTTATATTGAAAAACCAACATTATACGGAATATTTATTAAACGTAATTAATGTATAGTGGGAACATTTTAGCAATAAGTACCACATCATTACCGAAAGATTAACTTTATTGCTAACTATTAATTAAATAAAATTTGAGTAATCAACAGGCTATCTGAGCTATCTATTCTTGAAAATTACAGAGCACCAAATATTGGTTTTCATACAGTAATAATAACCGCAATTAAACCAATGGTAACAAATAGGAAACAGTTCCCACCCATTGTGTGCCAGAAATAGGTAATTTTATGGTAACCGATCGGGTTCGTTATCGATTCGATCCCCGGTAACAGCAATGTTTTTTTTTGATTTCAAAATTGAAATTGTTTGTCTGGTAAGTAATGGATCAAGTTGGATCAAGTTTCATAATCGGAGGTGATTTTAATGCAAAAAACACCTACTTTCGCTAACTAACAAATAAACCTGCTGGGAGAAATTCCAGAAACTTGTCGAGGATAATATTGATCTTCAGGTGTCAATTAAAAACCCGATACAGTTTGAAGAAGAACTAGAACAACTCAACAACAATATACAAGAAGCGGCATGGAGTAGTATCCCTCAAGTTCAAAAGAAATGTGCCGAAATGCTATTTACCCTCTGGAAGTTAGGGAACTGGTTGCAGCAAAACGAAAAGTAAGAAAGGCCTGGCAAAGAAGTCGAGCGCCAGAATATAAAACAACTCTAAATTATTTTTCAAAAAATTAAAGTTGCTAAATAAAGAAATCAAAAACGAATCCATTAATAAATACTTGAGTGGCCTTACTTGGGGAAAAGATACCGAGTACTCCCTTTGGAAAGCGACAAAAAGTTTAAAACGACCTAAACTACAAATTCCACTAATTAAAAATTAAGATGGCACATAGGCTATAAGTGCAACGAAAAAAGCTTCGTTGTTTGCAACCCACCTCGAGAACACGTTCCAGCCTCTACCTAGACAAACTGCAGAGGAAAACATACCACCAATATATAAAATGGATAACTACAATATATCTCCTGTCACATTACAAGAACTAGAGGAAATCAATCTTAACCTAAATAGAAAGAAATCTCCAGGATATGACTTAATTAAAGGACAAATAGTAAAAGCTCTTCCTGAAAAACGACTTCGTAAACTACTCCAACTAAATAACGCAGTGTTCATTCTTAAAGTCGTTTTGATACCTTAACCCAACAAACCACTAAATGACAAAAATGTGTATAGGCCGATTTCCTTACTCCCACTAATTTCAAAATTATTCGAGGAACTAATCCTAAAGAGATTCAAACCAATAATAGTAGTAAGAAATCTTATACCTCTATATCAATTTGGCTTCAGAGAAAACCATTCAACAATAGAACAAGTATACCCCGAATTACAAACATAATTAAAGACGTACTTAAAAAAAAGAAAGTATGTTCAAGCGTCTTCTTGGATGTAGCACAGGCCTTTGACAGAGTATGGCATAAAGGCTTGGAATGTAAATTACAAAGAGACTTACCAAAGCAGTTTTATGAAAATCTACAATCTTACATATCTAACCGACACTTTCGTGTTAAATTAGATGGCGAACACTTAGAAATTAAGAAAATATCAGCAGGAGTAACACAACGTAGCGTTCCGGGCCCAACTTTATATGTTCTACACACCTCGGACCTGCCAACGATAGAGGATACTAACATAGCGACGTATAGATGGCACGGTCATCTTACCAGTTGTTAATAGTATAGAAGAATCTACAAGCAAATTGCAAAGAGCTACTAATATTGTTAGTATCTGGACCAAGAGATGGCGAATAAAACTTAATGAAACATAATCTGTTCAAGTAAACTATACCAACAAGAAGGTCAACTGGATACCAGTAGAACTGAACTCTCAGCAAATACCCTATGCATACACAAAGAGCATATCAAAAGGAAAACAGAAGAGTTAAACATTAAATACAGACAGACGGATTGGCTCTTAGGAAGAAATTCTGAGCTAACTTTACATAATAAATTGCTACTATACCGGTAAATTCTAAAACCTGCGTGCACTTACGCTATTCAGCTCTGGGGCTGTTCAAATAAAACTAATGTTAATATTATCCAGTCATTCAAAAGCAATGTCCTAACGTGGAATAGTTAATGCACCATGGTACATAATAAATGCCAACCTCCATAGAGATCTAGTCTACACCAAAATGTTGGGACACGTCGTAAGATGCATGACACAAACCGAGTGAGATGGCTGCGAAGGAAGAAACCGCTTGATCTACTAGATCCAATCAGGATCGACTAATAAAATTATAAAACTGAAAAGGGGACTAGCCAAACAGCTTCAACCCTCCAAATGAGAATATAAATTATGAAAGATACATCACTAGATGATTTGTAAATCAGCTGTGATAAATAAATATAAATAAAAAAATTGGATAAAAAATATTATTCGGGATTGTGAAATCCAACATTTTTGATTTCAAAAATATTTGGGTTTCGGGACTTTTTAACTTCCAGGATTTTAAAATGTGACATTTTCCGCTCCTCATATTATTTTACAATTAACAATTCGCCCATGAAAACATAGGATTGCTTTGTTTAAAGAGGCTAGCTTTAAAACTTCATCTTGTCAAAAATTAAATTAATTTTGAACAAATTGAAATAAAACACCTACGCGATTTAATTAATTAAAACCAAAAGACAAGAAAATATTAACTTTTCTTAAAAGAAAAGAGATGACTTGGTGTTGTTTGCTGTCACACAAATTTATCATTTTCCAAAACATAATTCTACTACGTTTCGCACAAACCTCGAAATAGCAAAATGTTTTCACTATTGACATTGACGGCAACAACAACTGAGCACGGGATTCAATGAGTTAATTCAATAATCTGGAAATGTGTATACAACAATTTTTCAAGTAAAATAAACTCTGGTTTATTCTAATGGAAATCTTGTTTACAATACGAAACTGCAATTTGAAAAATTATATTTCACAATTTATATAGTTCTTTAAAAATATATTTGGTCTGTTTATATAAATTCCAAATAGAAAGTGTTATAATATGCAATTTCAAACAATATTAAGATTTCATTGAATGTTTAGAAAATTCGCTTGCTTTTAATGTACAGGCGTGATCGTTGATCCGGTCGCAAATCATTTATTTATATCCATGTCGTCAGCAATAGTATTAAATCATACTACAACAGCTAAATTCTAATATTTATTAACGGAAAATCTTATAATTGCGCGCACATTAAACTTTGTTTAGACAAAGAAAACCAGAAGAAAATTATTTAACTTTCCAATTTCAAACCCATTATTGCATCGTTTAATTTAGAGTTTTAATTAATTTATGACGTCAAAGGTTTGTTAGTATGTACTGAATGACTTGTAAACCATTCATTTTCAGAACTACACGAAACACTACGTCCTTCCATCGCGTATCGATCAATCTTTTAAACATTTGAACTACATACACCAAAATCTGAAAACCTAAATTATTTCTTTTAACATTTTTCCATCTATAAATAGAATTATGTCTAATTATAAAGGCATTTGTTTCGAAAAATTTAATTTGTGTTTGCACTTGGAAAAATTAATTTTTTGCTGTACAAATACAGACATACGCACGTAGACGTACGCATACACGATATATAAAAATTTAATTAATTAAAATTCTTTTGTTTTTCTTAAATTTTTAGGTTACGTCATTCACAAAAGTGCTAAATGTTACTTGTAGCATTTTGTGAATCCGTTTTGAATGACACGTCACAAAAAATGAAAAATACAAACGATAAATTTTACTTTGTGATTTGAAAAATCCGTTGCGGATGAAACGACAAACAAATCAACGTCAATACAACAAACCTACTCTCTACAGATCTTGGATATGAAAAAGCACAAGACAATGCGCGAAAATCAGTAGTTCGCCAATCATCGACTGTAAAAAAAAATCGGATTTTTCATGTGCGATGATATCAATTGGAAAAACTAAAAATATAACGGTGGGGAGATTTAATGTTTCATTGCTAAATTTAATGCCCTTCAAGTTTATTTTTTGGCCTTGTACATTTTTTTTTCGAGAAACGAACGCTCGCTCTTGGTTTAAGGTTAAAGCATTGGCGTATGCTTTTCAAACATAAGAAGATCTAATACACAAATATGATATACATTTTGAAACGTATGTGAAGTTATCCCACGATTCTATCCCAGAAAATAAAATAATTTCATCAGGCAGCACTAATCAATAAAAACCCCATTTGCTCTTGTTTGAAGTTAGCCCAGCCCAGAATTTATTAAAAATCACGTTAAATACAATAATTAAATTCGTTATTTTTAAATTAAAAGAATTTTATATCAAGAGAACATAAACGAACTAAAATTACATTAGACACGATAAAGGTAGTTGGTGCGTTAAAAGTATAAACTTGCCGGATTAAGGCGGTTTTTTGACATGTGGTTTTGAGATCGTCATGTCAAAAAATCGTTCCACTAAGCGTCAAAAAAAATGTAGGAGCGCCCTACGGCTAATTTCGAAATGGCATTAGGAGATTTTAATTCCACAATGTACTCCTGTCATTGTAGCTTATAGTAAATTCCACAAATCTCTCTGAGATTTGTGAAATTTACTATAAGCTACAATGACATTCTTTTATATGCATACTTTTATATTACAATAATTTCTGAAAATAATAATATGAAATGACTGAGCATATGAGCATGTGTACTGAGCATATCTCTTCCTCGGCCGTAGCATATACTTAGGGTATAAAGAGCTGCACATTCAATCCAATTGTCATTGTAAGATTGCCCCAATATATTTAAGCACGTATTTAAGTATGTAGGGGCTATAAACAAGACTGGCAGTTCAAGCTTGTGCTCTAATTGTGAACGAGTATTGAACTCCAAGCCTGGACATAAATTAGTAGTAGTTATAGAGTGCGTTATGGGAATTTTTAACGATAACCGGCAAGTATCGTTCCTACTTGATAAAATAATAATTTGGTTTCGAGAGCAAAATTATTGGCTTCATGGATATCAAATTATTAAATATCAGTTTAAAGCAGCCAATGTCTCACAAAGTAGGATAGGAACCTGGAATGTGGAGCAAGAGTAAGGCCACTGGCATGATCAAGTAGGTATTCTAATTAATTTGGTCATCCATCTGCTGCAGTGAGCATCACTCATAAGTAGTTAGGTCACCCACTGCCCAATTAAGGGTTGGGTAATAAGCTTCTAAAAATTAAACCAGTTCCCCTTTCCATCCTTGTTTGACCCAAGTGGTAGAAATATGTTTGTGATCCCTTGAAGGCGGGTCAGAAAAAATCGTTGTTATGTATATTTAGTTTTTATTGGAAGTGTTATTTGTGCTAATAGTTTTGTTACGTTTCGTTATCGTAGTTTAATAGAATTAATAATACATAGAATACATCAAACCCATCCCCCCCCTGCAAACCTTGAGGTGAGACAGAAGGAAAAGAAAGACAGCTTCATAAAGAACAGCATAAACAATACACCATCCGATGTCGCGAAGCAATTTCCCGTTAGACCATCTATGCAACCTGAGGTATCTACATAAATGATGTAACCGCAAAATGAGAGCCAGTATTCCGAATACCAGAATTAATTAAGGCCTTGGTATAGGATAATATAGTTTTATAATTTTAAAGGAATGTTGTTAGCTCTGACCAAAAGCAAAAAGGGGTTGGGAGATGAATTTGCGCCATTTCTAGTATAAATAGCTACTAGATTTAGGGTACATAGAAATTAACGTAATACTAGTATAGGTATGTATGGTTTTACTAAACAGGAATTTACGCAATACAATCGAAAAAGCAAGAAAGAGGATGCATAGGTGTGAGAGGGAAGGCAGCTACTAATAATTTGTGTTTGTACGTATACTAATCTGATTTCCGAGCCTATCCGTACTACTTGGGTCCCTGCCAAAGAGTGGCCGTATGAGACATTGAATGAACCTATGAGATTAGTAATTCACGGCAAGCAGGACAGAAATGTAGGAACATTTAAGAGCGACATTTTTTGTGTACTAGACTAACGCTCAGCTGTGAACGCTAAAAAACTATTAAAGTCTTACAGCCGGGGCTGATACATATGAATGGTCCCACTAGGCAGCCAACTCAAATAGTAAGCATGACTGCAAACCTGATATGGAAACCGCAGGAATAAAGAAGAGCATAATACCACCAGTTACATGAGGAGATAAATTCGTTGGTTTAACATGCCGAGTTTATAGACAAGGTGATGCAGGCACCCGCTCAGATTGCCATTTTTAAAGAGATTCAAGAAGCAATTATCGATGTAATGGTAGACCTATACCAGGATCACACCAACACTAGATTGATCACGCCATCGCAGTTAAGAGAATAGCTGATGAGCAAATTAGAATAATGAACACCGAAGCAAGTATACCTTCCAAATTATCAACAACACCGGGTGTAAATCTATAGGAAGTTGAGGATTACAGCCAGATTGATAAATGAGCATCTATTTTTGAACTGCGGATACTACATGTTTAAGAGGACTACTACGTCCTTCATCAAGAGAAGTATATTAGGTCTTCAAAACATAGCCGATCCCAAGCACTCACACAGATTAGATGGTTTCCCTGCAACCTACTTCAGCAATCAAATTACTTACTCTACAGCAGATCTGGTACTACCAATTGCAAGATTCCGAGTTCGAGGAGTCCCGAGTTTGGGAAGGACCAACAATATAGCTGCAAGTGGAAACGTGTTTTATTTAGCACTCAAGAGGACTCAGACCTGGTTGAAAAGAACTCGCGCTTGTCCATTGGGTCAAGACAATCAATGGATCGTGTCCCTATCCCAATCAGAAACAGTTATTATCATATCTAACACAACCATGAGCCACACTACCATACAGGGGAAATGGTATACTAAGTTTAAGCCCTGACTTCAAGTGACGGGGAAGGATTACTTAATGATGAGTCCGAAAACCTACTCATGAGAGCAAAACGTATACCTCTTGCTAAATTTTAACCTTACCCTAATAGTGTTTCAAATACCTGACAAACTGGATCCAGAGCTAGACGATCGATATGACGAGTGGTACTAATTAGCATGTACGATCTATCACACTATTCAAGTTTATTAGTCATTGTTGTGATGGTAGTAAATAATTATAGAAGTATATATACTATGTACCTACAATTTAGGTATACGATCAGCTCTGTTTTAATTAGTGTTCAGTCAGTGAAAAGACCATAAAAGTGAAAAGTTAAAAATTACGAAATTTTAATCACATATTTTTTTGATTCTTTTGGTAGTGAACGTTCGTTCATGCAGTAGTAGAATCATACTAACAATCAAACCGGACCGGGTCGCTTGGCATTTTTCGGACTTTCTGAAGGAACGGAACTATTATTGCGTTAGCCACTTATTTCCTGTCTGCTGGAACCACTCCGCTACCCCACTTCGGGCCACGATGCCGTTTCCTCTTATGGGTATAAAGTAAACCCGATGTTGCTTTAGAACCCTAACATTTCACAACCACGATTGATTCACCCACGGATTGGTTGATGATATCAATTCACTACTTCGGGGTGCTGAACCCCACTCATTTATCTCCTCCAATATCTGCTTTATACTGCGGTTATCAAGGCTGATATCTCAGCACCTCAACACTCACGACATTTTCCTTTAAAATACTGAGCTGCATGAAACAATGCAACAAGCGGTATGAAACATGTCCTCAAAATCCGTTTAACCAAAAAAATTGAGGATGAATATGTACCGGCAAATACCCAACTTTCTTTTACGACAAATGTACATGGATCTCGAATACGGAAATTGAACCTACCTGATTTTTGATAAAAACTGGCTTGTGTAAAAAAAATCATTGTTCACGCTTAAATTTCAGGAAACGAACAAGGCCGACCAGGGTTGAAAATCTAATCTAAAAAGCTCATACGAAAGCTTAAGTTTAGTTAGTTAGTTAGCTAGTTTTTAGATCAAAACTCGCCATTTCCAGTAAAATTGCAAAAAAAATTAAAAGAAATTTTGTTTGAAACTTAACCTTCAATTTTTTTGTTTAATAGTTGCAAAAACCGAAAAAGTTCCTGGTTACCAATTCTGGTGGACTGATTTCGGTCAAAACTCACTGGGATCTTCCAATTTATCGAAATAAGTATCAAGTTTTATAATGAATCGGTTTGGGTTATACAGGGCCGCTTAATTTTTTGAAAATGATCCGGACCGGTATTGTTGTAAATTTAAGTCTTCTATTTTGCATAACAGTCAAAGAAAAAAACTAGATTGGTTTTTGTTTAACAATTTGAATTTCATCCTCTGCCTGCGAACACACTTAATTCAGACCGACAATAACGAGATCATCCATTATTTCCGTACCAGTTTGGAGTTTTTTCTAATTTGGTTTGATACACAACCAAAACCAATAAAATCAACAAATGAATTTTTAATTTATCGGAATAGTTTTGTTGAAAAACTATTTGAGTAAAATGAGTTTTTACATTTTGTTGAAAGTCTTCATTACATCTCTAACTGCAAACGTAACCAATTGCATTTACAAGAAATTGATAAATTTCTTTTATCTGCTGGTGGTATATGGGCTGGTAAATCGCTCTATGACTGGCGTAAGATGCATATAATTTACCTTAGGTCCTTCTCATTTTTAACTTTAAAATATAAAAAATCGTAATGGTGTTATTGTGATTGTTCTGTATATTGGTATATTTCAGCACTCTCGAATTAGATTCACAAATCGTAGGAAATTCTTCCATTTAGCGTCACTATCACTATTCGAGAGTGCTGAAATATACCAATATACAGAACAATCACAATAACACCATTACAATTGCAAAAACCAAAGTAAAAATATATAATAAAATTCGTGAATGCGAAAAGTTAGTTGATAAAATATAGATGGAAATGTGAAAGAATCAAATTTCGTACGCTATGCAGTAATTCGCTAGTAGTACAACTACATGTTATGTTCTATATATATAGACAATATTCCAATGTAGTAATACAACATCAGTCGTCGCGACCTGATGAGAAGACTGATTTTTTCAAATCAATAGTCTCATTCGTTCGAAACTGATTGTTGTGATTCTTACACATTAGCCAATCTATAAGTCAAAAATTCAAATATAAAAAATCATTAATTCGATATTGGATGAGATGTCCTAGAACCACATGTCCTAATCCGAATAATTTTCTACAAGTACCCCAAACCCCACGTATAAAGTGGTGTTCTATAAAAACTAAACATGATCTTCCTTACTGTATATGCCAATGAAAACAGTGAACTAATTACAGCGGGCTCTATCCAAGTCGGCCTAAGTTAGTGTAAAAATGTCATAAGGAAGTTTCTGTGGGTTTAAAATACGTAGTTCCATTACATCCGAATAATAAAGAGACATTTATTTTAGATTTTAATGTTTTTATAGTTTACGTCTTTCTGGAAAATAACAAAATATTTCTATGGGAATTTTACCATATAGTTGGTGCCATCAGCAGTTCATGAAAAAAGGATCGACTGATCGTCGTAGAGGAAAGACGTGTTTTTGTCTCTCCTTTAAATAAATTATTATTAATATTTTAATTCAATTCAGTTTAGGAATGTGTAGTGTGAGAGTGATGTGCTATTTTTGAGTGAGTTTTGTTCTTTAGAAGTTCACCTGTTAATACAGGAGAATTGAGACAGTTATTATGAAAATTACTTTCTACACATATACAATCAGAGAAGTATCTTTTTATTCTAATTTTCATTCTAATTATATAAAAGTTAATTATTTATTATTGTTATTGTTATTATAATTATTTACATATATGTGAACGGTAATTTATAATCGTATACATAGAAACTGACATTTCAAGGGAATTCCCTTTGTATGTACTTAAGTACATAAAATATTGGTACCCGAGAAACCAAAATTTGAAATTACAACAGATCGAATTGTAACTTACCCAATAAGCGAAAATTTGTATACTCAAAATGGGTTGCCACCGTATTGTGACAAAAATGACTTTTTGTGGAATAATATAAATTGATAAATATATAAAATATTAATGAAAGGAGGAAACAGTTTTCTGCCACGGGAAATTTATCATTTGAGCTGAAATATGTTGGATTGTGTTATCCATTTGGGTTTTTATTTAAATTTAATTACATTTTCATAACTTATTTTAATAACTTTCACTTACTTTAAACAATTCTAGAAATTGAAATTTTGTCGAAAGTCCTGATTTAAAACAATAAAGTTGTCGGCAAATATAATTCAATTTATTTTTATTATTATTTAAAATTTATTATTTATTTATTTTTTTTACATACCGGAAGGTCAGGGAAGATTGTGATTGCAACATTCTTGATCAGGGGGTCTATTTAATTACTTACGCTTTGAGCATAAACTCAATACAATCAAATATGTTAACGATTCAAAGACTTTTTGCTATGGAATGTTGTTTTTCGACGATATTTCTGGTTGAATTCAGGTTATGTTCTAGTGAAATTGTGTGAATGTTAGATATAAATTAACCCTGCTTTTAGTTGGCTGAATTTAAATATAGGTAGCTGAATGACAATACCGAATCTAAATTTAATTTTTATTTTTTTATTATTTTTTTATTTTGACATTATTGACGGAATATTTAGGTCATCATATGTATGATAATACTGTCGTGTCATTACGAACGTGAAGTCCCTCGGTTAGATGGTGTTGGATGGGAAGATAGGGCAAAATAAGGTTACAAGCAGTATGTGATGAGATGATCTATAGATGTGAATTAAATAACCTAACCAGTCTAGTAGGACTGATGCCGAATACATATAATCTAGAGTGTGAATTTAATTGAGACTAACATTCTAATATATTTAAGTAGTTAGAGACAAGAAATGACTTTGCTGCGGTTCGCCCTAGTTGTTTCTGTGACTAACATCCTTTCCTAACTAACCTTATCTGTTAAAAATGCAGGCAGGGCCTGGGCCCGCATGATGCTGAAATATTATTCGCATTCAGATATAATTTGTTATTTGATTGTTGATATTTCAGGATTATGGTAACGTACCTAGGATCGCCGTTATGGCTGGCCTGTACGCCTCTATCATATCATATCATAGTTGGTGCCATCAGCAGTTCATACATAATATAGTGAAGAAGAGCTGAGGTGTGAGACGGCGCATTGTCTTGGTGGAGCAAAATTTTTTTCCGTTTTTCCTCAATTTTTGCCTTCAGCAAATGTAATGGGTTTTCCCTTTTGAAGATAATCGATTAAGATAACTCCATGACTATCCCAGAAAAGTGTTGTTACGATATCAGTTGGTTGGATACTTAAAACGCCAAATTTTAATTTAATTTAATTTATTTATTTTATTTTTATATAATTAAATGTTATTTTGTTGAATTGTATTAAAAGACTGACTTGAAACTTTTTTATTTGACCACTTGTACTTAAAATGTCATGTATGTTGGTACTACTTTTTGCAGCAAATCACGAACCCATCCACGTATCGTGAAAATGTACGCAATCAAATCGTTTAGTACATTTTTGGATTATCGTGTCTGAACAAACATCACATTTCACAAAAATGGTGGAATGTTTACACTTTTGTTTGTTGTAGTAAGTATTAATTATAATATTATATACTTTATATAAACTAAATGAGTTTACTTTAAGCTTATTGGATTCCTTTATGTTTATTTGATGTGTTACAGGGTGAAACACATTAGGATGTAAGGTAAGTATTTCTGCAGGAACAATCCCGAACAGTACCAGTTTAATTGGTTCCGTAACATTCCGAGCCCCTTGAATCGGTTGATTCAATTGATGTATCACTTTCAACTGGCAGCTTGCAAATTTTATGAATCGGTCGCTTGACTATGTTGCCGGTATTACCGAGTTTTATAGTAACAACTCGTACCTTACCATCTGGTCCTGGATGTAAATTTATGATCCTTCCGAGTGCCCAACGAGTTGGAGGAAGACTATTGTCCACCAATAAAACGAGATCATCGATGAGTACGTTATTGCGTTGAGAATGCCATTTCTGCCTGGTTTGCAACAAGGTTAGATACTCGCGATTCCAGCGTTTCCAAAAATGTTGTTGCAATTGCTTAATTAAACGCCATCGTGCGTTAATTACTGGTGCAGATTGGCCTGGAGTTCATCATGGCTTCGATTTGGGTCATCAACGTGGAAAATTCTTCTAATGTCGGAATGGATTCTCCCAACGTTTTTTTAAAGCATGTTTTAGCTATTTTTACTGCTGCTTCCCAGATTCCACCCATGTGCGAAGCTGTTGGAGGATTAAAACACCACTCAATTTTACTTCTTAAAATAAACGAAGAAATATTGTTAGAATTTGTTTTAATAAGGTTATACATATCTTGTAATTCATTTTTTGCACCGATGAAGTTGCTGCCGTTGTCACTGTATATCGTGCTACATATACCTCTTCGAGCTATGAACCGTTTTGGTTACCAACCAATCTGGTCCGTTCCACCATAGCTTATTGTGCTCTAAGTCGAATAGTGAAGTTCCTCTACTCGCGATGTCTGCAGGATTTTCTTTACCCGGAATGTGTTTCCAACTACTATTGGGGTGAGCGCTGATTATTTGACTAGTCCGATTTGCGATGAAATTTGTCCATCGCCTTGGTTGAGTTGCCAGCCAGTCGAGCACAATTTTGGAGTCGGTCCATAATGTTCTTCTGGTCACGTTTAAGTCTAAGGAAAACTCTATTGTTTTGACTAAATTTGATACGAGCAGTGCACCCATTAATTCTAACCTGGGCAAACTTTGTTGTTTCAACGGGGCGACCTTTGTTTTGCAGCTATTAAAATAGGGATGTTGTTTTGTGTAACAGCATAGACAACAGCCGCGTATGCTTTCTCGCTCGCATCACTGAAACCGTGAAGTGACACTTCCTTGTTCGTACCTAACCACCGTGGAACTGTGAGTATATCGATTTTTCGTAGTTCTTCTCGTATTTCAGTCAAGGACCTTAGAAACTGTGTGGGTAATTCGTCATCCCATGAGAGGTTGTGGAGCCACAAATTTTGAAATATCATTTTGACTCGTATAGTCAACGGCGATAACCACCCGAGAGGATCGAATATTTTTCCCGCTTCCGATAATAAGGTGCGCTTCGAAATTACTTTATGCTCATCTATTTGACCGCTAAACTGAAATATGTCACGTGCCGAATCCCAAAACAGGCCAAGAACCTTTGTCGATGTTGGATGGGTGATGATTGATTTTACGTTGCTAGCTTCCTTGGTCTCAATAACCTTTTGTATTACACTGCTGTTAGATAGTATTTTCCTTAGGTTGAAACCATTCTCGCTTAATATTTTGGTAATGTCGTTCATCAGTATCATCAGGTCTTTGTTAGTTTCCGCCCCGGACATAAGGTCATCGACATAAAAATCACGCATGATAATTTGCGACGCTACAGGTGAGTTGTCGAGATTTCTTACACCAACTTCGTGTAGGGTTCTAGTTGCGAGAAATGGTGCAGATGCGGTTCCGTATGTTAATGTGTTTAGCTGGTACCGTTGAAGTGGAGCGCTTGGGTCATCTCTCCATAATATGTTTTGCTGGCAACGGTCTTCTTCTTGTACCCATACTTGCCGGTACATTTTCTCTATGTCACCGGCCAGTGCGAACTTGTGCTGCCTGAACCTTATCAAAATTTGAATAAGGGAATCTTGAACGGTTGGTCCAACCATTAACACCTCATTGAGAGATACACCGTTGGTTGATTTAGCAGACCCATCGAAGACTACCCGTAACTTGGTGGTGGAGCTTGTTTCCCGAAAAACTCCATGATGGGGTAGATAATAACTTTCCTTTGAGGCTGGTCCCTTGATTCTAGTCATATGGCCGAGTTGGATATATTCGTTTATAAAATTAACATACATCTCTTTGAATTCCTTGTTAATCCGAAACTTTCTTTCTAATGACATCAGCCTATTCATCGCTAAATAAAACGATGAGCTCAATGAATTATATAGTTTGCGAAAGGGTAATGTTACCCTGAACTTATTATCCGCGCCCTTGATTGTATTTTTTTTAAACATGTTCTCACATGCATCTTCCTCGTCAGTCAATTGCAGGGATTTCTTAGAGGTTGTGATTTCTTCGGTTTCCCAGAAATTTCTCAATGTACTAATAATGTACTATCATCTTCAAAAAGAAGATCTATTGCATTCGATTCGTTGAAGGTGGGGTCTGCAAGTTGTAACTCCTTTAATGCTATCGTTTCAGTAGGTATCCTATACTGATTTCGTGTTACGGATATTTTCGGTACGATAAATGCTTCTGTTTCCGAGATCGTTTGGGAATCTCGAGTTGGAGCGATCCACAGTTTTGTTACACCCCGTGTTTGACCGATTGTAGTCTCTCCAATTTCCTTGATTAATAGACGCCCGTGACGCCCGTGATTGAGGGCTAATTTCTGGACGCAAGATTCAGTTATAAAGGATGATTGGGACGCTGAATCTAAAAGCGCCTTGAATGACTGAAATTCTCTGTGCCGGTCTCTGACATTCACTATGGCTGTTGGTAGTATGGTTGTAACTATATTTATGAATGTGCTGGCACACGCGGTTGGTTTGCTTTGCTCGTTCGGGATTTCTTCTTGTGCCTTCAACGGGGCGACTGAGTCCTTGGTATTCTCGTTAGATGTGATTGCGACTGCCTCATGAAGCATGGAATGATGCTTACGATGACACCTTTGGCACCGTGATTTGGATTTACATTCGTAGACTCGATGGTTCTTGCTCAGGCAATTGAAACAGCGAAACATTGATTTAATTGTAATGGATCTTTGGTCGGGACTCATATTCTTAAACCGATCACACTGATTTATTAAGTGTTCGCCTTGGTTACATATCGAACATTCGGGAAATGTGGTTGTTGCAAATGATCTCAGCTTTGGTGACCGACATGATTGTGCTTTATGGCCTTGTGTCTTTCGCTGAAACCATTCCCTGCTTCAGGCGTATCCGTTCTCTTGTTCAAAAATTTCAATAATTGTTCAAATGTTGGTAGCTCTACTTCTGCGGTATCTTGTGCCCATAGTGCTCGTGTTTCTTTGTCCATCTTGGTCAATGGTATATAGATTAGCCAATGGTCTCGCCTCTCTGCGTTTTCGCCTAATGCCTTCAACCCTCGTATGACTTCATCGAACGCATCCGCCATTTGTCTAATATTCGTCGATGTTGGTTGAGTTATCCCTGGTTGCTCCATGAAGCATTTGATAAATGAGTTGATCGTGTATTGTTTCCGGTCATATCTTTGAATTAACTTTTGAAAGGCTTCATGATAATTTGCGTCGGTAACGGCGAGATGTCGGATTAAAGCAGCTGGTTCTCCATCGAGAAGGCCTTTCAAATATTGAAATTTTTGAGACGCTGTTAAATGTTCCTTGTCATGGATGGTAGACGAGTAAATATCATAAAATGATTGCCACTCCAAATAATTTCCCTTAAATGTGGGAATCATGATTTTTGGCAACCTAACCTCTCCTGCATGTGACTGCAACATATTCATCGTGGTATTATTTAATTGTTGCGGGTTGACTGGCGTGGTTAGGCTACGCTTTCTGATATGGGCATTTAGACTTGCTAGCACTGCATAGTAATTATCCTCAAATTCTGCCAAATCGGATTCAACTGTTGGATCTTCAATGAACATGTTTTTCTCAATTTCCGTAAATTCTGTTAATAATTGAGTTGCTCGGTTAAGTTTTACATAAATTTCGTCCACGTTTACTTTATCAAGAGAGCCTCTAGTGTACACTATCAATCTCGTCATTGAACCTTTCACCACGCCACGCTGCCTTTTTAACGCCTCCATTTTCCCTTTTTTTCGATTATTCTCGACCGGTTATAATTTAATTTCAAGGTAAATTTTTAGTTGATTACAGTTAACGCACTACCCAGTATTTACTACGCTTTTTTTTATTAATTTACGAGCAAACGGTGCAACAACCTTCTGAATACCGATCAAGATTTAATTGTTAAATTTCTTTTCTTCGGAATTTAAGTTAATAGGTTTTAACAATTGTAGAAAATTTTTTTTACCTTGATGGTAGGTATCTATCATGCACATCTCCGTTCGTTGTACTTTGCTCACTGGAACCTTCGCGAATTGAGGTTTTATGTGGTTACTGTATATACGATGACGTTGCTCGACTTAATGCTGGATTCTTATTTTTTCGAGTTTTGGCGTTGGTTTTTTGCTGGTGTCCGATATCCGGCTCGAAGGACCATTCAATGCTACGATATCAGTTGGTTGGATACTTAAAACGCCAAATTTTAATTTAATTTAATTTATTTATTTTATTTTTATATAATTAAATGTTATTTTGTTGAATTCGCTTAATTAGACTGACTTGAAACTTTTTTATTTGACCACTTGTACTTAAAATGTCATGTATGTTGGTACTACTTTTTGCAGCAAATCACGAACCCATCCACCTATCGCGAAAATGTACGCAATCAAATCGTTTAGTACATTTTTGGGTTATCGTGTCTGAACAAACATGACATTTCACAAAAATGGTGGAATGTTTACACTTTTGTTTGTTGTAGTAAGTATTAATTATAATATTATATACTTTATATAAACTAAATGAGTTTACTTTTAGCTTATTGGATTCCTTTATGTTTATTTGATGTGTTACAGGGTGAAACACATTAGGATGTAAGGTAAGTATTTCTGCAGGAACAATCCCGAACAGTACCAGTTTAATTGGTTCCGTAACAAGTGTCGCCATCACTTTCTCACCCGAAGGAACAGCATTTGTCTTTTTTGGAGACCATTTTTCCTTGGCAGTTTACTATTTTTCTGATTCTGGATAGTAATGGTGTATTCAAGATTCTCAACGGCCCCAAAACTCTGATTTATTACGCCCAAACTGCGCCAACAGACCGTTGGAATTGTCCATTCAAACACTTTTCCGGTTCAAAATGAGTAAATGCGACACCCAACGCGTGAACAGCTTTCTCATGCCTAAATCTTGATTCAATGTATGACAAACACGTTCTTTGGACATACCGGTATTCATAGCCTCTCCTATCTCCCAAACATTAATTCGACCGTTTTCTAGCATCATTTGGTGAACTTGAGCGTTGTATCGCCAGCAGAGTTGTGCGTCTATGCGTATTTCCGAATTTTCTACATGATGTCGAAAATAGCGTAGACAATTGATTTTTGAGTAGACAATGTCGAGAATTAGTAGAGTATCTAGACAATGTAGATTATTGTTTTTTTGTTGTTTTTCTGTACAAAGTCGGATTCTGATATAGTTTTCCAGTTTAAATTGGGGTTTGTCTATCTCTGAAATATCTTGGTCAATTGAAGACTTTGATAATGGAAGAACCATAAGCGGTTTCATTTTCATTCGCTGAATAAAATTAAATCTATAAATCCCGGTTTATATTGTAAATAGTAATAGTAGCTCCCGTAACTTTCATATCCGGCGGTTACGCGATCCTGTAATATATTTGTTGATTTGCAGTATCGATTCTATATCGGCATCCTTGGAAAAAGAATCCGAAAAATGGGAGAATCTTCTAAGATTTTTTTCTGTATCCAGCGGGCTTTATATAAATTAATAACTTTCATTCTGGTTAAAATCTAGTTAGTTTTATAACGAGATCAGATAAATTATCGGTAGGCTATGTTCTTTCTTGAGCTTAATCGATTATCATATCGCGGTACCTGGCTATATTCGACTATGGTTTAAAAGAAATTCACTGTGCCAAACGTGCCTACTGTCATGAATATTTGCAAAAGGAATACTTGATTATTGACTTTAACGCTGGTTTCTAGAGCAACATAGTTGGGGTTACTACAAAACTTGTAGAATAAATGAGTGTTTTTGATTGATTTTACGGTTTGTGGTTGTGTTTTGACCTGAACAAAAAAAAATGTGACGTGCAGGTATGGTGGCCACGAGGAGTTGAGGCACAACCGAGTGTTTCATCCGGTTATTCCCAGAAGCTCTGGGAGCTGGCAAGGATCCAATGAACCAATCATTTCTTAATCCAAAATCAAAATGATGACAGAAACGAATACTGAAATAATACAAAATTGAACAGAACGACCCTCGGCTATCTTACACGAACACGAAATGTTTAATTAATTAATTAATTAATTATGTAACAGCAACAACAAATTTGTGAACTGTATCCCACATTGTGAGCATAAGAGCTCATTTGTATGAGGTGTGCAGCTCAAAATTATCTAGAAAATGTAATTGCCTTTAAAATTTGTATTTATTTTGCATACTTAATTGAAACATTAGAACTCTAACAGAAGCAAACATCACAACTAGTGCAGTTAGAGAAAGAAATAAAATATTTCAAAATCGAAATTCTCGGCCTCAGTGAAGTAAAAATTGTGGTGAAATAAACATAATCGATGGAAATAACCTGTATATTCTCTGAACGCGATGAATAAGGCGTCGGTTATATTAACAACAGCTAAATCAAAAAAGGCACTAGTAGAATAGAAACCAGTTAATAGCTGAATAATCGTAACAAGATTACATCCAAAAATACAAAACCCAACCATAACTAACATGCAGTGATGTCCCAACAAAAGACGCAGCTAAAACAACCAAGCAATAGTTTTATAATCAATAATCAGCGAAGGTGATTGCTCAAGACAATACAAGGGGATTTCATTGCAAAAATTGGAACAGATATAAAACCGACCTGACAACCACCAATGAGTAAACAAGTATTATAGAGACGGTGCGTAATAATAATGGAAAACGACTCATATACGACTTCTGGGTCACAAACCAGCCATTCATAGGAGGCAGCAAATTTCCACAAACAAAATCAACACAAAAATTTGACACGGAAGAATTTTAACACCGACAGATTATTAAAAGATGCCGACACAAGAAACAAATCCTGCGAAGCACTGAAACTTAACCTCCAAACCGATGAAGAAGCAGCCATCAGTGTAGAACAACAATGGAAACAAATCGAAACAGCAATACACTCAGGTACCAAAAATTTAGACGTAAACTCTGGATTTACGTCCCAACTCTGGATCAAATTTGGATGAAAATTGAATAGCGCCAGCACTCAAGTTGCAAATGTGCCAACAAAATACGTCGATAGATAAATCAAGATAATGGCCGTAGAGAATACACTGAAAATATTCTCGCGAACGATACATCAAAGCGTTCAAAATGCCTACGAGAGGCAACTACAAAAATTAAACGATATCCTACCAATAAGGGATGCATCTCTTCAAATCTTAAATTTAATCACAATTGAAAAGATGGAAGGAATATTTCGGTCACAACCTTACAAACGATACACAGATCTTCGAATTAACATCTGGCGCTAACAACGGAACTGTTAACACCCATCCATCAACGGAGCGGGAAGTCCAGCAATGCGGAAGTTAGTGGTGCCATTGCTAAAATGAAGAATAACAAGACAAGTTACGGACAATATACGAGCTGAAGTATACAAAGGAGACATATCGACAACTACTAGAGCTTTAACACCAGCAATAATAGATGTGTGGAATTCCGGTTGAATACCGCGAAATTAGAAAGAAGGCTTGATTATAACGATTCCCAAGAAAGGTGAACTCAGAGAATGTAAAAATTGGCAGGATATATCCCTCCTAGATAAAATTTCCCCGACAGTGAACCCGAAATTAAGAGTGGAACAAACTGGCTTCAGAACAGAGCGAAGTTACACCGATCAAACAGAGCACTCATCATCATTAAGCAGTCTAACGAATGGAATTCACCACTGTACCTACTCTTCGCAATCTTCGAACGTTCATTCAACACAATACACAGGAACAATCGAGCAGGTAATCGAGTTCAATACAAAAGCAAGCAAAGTGAATCATACTGTAACAACCAAGGAGTAAAACAATGATGCGTTCGCTGGCCACTTCTGTTCCTAGTAGTACTAGATTATGGCATGATAAAATTAGATAAAGCGTCCCTCAACGGCATCCAGTTGGGATTGACGTAGAAACTTCATGTTGTGGATTACGAAGATGACAAATCCCTATATCCAGTTAGCCTTCTGAAGACTATGATCATTATTTGTCTGAAAATTTTTTATGCTTTACCAATTTATTGTGTGGTGGCGATGTTGAAGTATTCTACTTTTTGACGAAGGGTTCTGTAAATTTTTGTTAAATTAAACTGAAACAATTATTTTTCCGAATCACTACATTTTTCGTGCCTTATAATATATATTAACTAACTATGCTACGTTTATAGTAACTATTTGGCATGGTTTTACTACCTAGTCAACTGTATTGGTTAACGGCCGAAATAACTGTTACGGTCACGCGGCAATTTGTTGCATCTCCTTTCTACCAAGGAAAGAGATCAGCAAGGGAGGTAGGTGAAGGGATCAGTAAACATGTCGGTAGAATTCCCTATTTACAACCTATTTTTATTCGTGTAAACGATTTTAATTTTTAAATAAAGGGAAGATAGAATGAATTCCATCTTTAAATGGATCCATTTACAAAGAAATAATAAAATTTTGATGATTGCTAAAAGAAATAATAATTTTCGACATTGTCTACATTGTCGACGCCAGTTTTTTAATTTTTGACATACATTGTCTACAAGTGTAGAATATTCATTATCTACGCAGTGTAGATAATACGGCACAATACTGATCGTCAGTGATTGCAGTTGTTGGATGTCCCGAACGTTCATAGTCACTTTAGCTGGTACGGCCTCGTTTAAATTCAGCTACCCAAAATATTACGGTGGTAAATAATGGTACAGAAACTTGTTAATTTAAAAAAATATTTTATTTAAATTATTTGTGCAAATAAATATATTTAATAATAAATAGTATCAATTATAATATATAAAAATTGGTGTTTTCATTATTTTCTTTAATTCACAATTTGCGTACAAAATTCGTGCCAAGTTTATGCTGTATAAGACAGCGAAAATTTTTCAGCGGAAAATAAGAGATTTTGCTACTCGCCGCAAGTGGCAGCACCACCACAAAAAAGAATATCTTCTTGTATAATTACCAGCGGAAATTTTTTATTCATTTTGTATCTCTTTTTTTACTTAATAAAACATCCCAGCGGAATAAAATATTGAAAGTGATCCTTAAAATGATAAATTGATTGATCTCCGAAGTAAAGGAGCTCGGTAAATGAAATATTGAAATTTAACAATATTTCGTTTTTCCGCCATTCTAAAAGGATGACGATGAAATCTGGATAGTAGTATTGATCAGGGATTTTAAAGTAAGTTTTGGACAACATTCTAGGATCTGTTCATGCTGGACTAAACTTGGCCATTTCATAACCAATCCTTTTGAAAATTTAAAAATTTTTATTAATTTATTTTCAGTTTTGGCCAATTTCTCAAAAACTTCCACTAGTAACCAATACTTTCGGTTGTTTTTCTAATAGATTAGGCTATACTGAGACTACGAGGAAAGTTTGGAGAAAATTTATATATTAGAATTTACACTATAATTTTTTGGTTTACTGCGGTATTTTATTTCTCTGTGATGCGAGAAAGGAGATACAAAATTAATAAAAAATTTCCGCTGGCAATTATATAACAAAATAAATTCTCTTTTGTGATGGTGCTGCCACTTGCGGCGAGTAGCGAAATCTCTTATTATCCATTTTATATTAAGTGCTCGTACTGTGTGCTAATTGTAAATATTTTTGAATATTAAATAATAACCAGCATAATTTAAGAAATAAATTCCAGCATCATCATTACAAAGGAGTATGTTGCCTTTAAAAACTGGAATATGAAAAGAAATAATTAAAACATATTAGTGTTTCATTACAGTAAAACCTCAGTTCAACGGACCGAATTTTACTAAATTTTTTGGAATATATTTGTGCAATATTACATCTAGGAAATCGTCTAATTTCTAATAGACGCCAAAATTTTAAAACATTCGGATTTATCGGACAATCGGCAATACCGGACTGGCTAATCGAAAATTAAATCGAGGGTTTACTGTATTAGCATTATACTTACTGACATACACGTTGCAACATTTAATTTAGCAAAACTGCCAACATTCAGCTCTGGTGATTGTTGTGCACGATCTATCATAAATAAAACAAGTTTCTGTTGCTGGACCGGTAATAAGTACCAACTAAAACCGTAAATGCAAGTCGAAATATTTTCATTCTGAAATTTCACAAATCTTAAATAACAGTTATTCCTATATACATTTTTCTAATTAATATCTTACTTGAATAGTTACAACGGTTCCTAAAATACAGTATTCTAGAAGCTGAAATAAGCCTATAATAGCTGCAAAAGGCCCGACAATCCATTGAATCCACAATGTTAGTATTAAAGCTGTCGATAAAATCATTTCACTTGTTACTAGCTGTGACATGCATACAGAGGTATAAATGCGATCCAACGCTTCAATGTAATTAATATAATCTTGATGAACCCTAATACACTCATTTAGTTGTTCTTTAATTTTCCCTTTATTTTGTGGACCCGGTTCGAGTAAAAGTTTGTCCAACTGATCTATATGACATTCAAAATTTTTTCTAAATCCGATTGTATGTAAAACAAAGTACACAAATGTAGCATCCGCAGATAACATACCGGAAAGGCCTGCTATAAGACAATACGCATGCATAATGATATTAATTGTGTAACCAAATGTGGTGTGCCAATCTATTATGGGAAATTGAATTGGTAATATAGTCGTAACCAATCCATTATTTCTCCATAAGAATAACGGCAATAATGAATAAGAAATTAATGTGCCGTAAAAAGCTACTGCCAAAAGCTCAGTTACTATGATGCTGTGTACGCATAAGTTTTTGAGAACCTGCGCCATTTCACGGTTATCGGAAAATTTTAAATGTAATTTACGTATAATTTCGAACACTATAAAGGCTTCTTTGGGATATAACGCGACAAAATACATTTTATGAATTCCCTGTGTAAACGAAAAAATACAAAAAAAGTGTAATAAGCTGCTATGTACTTATACAATTAACCTCACCTGGACAACGGAACTCACGACACAAAATGCTTCCAATTTAGCACCAAATGGTATGTCTAAAAATAGCATGTAGCAAAAAGAAAAAACTTGTGAGTGGGCCACAAACATAAGTATAGCAAACTGCGGAGTAATTTTAAAGTCAGGATCAATTATATTTAATCCGAGAATTTTGAAAACCCTTCTCAAATGCATTCTAAAATACTGATTGGCCTCAAAATTAGTCCCATCTTTCACTGAATTATGCGGCCACTTGAAATTTTTAAAGTACATCGTTTGACAATATTTTTACACTCAGTTTTCTATCCAGCTAGCCTCGCCAAATTATCACAACTGCTATTGTATGGTTTATTATATTGGAGTTGTGGTCAAACATTGTACCGAATGAAATATTAAAAGATTTGCAAGAAGGCGTTTATTATTTGTTATATGTAATAAATAATTAACGAGTGAATAACTTTGGTATGTGCAAACTGCATCGTACAAAACAATCGATATTAACAGCCTTCACACTCACCATTTCTCATGCGAAATTCATAGTTGTTACGTATATTGACGTAACGTTTTTAACCTTCGACGTGAAATTGTATTTTAACTAAACTGCAAGCGAAGTCTCACATAAACTACAACTTACTTTTGAAAAGTTGGCGGAAGCTAAAACGTCTCCACCCACTTGAATGTATTTAATACACCTGTCAATTAGTTTGTACAAACCAACCAAATTAAATGAGTACTATTTTCCTTCAAAATACTCTTATACAGCTACAAATTTGTAAAAAAGAAATAATCAGTTGGAGCTCTGGACTGCAATGTAGGTTTTTTCATTTTAACAAACTATCCATCCCAGTTTTTTTCCGTTTATTTGTTGTTTATATGAAGGGTGTTCCATCTGTTGATTTTTAAAGCTAAAAAAAAAATATTGTGCAGTGGCAACCCGAATTTTTTTCAAAACTATGCCATTTTTAGTCAAGTGCTACCGGACAAGTGGTGCAGTGGTTAAAGCTTCGGCACTTGGACCGGGAGGTGCTGGGTTCGAATCCCATCAGAGGCTTAGATGTAAATCGAATTTTCATCATCGATTACGATCGGTGATGCTAATAAATACAACTAAGACCCTCTGATGGAGTGCAGAATTCCGTGTCACGCGCCGATCCACCTTCCATGTCAATGTACAGGTTGACATGGAGCTTGCAATGTGCAGGTGGTATACTGTAGCTGTGTGAGTAGGTGAAGTAGTTGGGTTAATGATGTGGAGTGAATGAGTGGTATCACAATGGGCCTAAAAATTGGCCTACGTGTGCAGTAAGCAACCACTGAAACCTAACCTAGTCAAGTGCTCGTTTACAACATCACAACGCGTTTTGGTTATCCAACCTTATTACGAAAATTCTTTTTAAGCAAAAATTACATTCCGTAAACTACGTGAAGATTTTGGCTATGATAAGGGCAAACTATGGCGAGCTCCTTCTTCTGGGCCGAAAATGGCGATTGCTAACCAAGTGGCTAGCACCAGCCTTATGTTCAAATTAGATAGAGTAAGTAGGCCAACTTCCAAAATCGCAAGTGAAGTTAAATACAAATTTGTATCTCTTAGGAAGTTCCTCGGCCGGAAATTATTCTTTATGTTTTAATTTGGTAATGATAAGAATCAGCCAGGTGTTTAAATGGCTACAATCATCCAGAATCGATATGGCCCCATATGAATTTATATGAGCACCGTCTATAACTTCCAAGAATCAAAAGTAGCCAATCGGAAGTTTACTTCCAAAAATCAGAAGTAGCCAATTAGAATTTTACTCAAAAATACGTACTGAGAAAATCCGCATTGGGACGAAACATGCTTCGTTTGATAGGTTAAACCCGTAGGAATAATCCCTATATGGTGGCATTTTGGTGCAGTCTATGTAGCGGCTTGCTATTGGTCCTAATGAGATTGCCTGCTACATAACAAAAAACCGATCAGAGTTTTACTAAAAAACATCGTTGAATAGGTAGGGCCCTAAGGAATTACTTCTTTAATGACTTAAATAAGATTCACTCAAACATCAGGTGGAGCCGGTGAGAGTTTTGTTCAAAAAAGTCGTACTGAGAAAGTCTATAAGGAAACGGTACAATCGTTGTTTGATTAGCTAAACCCATATGAGATATTCCTATATGGTGGCACTTTGGTATAATTTCTGTGGTATCTAAAAAGTGTTTTTTAGAGGTTCACAATTTTAAATTAAAATAGGACAAAGAAAAACATTTTGAATATCAGCGAAACTAGCTTTATTGTATAGATAATTTTGTTCCATTATGCTTGAATATGATTTCGGCCATGTGGCTGCTGCGGCTGGTGCGTACATGGCGTAAACTGGAGGGCCAATTTTCGATCATTCTTCGCAGCAATTGCGGCCGTATCTCGTTAATAACTCGCCGAATGCTGTGTTCCAAGTGTCAACCGTCTCTGGTTTATCGGCGTAGACAAGTGACTTAACATATTCTCAAAGAAAATAATCTAATGGAGTTAGATCACACGATATTGGTGGCCAATTAACAGGCCCATTACGTGAAATTAGTCTTTCATCAAATGTTTCTTTGAGTAAATTAATTGTATCCCGCGCTGTGTGGATGTGGCAGCCAATTGGGGCACAAAATAGTTAGAAATCTTGTATCTATACCGTTCATCGTTGACTGTAACATTCCGCCCATTATCGTTTTTGAAGACATATGGACCAATGATTCCGCCGGCCCATAAACGCACCATACAGTGATATTCACTGAATGTAATGGTGTTTCGGCAAAGGCTTGTGGATTATCTTCACTCCAAATTCGACAATTCTGTTTATTAACGTACCCATTCAACAAAAAGTGAGCTTCATCGCTGAACAAAATTTTGTTTACAAAATCAACATCAATATCAATTTGTGCACAAGTTGAATGTTGTAAGCACGTAAACCAAGATCCTTAGAATAAATAAAGATAGATTCATAAATTAGATGGACACATCCGCAGTTGCTGAGATAAAACAAATGTCAGCTGTAAAATCGGTTGTCAAACAAAACAGTGTTGCCAACTTAAAGATGTGAACCTCTAAAAAAACACCCTTTACTTATTGTGAGAATAAATTAGATTCTCTCAAAAATCAGAAGGAGCCGATGAGAAGTTTGCTGAAAAAAACGCACTGAGCAAATCCACAATGGAACGAAACATGCTTTGTTTGGTGGCATTTTGGTGCAACCTCTGTGAGGCCGTGTTATGGCCATAATGGCCATTATTGGCCATAATGAGATTTCCTCCAAAATAACAAAGAACCGATGACAGGTCAAAAGAGGATCCACTCAAAATAAAAAGGAACTGAAAATATCTCTGAGCAATATAAGAGTTTCCTAAAAAAACATCTATTGTGTATGCGCGTCGTGGTATTAGAATAGTTAATTTACTTAATAATTTATTTTTGCTAGTGATACAAACGTTATTAATTGCAGTGGAAATTGTAAACGGCTGTTCCATTATAAATGTGCGGGCCTAAAAAGTGATAGCTCATAGTGAAGCGTCATATGACTTTATTGTGATGTGCATTACCGTGCATTGGTTCTGTGATGATTGTAACAATTTTTTCAAAATGCAGTTTGATAAATTTACTGTTTTTTTCTGAACTATACAATAACATTAATAATACAGTGAAAAGTTTGTCACAATTAGTTTGGGCTGAAGATTGTTGTGCATCTTCTGGTAAAGGTAGCTCTGCCATTTACAAGCAAACATCTACTACTGAAAATTTAACTTTTGCACGAAAACCTAAAAGTTCGGGAAATGCACCACACTATTCTGTAGTATTATCTGCTGATGCTGTTTCTCTGTTGTGCTACCAGTGTGGATATTAACCATCGCCATCATATTCAGTCAGATGTTGGATTGTGTGCTGATACGATGATAACTCTGCAATCGCGTGCAGTTCTAAGTGTTCCCGATTCTTCGGAAATTCCAATTACTTCCAGTAGTTCATCTATAGGAGTATCTACTGATCGAATATCCCCTTCTGTGTCCAATGTTGATAATAATTACAGAATTACTGGATTGTTCTCTGAAACGGTCATTACTCCACAATCAAGTGCATCTTTTTGCCATATTTGCTTGGCTTGGGAATTATACTACGGTGGAGTCTACTTCTTGCGGCAACATTACTGCAATTTTCCGAAATAACCTTCTGGATAGTCAAGAAATTCGCGATAACGGACAAATTTGTGGTACTAGAGATCTACAATTTGATTTTGGAATTAAACCTTTCGTTCCACTGCTATGGTTTCATATCTATAGGTTCGATCCATGATGAGTTACTGATGAAAATATTGCTACGCTTGTCAAAACATGTTTAGGTGTTACCAATCGTAAAGTTATTAAATTAATGCCAGAAAGTCGAAATCTTGATTCGTTGGACTACGTGTGCCTTAAAGTTTGCATTTATCCGAAACTAAGTAGCACAGCACTTGATCCTAATACATGGAATACTGGTGTGCTTATTACACTGAGAGAAAAATCGAATTTTAAAATTACAAAAATACTGCTTCATTAGTAAGAACAGGCAAAACATTTTATAACTAAAACCACGTCCATTTAAATTGAAACGAAACCTTTTAAATATGAATCTATATATTCAACAAAAATAGATGTATTAGAAACGGTTTAGTTTCAAATTATATCGCAATCAAACTACAACTTAGTATTTTAAAATCATGTATAATTCATTTTTTTTTAAGTTTTTTTCAAAATATTTATCAACATGGATAGAAACAGTTGTTTCTTCAAAAATATGCAAAACAACATTACACAATAGGTCAAATTAATATTGAACCAGAAACAATGAACCAAAATATGTGATTTCTCAAAATATATATTGCCAAAATATATTATTTTTGTAGTTTGAAAATGAAATGACAAATAAACTGAAATAATTTGAGAAGCATAATATAGGGTTTTCCAATAAGATCGATGGTCCGATGATTCCACCAGACCAAAAACCACACCAAACTGTCAATTTAGGTGAATGTAATGGTTTTTCACGAATAATTTGTGGATTTTCTGCGCACCAGAATCGACAGTTTTGTTTATTTACCGCACCACTCAGATGAAAGTGAGCCTCATCGGAGAAGATGATTTTCTTAAAAAAATCGTTATCGTTTTCAAGTTGTTCCTGAATAATTTGTAAACGTTGTTCTTGCGTATATCTCACCATGATGAAATTGTAAACATTACTGAATACAATGAAACAAAAAATGGCAGATCATGACATATTACAAATGGCCGAAACGTTACTTAAAAGTCATATCATTCCTATTGGAAAACCCCATATTTTATACTATGCGACAATATGTGCAAGATTAAATATGGGGTTTCTCGAAATACATGATTTTCTACCTTTTCCAAACCGCATGTAAAAATGTGAATATATTTGAATTGAATTTTTTTTCAATTTAGATTCATATGCGCTCATTTTAAAATATAGATCGTTTTTGCTGAGTCAATTTAAATACAAAACGTTCGTTTTCTTTCTAAAGCAAATCGTTTTAAATACAAAGTAGTTGCATTATAAAATGTTATATGCACGTTGCGTCGTGTTGCATTCGCTAACAGGATCAAGATCATTCGAATTTAACCTTCATCCTTCCCTCAAAATAAATAACACTCAACTCCCTCGGGTCTAAAATGACCCATAGTCATTTTGAACCGTATTTCGAAATTAAACATGGTTTTTATTTTAATTTTAAGATATATTTATATTTATATGATTTCATTTAATAATTTTTAAAATTTGTTAAGGACGGTTTATTTCATACATTGCTGACAAATGGCATTAGCATGAGATTTACATATAAATGTTTGACATATCTGGCATTTTAATGTATGCTTATTATCTGATTTTTCGCAGAATGTACAGCGGCCTCTTTTTTGATTAGCGGTTACCTCTTTTGATGTGCTTGCAGTTGAATGATCTGTGGATGCTGATAAATTGGTTAATATGTGCCGAGAACCAAGTGTTCTAGGCATGTAAACTCGTCTTGCTATATGAGGTTTCACCAAACTATGTCCTATAGACTCGATAAAAAGTCGTCTTCTATGATTTTTTTTATATTCCATGTTGGGCAGATATTTGTAAATAGAACGAACGCATTGATTATAGATATGTCGATTATGTTCGCGAATACAACAACTGGCCATCTATTGGTTTTTCTTTTGCTTGTGTAAGCGGTAATTTTTTTATCAACCATGTCTACTCCTCCTTTGGTTTTATTATAATCCAATATTATGATAGGTTTTTTTCGGTATCATTGGCTACTTCCTTGCTTTTGTGGAATGTGCTCTGCAGTATAACACACTTATTTTTTTTTGGAACATACGAAACCAATGTTGTGTCCCGAGTAAAAGCAAACGTTGAAGAGTAAACCGGCCTTCCTTTTACATCTAGGCGTATTGGAGGAATTGATGTTTTATTCTTGCGAATGGTACCGATCATTGTCATATTTCTTTTTAACAGCATCTGTCCTAGTTGATATGACGTAAAAAAGTTATCAGACGTCACATTTCTTCCTTTTAGATCTCTTGAGGATAAATCTAGAACCACACGTAATCCCTGGTTTTGTTCAGGCGCCGCACCATGTTCCTTCCCTGTGTAAATTTGGATGTTCCACACATACGTATTTTCACTGTCACATAACACCCAAAATTTTATGCCGTATTTAGCAGGCTTGTTTGGCATATATTGCCGAAAAGGGCATGTTCCCCGAAACGCAACAAGCTGTTCATCAATCGTTACATTTTCGCCAGGATTGTACAGGGTTGGTAATATTTCGACCCACTTATCCCATAAATTTCTGATTGGTGCCAGCTTATCTCGACATCTGCGAGCAGCCCGTGTGCTTCGATCGTCGAATCGTATAACTCGAGAAATTACCGCAAATCTTTTCAGAGACATTGTTGCGCGAAAAATATGTCGACCATTTTGTTCATGCCACAAATTAGTAACTGCTTCGTTATTAGACTTGTAGACTCCTGCCAATACAAGAAGCCCAATATATGCATCCAACTCAATTTCATTCAAATCTTTCCACTCTTCCTTATATACTCGTTTCCCTTCCAAATTAGTATTTACTATTACTATTTCCATAATATTTTTCGCCATTAGTAATTGGAACGATGATAATTCATCCAATATGCGAGCTTTGGCGAATCTTGTAATTCCAGTCGTTAGTTGTAGTACATTCGATGACGATGCTCTTCCACTCTGAGGAACCGGTTCTGAAGACTATTCGATATTATTGTCTTTTGAAAATAACGATTTGGTTGGAATTTCAATATCCGTATCATCCTCACTATCATACTCAACGGCTAACTCCAAATAATCAGATGTTTCTAAATTATAAAATAATACTCAGTCATTATCTAACTAATAAACTCATATACAATTGTACTTACTTTTATTTCAAAATATGGATAAAACTACTCAAAAACAACACAAAATACAATAAACTGCACAAACTAAATATGAGAATATCAGCAAAGATCCGTTATAATGAGACTGTTGAAAAAATCCGTTATATGCGTAAACAGATTTCAATACTAACACTAATATTGGAACATCATAAAGGAAATAAAACTACTAAATTTGTTTATTTATATTTACTTATATGTATATTTTTTGTTTTATAAAATATATAAAACAGAATAACAGAATATTTCGTGCATAAAATGCGTAAAATATATACTATGGGTCATTTTAGACCCAAGGACAATGAGTGTTACTATTTTTATAGCGGTTTAACGGTTAATTAATTTTTTTTCGAATTTTCGATTTTAGGTTTCATAGGGCATATCACACAAAGTCGAAAAGCCACACATTTGTATTATTTATATTTGCCAAGATATTCGAAAAAACAAGTACGCTTGGGTCGAAAAAGACCCGAGGGAAGGATAAAGGTTAAGTTTTCGGCGGTGCAGGTTCAATTTTGTGAGTACAAAATACAAATTATTTTATTGTACCTGAAACAATAATTCAGGTTAACAGTAATTATACTAGTAGATTGTGTGTCGGAAATATATAGTGTACCAAGTGCAATAGTTTTTTTTTTTTTTTATATATATTTATTTATTACAACTGATTTACAAATCATCTAGTAATTTATCTTTCATAATTTATATTCTTGTTTGGAGGGTTGTAGCCCTTTGGCTAGTCCCCTTTACAATTTTATTATATTTTTAGTCGATCCTGATTGGATCTTGTAGATCATGCGGTTTCTTCCTTCGCAGCCGTCTTACTAGGTTTGAATCATCCAACATACGACGTATCTCAGCATTTTGGTGTAGACTAATACGTTGCATGTGTTTTATCGCGTGTTTGCTTATTTCTTCACTAACGAAATCCATCTTCAGATCTCTATGGAGGTTGTCATTTCTTATGTACCACGGTGCATTAACTATTCCACGTTAGGACTTTGCTTTGGAATGACTGGATGATATTGACATTGGTTTTCTTTGTACAGCCCCAGAGCTGAATACCGTAAGTCCATACAGGTTTTAGGATTTGCCGGTATAGTAGCAATTTATTATGTAGAGTTAGCTCAGAATTTCTTCCTAAGAGCCAATCCATCTTTCTGTATTTGATGTTTAACTCTTCTTTTTTCTTTTTCACATGCTCTTTCCATTTTAGTTTCGCGTCTAGAGTCATGCCTAGATATTTTGCCGTATTTGCATAGGGAATTTGCTGGGAGTTCAGTTCTACTGGTATCCAGTTGACCTTCTTGTTGGTAAAGTTTACTTGAACAGATTTTGTTTCATTAAGTTTTATTCGCCATCTCTTGGTCCAGGTACTGACAATATTAGTAGCTCTTTGCAATTTGCTTGTAGATTCTTCTATGCAATTAGCAACTGCTAAGATGGCCGTATCATCCGCAAACGTCGCTATGTTAGTATCCTCTATCGTTGGCAGGTCCGAGGTGTATAGAACATATAAAGTTGGTCCCAGAACGCTACCTTGTGGTACCCCTGCTGATATTTTCTTTATTTCTGAGTATTCGTCATCTAATTTAACTCGAAAGTGTCGTTTAGATATGTAAGATTTTAGAATTTCATAAAACTGCTTTGGTAAGTCTCTTTGCAATTTATATTCCAAACCTTTATGCCATACTCTGTCAAAGGCCTGTGCTACATCCAAGAAGACGCTTGAACATACTTTCTTTTTTTCAAGTACGTCTTCAATTATGTTTGTAATTCGGTGTACTTGTTCTATTGTTGAATGATTTTCTCTGAAGCCAAATTGATGTGGAGGAACAAGATTTCTTTCTGCTATTATTGGTTTTAGTCTCTTTAGGAGTAGTTTCTCGAATAATTTTGAAATTATTGGGAGTAAGGAAATCGGCCTATACGAATTTTTGTCATTAAGTGGTTTGTTTGGTTTAGGTATCATAATTACTTCTGCTACTTTCCATTGACTTGGAACGTGTTTAAGTCTGAACACTGCATTAATTATTTGGAGTAGTTTACGCAGACCTTTTTCAGGAAGAGCTTTTACTATTTGTCCTGTAATTAAGTCATATCCTGGAGATTTCTTTGTATTTAGGTTGAGATTGATTTCCTCTTTTAATTCTTGTAGTGTGACAGGAGATATATTGCAGTTATCCATTTTATATATTGGTGGTATGTTTTCCTCTGCAGTTTGTCTAGGTAGTGGCTGAAACGTGTTCTCGAGGTGGGTTGCAAACAACGAAGCTTTTTGCTTTGCACTTATAGCCCATGTACCATCTTCATTTTTTACTGGTGGAATTTGTAGTTTAGGTCGTTTTAAACTATTTGTCGCTTTCCAAAGGGAGTACTCGGTATCTTTTTCCCCAGTAAGGCCACTCAAGTATTTATTAATGGATTCGTTTTTGATTTCTTTAATTAGCAACTTTAGTTTATTGGATAAAAAATTAAGAGTTGTTTTATATTCTGGCGCTCGACTTCTTTGCCAGGCCTTTCTTGCTTTTCGTTTTGCTGCAACCAGTTCCCTAACTTCTAGAGGATAAGTAGCATTTCGGCGCATTTCCTTTGAACTTGAGGGGGTACTACTCCACGCCGCTTCTTGTATACTGTTGTTGAGTTGTTCTAGTTCTTCTTCTAGCTCTATCGGGTTTTTAATTGGCACCTGAAGATCAATATTATCCTCGACAAGTTTCTGGAATTTCTCCCAGCAGGTTTATTTGTTCGTTAGCGAAGGTGGACTAGTTTTTTTAATAATCGTTGCACTGATTGTCATAATAACAGGCGTTTGATCCGACATAATCTCCTCGCTGCTTTCTAGGTATATGTAGTTTTCGTCTATACCTTTGGTGATAAAGAAGTCAATGATATCGGGTATTTTGTTTCTATCTGTAGGCCAATAAGTTGGTTGATCTCCAGAATGAAAATCGCAATTGCATAGTCTTCCTGCTGCAAACAGCTCTCTTCCTTTTTTAGAGGTTACTCTTGATCCCCGGTAGGTGTTTTTTGCATTAAAATCACCTCCGATTATGAAACTTGATCCAAGTGATTTAAATAACGTGCAATAGTCTTGTTTAATTAAATTATATCTTGGGGGGCAATATATTGACGATACACTATATTCTTTGTTGTTATTTATAAATACTTTTAAGGTGACTACTTGCATAAATTTCTCGTCAATTTTAAGATCTATAAAGTGTTTGATGTTTTCTTTTATAACCACCGACGATCCTCCCCTTGCCCTTCCTGCTGGATGAATGGCGTGGTAGCAATTGTATCCATATATTTTAAGATATGAAGTTGAAGTAAAATGGGTTTCCGATACTAGGCATATATCTATTTTTTCAGTATTTAGGAAAATTTCTAATTCTGGAATATGTTGCATTAGCCCATTTGCATTCCAGGTTACTATTCTTAATGTTTTATTGGTTGTTGCTTGCATCATTTTAATAGAGCATGGATTTCATTTCATTTAGAGAGTCTTGCTTATCTAACCTGTTGCTTAGAGCTTGAAGACATTTCTCTTGTTTAGCTAGACGAATGTTAAGAGCTTCCATGCTTCTTAGTATCTTTTGGAGCACTGCTGTACCTTCAGTAGTGTGCTCCGAAATAATTGGTTTTGTCATGACTACTTGCGAGTACAGTTTTGGTTTTGGTTCTCCCGTTTTACTAGCATGAGGTTTAGGTTCCTCTTTGGTGGAAGTTTGATAATTTTTTACCGATACTCCTGGACTTTGTTTTCGCGTTTTATTTCTTATTCGTTGTAGCTCCTTAGCTATTTCACATCCCCGGTAGTTTGCGGGATGTAACTTATTGCAATTGACACATTTTGCAGCAATATCTTTACTAACCGGGCATACCTGGGCATGATGCTTTCCGGCACATTTCACGCATCTAATTTCTCTTTGGCAATATTTCTGCGTATGATTAAAACCTTGACATTTTTTGCACTGCGGTATTAATCCGTTATTCTTTTTCAATGGCTCTATTTTAACTCTCATGCTAAGTATTGCCTTGATATTATACACATCTTCCACTTTTTGTTTGTTATTAAAAGTGAGCATAAATAGTGGAAGCCCTCTTTTGTTAACTTGAACTCCTTGTTCAGTTTCGATTTTTTCTTTCTTAATTATGTTTACGGCATTTTCTATTTGATAACCCTTTTGCTTGAGATCCTCAATAATTTCCTCTTCTGCACAGGTTGGGTGAAGACCTCTAGCCATAACTTTAATTGGGCGATCATTCTTATTCTCATAGGTAAACCACTGATGCCCCTCGGAATTAAGCTTTGTAGCCAAAGCTCTATAAGTTTCAGAGTCTACAACATTAATTTTCCAGACGCCGTTGTTTAGAGATACGAGTTTGTACTCGGCTATCGTAATCGATTTCATAATCGATTGTATAGTGGAGAAATTTGATATCCCGACGACATTTATTGGTGGAGGTGATTTTTCTTTCGGTTTAGCTGGTTGTTGTTCTAGAGCTAGTTGTTTCTTGATGATTAACTGATTTCTGGCAACCTCTTTTGAAGCTGATGGTAAAGTCTCCGCCATTTCTGGTGAGTGTTGCGCTTTCCTTTTCTTACTTGGTCTTTTATTCCGGTTCAACATCCAATTTGTTTCTCTTTCTAATTCTTCTTCATCCGTATGAAATGAATTAATGCCATCATCGACTGTTAGGCTAGGTGTCGTCCCAAGTTCTGCACGTGTTTCAACTGCTTTTTTGAGTTCTTCATTTTCTTTCTTTAAAATTGTAAATTCTTCTTTCAATTTAGCGGTAAATTCTTTTATTTCTCTTAGTTGTTCACGGAGTTTGGCATTTTCCTTCTCGTACTGAAATATATTTCCAGTTGAAGATCTTGGTGATCTTGATAATTTGGAACTTCGTCCAAATGGGTTAAACAATGATTGGCCCACCCCAGAATCTGTTGGGCCTGCCTCCGAAGAGTGTGGATTTGGCAGCATATCTGCTGCTGTACCACCTGGGGTATTACATTCCGTATTTGTTGTATTCATTGTTTGTTTTAGCCAATTTATACCACTGGCATTTGGTCCCCGGTAGCACTTTGCTACTGTCGAAGCAGCACCCGCGCCCCGCGACGAGGACGCGGCTACCTTGGTGTTACCTAGGTGTACACAGAGACAGCCGAAGCCCTCTGAGTACCCTAGGCTGAGGGGCATAATGAAGTGCAATAGTGAAACAATTTATATTATAATAATAATACATTTAAAATAAAACGTTTTTGTGAACAGTGAAAAATTAACAGAAAATTTTGCGAGGGTTAAAATTATAACGGCAATGGAAACTTCTTTACTTAATTTTTGTTGTTTGAAACCGAATTTGCCGAGAAAATTTTGTGGCAAGCTTATACATATTTTAAAATTGATCCTTCGTCAACTCATGATTTCTTATGGTTTTGTTACTTTTTTATTTATTTTATTTTATTTATTTTTATTTATTTTATTTTAATCAATTCCCTATAGTGCACAGTATAAATTTGTTGTTGTTATTTTAATAACTGCACCATTTTATGACATGGCAAACATAACAATAGTTGATGGAGTTGTATTCGATGATTTGGGGAATACGATTGGAATGATTGACGATTCTTCCGATACCTTAGGATTATTGGGATCTACGAATATGGAATCTGAAGCGGGAAATAAATCGGTAGAATCCGCACAAACTTTAAATGAATCAAGTGCTGATGTTGATGAATTCAAACTAAAAAAACTTATTAAAACAGTTAAATTTGGAACAAATTTTACCAGATCTTAAAGGTAAATTTCTGAAATGTTACTCTACATATATATGTATAATTCTGTTTTATTATTATAACATTGCAAACAATAAATTGAGGTTTTTTTTTAATTTTCAGTCGTTGATATCACTTATAACAGCTTACAATATATCTCAAAAGACGAAATATATGGAGCTATTAAATCATTTGGACTAAGAGCTGAATTCAGGGAAAAGTTAGCTATTTGGAAAAAAAACCACGGTGATTTATAATAACCATGCATTTTCCCCTATAACCTGTTCCTTTCTGTTTTTTAGTTCGGTATTGACAATACTACAATGTCAGTGGATTCAAGGGTGGACCACTGGCTCAAACAAAATTCAAAAGTTGAAATAAATACTCCATCGACATCATATCAAGCAACAAAACTCCTGGACTCTCAACATATTCTCAACTGGTATTTAAAAAATTTTCTTTTTTTTATACACATACACACTACAATTTGTTATCTCTGTGCACTAATTTGACTTTCTTGCTTTAACTGAAACTTTTTAACAGTAAACAAGCCGGTCACTTCGCAATTTCGCATTAATAACTACAAAATACATAATTATGCTATGCTATGTATTATTATGTGCTTTATTAATCATAAAGCACATAATAATACCTGTTGATGATAGCAGACAGAATTTTTTTGGTATAATGCATGCATGTGTAATTTAATAATTTATATTTTAAAATTATACTTTATAATTTAACGAACACATGAAATAAAAAAGATTTGTTTTAAAATTACTTTGGACATTTTATTAATATTCTTTGTTAGTGCAGTTCTTCTTTGACGAGAGCTGATTCTATATCTTCGAATTTAGATAACTGATTTTGCTTATTCAATAGCACTCCATTCGATTCTAAAATTGCTTTGGTCAGGGCCCGATAAAATTTAACCCTAAGGGCGAGTAAGTCTCACGTCTCACATTCATATTATCTAAATAGGCATGTAGTAGGTTGGCACAAACGATAGTAACCTTAAGTTATAAAAAAATGTAGTGAAAGTAGATTTCAGACGCAATCGTTGGTCTGAGCTAACTGCACTTCCTACTTTGAAAAAATCGGCGACATATTCATCGTCACAAAATAAACTAAACTATGTGTAACTGTCTCGACGTGGCAGCGCACCAATATATATACAAATATACCTCGCTTTTGAGGTCTGTATTGAGTTTATCCTCGTTCAGCACTTCCTGCAGAATTCGATTTATCAAAGGTTCTTGCTCTTCTAAAGTAAGTGATATTTACTACAATAGATTGTTTGACATTTATGAAAACCCGTGTAAAATGCAGCAGATTTGATAATATATGGCATGGCACGCAATTATTCAGCTACAAAAAATATTTTCTATCTCAAATGTAGCTAGATTAAACGTTTATTTAGAGCTTGTTCAAAACGAAAACAGATGGCATTGTAAATACATAAATTAATTTTCTTGTGACTGCCCGTTTAATTGATATTTATGTTGTGCATTAACATTATAAACAACATTTGTATCAGTATTGTAACAATTATACAATATTTTCAGTTTTTTCAGAGTTTTGACGATTTTTATATATTTTTTGTTAGTTACACAAATGTTTACGTAATTTACATTATTTACAAAAAAATGTAAAAAAAACATTACAACAGTGATTATCAATGATGTTTTGCATAAAATGAAATAAATTGTTGGCTAAAATTTCTTTATATCACTTGAAAATATTTTCGAAGTTTTGTTTGCCATCATCAACAAATAAATTTTAAACAATTTCAATCTTTAATGATAAGTCATCAAGTGTGATATTCTTAACATCGGCGGCATACAAAAGAATCACTGAAAGTTTAATTACGACATACTGATTTATTTGTTTCATAAGAGCTTAACCACCAAATCTGCTAATTTTCATTTTCTTCCAACAATCAAACTTGACATTAAAACTGAATATCGAGCAGCCGAGAAATAAACATATTTCACACCTCATATATTTTCACCACCGTGCAATATTTTCTGCATTTTATTAAGTTCAATGCTTGTCAAAATTCCAATTTATTTCATTCCATCAAAATTATAATTATTATAATTAACGCCGTAAACTATTACTAGAAGTTTATAAATAATTTAGGTTACAAATATGTAATTTTATTCTACACACTCACACAGTACTCGTACTCGTATATACGTTAATAGATTTACATTACAGAAAACGACACACGAAAATCGAGATGATGAGACGAGATGAAAATGAAATGAAAATCTTAACATATTTTTTTTAGAAACTGAAATACAGATATAAACATTATTTATTTTTATCTTCAAGAAAACAAAAACCAACAACAACACAAAAATAAAAATTAAAAATAAGAATTTCTAATTAAAATCTGTGTTTCGAACAAATCCAATCGACAGTAGCTTGGTATAATTTGTTCGGTTATCATCCAATCGAAATAAATCAGCAAAAAAATAAATATTCATATTTATTTTTTTGTGTTTTAATAATTTTATTTTAAGTTTTTAAAATCTTATTTTTTTTTTTTGGTAAGAAAATAGTTGGAAATATTATTTATTATAATTATTAATATTACTTAGTTTCTGTATTTTATAAATTTTTGTGAAAATTATAAATATGTAATTTTGTATTAAGTGAAATAATAATAATAATAATAATAATTTAATAGTTATGTAACGGTGAATAGTTTAAAAATAAAAATAAAATAGTGAATTATATGAAAATAGTGTTTCAAATATATTTATATTTATAAAGTGACACTTGTTAAAAAAATTATATATAAATAAAATATTAAGTGAAATATTTATGAAATTTGATAACGAGGCGCGCGCCTACTCAAATTGATAAGTTGCCAAAACGAAATGGACCTAAAAATCAATCAAGGGATACACGATTTTATTTTAAAATTAAACTAAATATTTTAATTAGCAATTATTTAATAATTAGCAATATTTTTTCAGTTCATGGTCATTTATAATTATTTTTAAATTCCATATTAATTTATTTTTTTATGATCTAATTTAAAAAAAAACAAGATGAAAAGTAAACTAAAATTTTTCTTTAATTTTCCGAATTTTCATGACGGTGAAATAATATATTTATTTATTTTCGCCTATGTAAAAATAGAATTGAGCGTTGGTGTCCAAATTGCGTATTTTACTTTAATTTTTTTTTAAATCACACGAATTATTTTAGTTCAGACATATCTTTCGACTAGAATAGTTTTATTTATATTATGTAAGGTTTTCAATTATTATTATTATTATTATTTTTACATAAGTGTTAATATTTTATAGTGTTTTATTTAAAATAATTTAAGTGAATTTGTTCTGTGCGCTCAATTTAAAAATGTTTAAAAATAGAATATTACATTAATTTAATTAATTTTTTTTTTAAATTTTAATTTAAAATTTTGAAAAAGAGATATACAAGCTTGAACCTATCTATCTAATATATTTCCAGCGAACGAGACACGTAAAACAAAAAAGCCGCCAAAATGTTTAAGAATCACTTAGAAATGATTGGTAGAAATGAATCACCAAGCAAAAAAGCTCAATTTTGGCAATCATATATTAGATCCCTTAAAGGTTAATTATTAAAAAAAAAACATTATTTTGATTAGTACTAAAATAAAATAAAAATTGTGTGTATCTTGTGTTTATAATACAGGATCAGAAGATATTCGTGCTCAAGACTCACCAAGAAGTCGATCATATAGACCGTTGAGCTCAGTGCCTGAATTCACACCATCATTCAGAAGTATCTATAATGATCATGCATCACCAGCTGAAAGAATAACTGGTGCTGGTTACCGTTATGACCCAGTTCATCGTGATACCTACGGTTATTCACCACGTCCAATCTATGAACGTAGCAGACCGAGTAAGTATTCATCAATTAAGTCCACTCTCTTCTATACTTATCATTAAAATCATCATTACGTCTACTATATCGTTTGTCTCTTCATTATTTTCACAATTTACACACATGCACACTCTTTGTAACTGTTTCATACATTTTAAAAAACTTTATTACATCAATGATAAATTTTCTTAATTTTATGATTCCTTGACATCATTTTAATAAAATTTTTTGTGATTTTTATTAAGAGAGTTAAATTTGCAGAAATAATATTTAATATTTTTTTTTTTTTGCTTTTTGAGCTTTTTTTATAATAATTTGGTTGATGTTTTTTTTTTGTCGTAAAAAGATCGCCTGCAAAATTAACGAATTAAACAAAAGAAAATCGTGGATTTTTTTCATTTTTAGAATTTAAGTGTGTGGGCGGATTGGCAATGTAATACATTTTTTGAATATTTAATTTTAAAACAAATTTTGTATTTAGAAAATTTTCGATATTTCCTTTTTATGAGATTTGAAATAAGAGTAGCTGTACCATGTAGGTTTATTATAGAAAATACAGTAGCACTATTCTCATTCGCATGTAGATCTTGTATATACGCTTTATCGACCATTTTGATCGTTTTTAGCACTCATTTGTGTACAGTTACAATACAGTAAATCGTAAACACATTTTTTCAGAGAATCGTGACCCCACTATTCAAAAACAAATCTCCAAATTGTTAAAAAATTTACGAAACTATTTTTTCTTTAATTTTTCTTTCTATACTCTCCAGCAAAATAAAAAAATTATTATCAATATTTCAACACCACAAACAAATATTAAATTTTTGTTTAAAACTCAAAAACTATAGAATTGCAAACACATTTTCAGCCACATAAATAAATAAATATTAATTATTATGTTAAAAAACAACTATTAATTTTTCTATTTTAATAAATTTTTAATTTTTATAATTTAATTTGTGCTTAAAAATATACTTATTATATTAAATTAAAAAATTGTTATATTTAAAAAATATATTTAAATAGCTGATATTTATTTAATACTTAATAAACAGAAATAAATAAAAATATTTAATTTATTATAGCGTTTCACCTGAAAATTTATTCTCTGCCAATTTTTTTACTAATTTTAATTTTAATTAATTATTGCAATACGTTTAACAAGATGTGGTTGAAAATGATTAAATTACGAACTTTGCTTTACTAAATCTGAATTGCCAGGGAATAGATAGCAATGAACGCTTTGTTTTATTTATACAAACTTTTTAAGAGCCCGATTTGTTAAAAAGCGCGCATTTATTGCTTTCTCATATTTTTTTTGTTGTCGATGCTACTTGTGCTATATAGGGTTTGTTCAGAGGTAAGCGATTTTATGTGTCGTTTGATTTTGTGATTTTTTTTATTAATAACGGTTTTTTCAAGTCATCATAATAAGTAACATTTCTGTACTAAATTTTAATATATCATGTTTTTAAAATATCTAGATAAAAAACTATTTTACAATAAATGTTACATGTTAATATTTTAGCATCAACTTATAAAGCTTATGATCCAGAGAGGGCATGGAATGAACATTTGGACCGCATGGCTGAAATTGAAAAGAGGTAAACATTTTTTTTTTTGTGTACATAACCTTAAAATTACGGTCAAAGTATTGTTAACAATTTTAATTTAAAAATTTAGATATCCATCACGTTTTGGACTTTACTTGAAAGACAAGCCATCGTCAACACTCCTTCCTCTTGAATATGAGCCAGATAATAAACCCAGCTATGCTGGTAAGGATTAAATTAACCAAAATAAAAATTGCCATCAAAAATAAAATATATAATTTAAAAAATAAATAATTTTAACTTTAAGAACAAATTTAAAAAAATGGCGTCTCTTATTTTTTTTAATTTAACAACAATTTTATTTTTCAATCATTTCTGATCTATATACATAAAACTATCATTTACTTAAATTAAATTGAAAGCAGTTAAATTATTAATTAGTGAGTTGATTTTCTTAACAATTTAATTTACAAAAAAAAATATGAAGAAGACCGCGCCAAATTTATGTGTGTCTCGATTCTATTGAAAACAAACGAACATCTATATTAATATAAATAAAAACTACTATTTAATAATAAATAAAATGCGGCTTATTTTTTAATTTAATTAATATTTATAATTATTTTGGGCTTAATAATTATAATATTTTAATAATAATTAATTAATTTTGAACAACTCTATATCTAATATACCAAACAAAATAATAACTTCTTCATATATAAATAAAAAATAATAATATTACTTTTAAATAATCTATTTAATATTTATACGAAAAAATAAAATAATAATAATTAATTATTCAATTCACGATCTAAAAGCAAGTTGTGTCTCGACTAAAATGAATATATAAACAGCAAAATAAATCAATTTATAAAAAAAATGTAATTTTTTTATTAAGTTTATAATTATTATTATTATTAATATTTTTAATTGTAATTTATATTATAATTATTATTACTATTATTATTACTATTATAGTCATATGATGCGTACATTACATAAAACAAATTACCAACATTAAAATTATATCTATAGCTGAAAAAAACAAACAAACATAAAAAAACTTAAAATATATTATTAAAGTTTATTAAAACTACACAAAAAAAACCTATTTTTTGTAACTAAAACTAAACAAATTCGACACATGCACAATATAATTCACTAACAGCGTTAGTATATTTAAACAATAAAAAATAAACGATCGAGTTGTGATTAGTAGTAGATCTTCAAATCTAAAATGTGTCTCGACTAAATGCAGTGTACTAAAAATTGTGAATTGAATTAAATTAATGGCTAATTAATCAAAAATTAATTAAAATCGAAACGAATCGAGACACAATAAATTAAACTAATTAAATTAAAAATATAATTTCGATTGATCAGTAGTTGAAAAAATATTAATCACAACTCTATCATACACATTTCTTTTTTTGTACTAAAACTACCGACAGCAATTTTTGCCCATTCTGATTTTTTTTTGTATTGGGGAGAATTTTAAACCAAATTCATCAATATCATCATCATCATTATCATCACAGTGATTGGGATCTGTAAATTACTGAATTTTTTCATAATTCATTATGATCAATCGATTATTTTTTTTAAATATATGGCGTCATCTCGCATAACATTTATGTGTACTCTTTCATAATAAATTTGTGGCGTTCATTAAAAACAAAAATTAAACAAGAATTATTTAAAAAAAATATTTTTAAAACGTAAATCGTAAAAATCGAATCGAAAACCAATTATAGATGCAGGAAGAGCTGGCAGTGTACCACCATATAGAGCCGGAAGTGTACCAATATATAGGGCCGGCAGTGTACCACCACTACGTGCAAGTAGTCCATCGCCATTCCGTGGCCGTGAATACAGTGTACCACCATTTTCACGTCATTTGCGTGGATCATCCGTTGGACCATTGTTGGACGATTTATTAACACGTGAGTTCCCCAATTTATTTACGTCAACAAAATCACCAACACCCGTTAAAGCTGAACGTTGGCCACCACGTGAATCTGAGGTTGCGTTCGATAAAGAGGGTAAAGAAATCAAGACAAATAATTTTTTCTGTTAAGCGATTTTTTTTGTTAAATATTTTTTTGTTGATACAGCATGGCCAACCCAGTTCTATAAACGTTCTTTTATTTATTTTTATAGAATCCCCAAATTTGCTAATTATTTTTTATATTTATATATATTTTTTGTATTTTGAGACAAGGAAACAGTAGAACACAGTGCCTCTAGTATAGCGAAACAAAAAAATACTTGTACACTAGACTTTTTGTTGCATTACAAATGCCTTCGATGTTCGTGTTTTTAAATATTTTATAAGTTTTTAAAAATATTTTGAATTTTGATTTTTTTGTGAAATTGGACGATCCATGTAGATTTTGGTAAATATGTAAATAATTTCCCAAAAGTTATTGGATGTGAGTTATACGTTTTTTGATATATTTTAAAGTAGGAAGATATTATGACATTTTTCTTACCAATATTTATGCTTACCTCGAATACATTCAAAATTATAAATGTAGTATAAGTTTTAAAGGAAAGTTTTCCATCAACAATTTTAGGATTACCAATCCATCGCAACAGAACCGCAATAAACGATTTCTTAAATCCAAGCCCATACTTACCAATTTCGGCTGTATCTAGGGACCCATGGTGGTGGAGGATTCCAGAATTGAGACCATATGACCCATACTGGAGATCAAACTACCCATCTCCATCATACTTGAGAGATTCGTACTTGTCGCCCGTTAAACGGGGATATTTATGGCATAAGCACCCATTGAGACCAATTAGTAAGTTATAACCATTTAGAATATTTTTTATTTAAGATACAACAATATAAATTAAAATTTAATATAAAACATTAATCAATTTAAAAATAATTAACCAAAACAAGGTGGTAATGCTGAAAACAGCCAAGTCCAAAATTAAATTTTTTTGAACTACGCACAAATTTTTTTGTCTTACCCGTACACAATAACTTTTTGAATTTTGATATTGGTAAGAACACTTTGTTTTAAATATTTTGTATTTTTGAAAATAAATTCTGCTAAAAAACAAGACCAACAGAATTTTTACACACAGACAATATAAAGTTGGGCAAAACCATACTTAAAATAAAATATTTTTGAAATTACTATAATTTTATTAATCCTCGAATATTTATAAAAATAAATCTTTTCTAGGCCATCTCTACTATTTGTAATTTAAATGAAACGAACAAACAAAATGTTTAAAACTTAAAATAAATCGATCGAATAAATTTTTAACAATCTACAACTTAATCATCATCAAAAATCGAGAGAAATCAACAACATCTATGAGAAAGAGAGAGAGAGAAAGAGAAAAAAAACACAGATGAAATAAAAATTTAAAAGATCAACAAATTATGTTAAAATCTACTTCTTAACTATACCGTAAAATTCTAACGAGCCATAATCTTAATCCGCGCACACTTTCAAAAAAACCAAACAAATTTTGACAAAATTTTAAAACTTATTTATTGTATTTATTTATAAAACTTAAAATTTGAAAAAAATAATAATTATTTTGTTTAAAAAAAAATAAACTTGTTTGCGTAAAAATGTTCTGAATGGCGACAATGGAAATCGTTCTGCTGGAGATATCAGGAAAGGTGATTTGAAATAAATAAATAATTTACATTTTAAAAAATTATAATTAATTGTTTTATTAATAAATGTTCGACCATAGTGTAGTCGACTTTAACTACCATTACCGAATGCACCAAAAATTGTAATATTGAGCAAAAACCAAGACTAGGTAGTATACATTATAAACATAAAACATTCCAATTTCCTGAAACACTGGCCGCCATGTGTCGATCAAATTGGATGTTTTCAAGGAACAAACTAATTCTCAATAAAATTCCTTCCCAAATATGGTTTAATTCCGTTCAATCCAAATTTCACCCCAATCCAGCCATTTCATATTACTAAACTTATTCAATTCCTATTGGCATATTTTAATATCACCGAGTTTGCCCCAAATAAGTTCAGAGAAAACCGATTTGATTTCTAATCCTAGTTTCATCCCAAATGGCTTAACTTCATTCAAATTGTCCGTCACCAGGACCAACCTACTTATAACCATAATTTCTTTTGGAATCCTATAAAAATAAAAAAATTGGAGGAAAGTAAAATTAACAGAATAACAAGAATTAGTAAAACAAATGAAACAAAACGACCTATCGAACTATCCCAGAGGACCCTCAAAATAAATATTCCTGGAACTTTTCCAATTTATTGCAAGCGCTTCCGGACTCTTTTGTGTGCAAAGGTAGATACACCTGTACGAGTTGAGCAAACCATTAGGAAATCAACAAACACACAAAATAACTGTTTGAATTCATTTTCCGTTACATTTTGTACCGGCCCATCAAAATTAGTTACAATTTCAGAAATGTCAATTTGCATGATTATCGTTTGTATCGTAGTACCTCTCTGCTTTCTACTCGTAATTAATGCTGGCTCTTTTTTATATTCCGCTAACTGCTATCCTGATTTATATAGCCACCGTCGACTAGTGGCTATGGTATTATTACATATTTGCTTTGCCTCATTAGTAAACTTGTCCATAACAACTCAAGCGACGTTGTCCGCAAACCCCATCACTATTGCTGCGTCAGGTCAGTTCCAAAATAATAAAACTAGTACCGATCCTGGTGGAACTTCATCCGTTACCTTGTATTCCCGGCATTCGTATTAATCTTTAGCAGTCAATTCTGAAAGTGGCATCTTTCGAAGTCCAATATTGTGTATGCGTCTCTAATGTAAATCCACTTAACAAGGTATTGTTATTGATATTTAGGGTAATGATGCCGCAATGCTACTTCCATCTGTTGAATTGTGTTGCCTTACTAACCGTGTTTAATCCCACGTTTATCAAATCTGGTTCAGATAATGTGTTCAATAATGATGAAGCCTGTTGCTGATCGGACGGACGATATAACGATGGTTCTTCTGGCAGCTTTTTACGTATTTTGGATGGTTTCCATATTGTTCACTTATTTTACTTTACTTTAGTTTAAAGATAAATAAATTAGAAACAAAGGTTCTTTTGTAATATTTTACTTAACTTATGACCACCGCGAGCACGTTTGCAGCCATCGATTCTTTGGAGCCAATTTTCCAGCACTGTTTCACACATATCGGCCGGAACGTTGAGAATTTCGCGTTTGATATTCCCTGAGCTCCTATAACGTTGATGATTTCAATAGAGCAATTGCATGACCAGTTGTGTCGCATGTGGCATCATCTTGGTGGAACCACATACTACTGATCTTAAGTCTATCCAATTCTGGTCAAAAATAATGTCTTCCAACATGGCACAATAGCAAACTCCATCGAAGAAAAAATATGGTACAATCACACCTCCGGCATGAAATCCACAACACACGGTACTTTTTTGTCGTTTTAATGCAGTCTCTTGAAGCCCATGTGGGTTATTTGCTGTCCAATAACGCATATTTTGCCTATTGACAAAGCCATTAAGCCAAAAATGAGCTTCATTCATGAAAATGGTTTTTCGATAAAATTCAGGACTAGTTTCGGCGCTTCAAATGATAAAGAGGCTTCAGTTCTTGAGTTAATTTGATCTTGTAAGGGTGTAAGCCAAGATCTATATACAAAATTTTCCACAAGTAGTTTGAGAAACTCTCAACTCCTGCAAATCGTAAGGAATCGACTGATTTGGCTCATTTTGAACTGAAGCACTTACGGCTTCGATATTCAGTACGTTAACCTGTGCGTTGTCTCACTGGCACAGGAACACCTAATAGTGAATATTTTGACTCGAACTTATCCACTATAGCACGCACAGCCTTTCGCCCACGCCGTTCGTGAATTACACCATGATGTTAACCTGACATTTGACGTTGACACGTCATGAAAAAACGTTCAAGGGTGCATTCGTATTAAAATACAAAATTGTTATGTCCCTATTGGACAACCCGATATAAATAAAATAAAAATATCACGAAAAGAAAATACTTGTTTTGTATTTAATTTATGTTAAATTGATTTTTCCATTTGAGTGGTAGCACCAACCACTGCATTTTCCATCGTTCAGGAAATATTCCTGCATTTAAACAAGATTTCAGTAGGACTGCCGTCTTCAACGCGATATTTGAGTCCGAGTACTTTGTTTGCGAATACTATGGGTATGACAACCAATTTCTTTCTCTCTAGCTTACACATTCTATGAAGGGATTTTGCCGCCGTCACGGTGGTTCAACTATCTCGGTGCATCGTACCCTCGCTCCAGTTTCAACATCCTAATATACGAAGTTTTTGTTCGATTCGATTTTCGAATCCGATTGAAGTGCAAGTCCGATAGTAGTATCCAAGGAGACGCATTATTTCGAGTTTCATTCGAATCCAATACTCGTTGTTTCATTCAAAAGTGGATAGTAGTAGCACAATATCATCTATATATCCAAGAATTTAACCTAACTTATTGCATATACAACGCGAAGTTTCAATACAACTTTCCTTCTTACCTACTTGAGCGCCAAGTTAACCAGCACGGGCGCGAGTGTATCTCGCTGTCGCACACCTGATGTTATTTCGAATGGGTCAGTGCTCGTTCACTGGTCTTCCACTATGATTCTACACATTGAGCCAGATGTTGTTAGCTTACAGAGAGAGAGAGAGACTAGCGTCACTGGAATTTCTGTACACATAAGTAGAGTGCCGAAAGGTTTTCGCGATTGATGCTATCATATGCTTGTTGAAAATTTATATGTAGAGTTGGTGACTGTGATAATATTTTACATCCAATGTTTCTTCAAGGTCATCCTCAACGTGAAACACTGATCAGAGGTTTGTACGGTTTGGGGCGAAAACCACATTTATAGTCACCGACGAGCAAACACTTTGTAGGCGGTAATTAGCTATTCCACGGTAATTTTCACACTTAGACGTTAGACAATCTCTTTTCTAATGTAGTGGACAAATAAGTGCAGTCTTTCATTCCTCGGGTAATTCCTCGTACTTTGTAACGTTTGTGCTCAGTTCTCCATTCGTGTTTTTAATGTATGGAAGTCTTTAGTAATATTCCTAATATTTCTGGCGTTTGTAAAACAGTTTCTCGAGTTTCTGTTGCTTGCAAGCTGATGTTTTCGATGCATATCCTCGTAAATTCGCACTTTTTGTGCCGGTGATTTTGTGAAAATTTAGATGTAGCTTTCCTGAAGCTTATATATTATGCGTGAGAGCTCCTAGTGTTGTTGGGCAACCATTTTTCGCGAAGCTTTTGTTAATTTTCGATGACAGACAGCGCTGAGCATTAAATCGATCATTAGGTTTTCTTGGTGGTCTTTTTTCAATTGTATTTTCCGCTGCTGCTGTTATAGCTGACTGGATGCCGCTACTCCTTGATGTTTCAATGGGGCTCGTGGTTTTCATTACGCTAGGTCAGCGTTCCAGTGATATCTGACTAGTAGCTCCCCACGGAGTCTTCATTGTTTAATGCATCGATATTGCAACGAACGATCTCTTTTGCCTTTTTGTTAAATGTGTATGATAATTTGCACTTGTTGGTATTTAACAGATGATGCCGCCAACATAATCAAACAAATGGATGTTACTGCCACAATTTATTCAGAAGAAGTGTACCATGAATTCATTAGTTTGAATATTTATTGACCAACGGATAATTCACCAAGCAACTTCGGACTATATTAACAAAATCCATGTTGTACGTAATGAAGTAATCAGAAATGGGAAGAATGTCGGTTTCGATGCCGCAAGCAGGCATCCGTGGCTGATTTATTTCTTAATAAGTTAGTTAACGATACCAGGTGTGAATGGGCTAAACACGCCGCAAAGGAACAATTCCCCAATTACAGTGATTTTCTAGAATTTTTATCAAATCGTGTCGACGCATTGGTAAGTTACGAAACATCGAAAAATTATCGTTCACAACAAACGATGCTGTAAATGTTTAAACATTGGTCATGACGATTACAATTGTCGTCCTAAATGTCGTCTTCCATGAAGAAAATGATCAACTCAAGGAAGAACGAAGTAATGAGAAGAGTGATCCAGCACAACGAAACGACGTTTCCACCATGCGGTCGGTATTTGCATATCACCCACAACCACGATCAAGGTTCAAATTTCGCTTATGTAAAAGTCTGAAATTTTAAAATACTTAATCTATAAAAGAAAGCCAGTTCAATCGTCTTCAAGCTTTTGGAACCTACACACATAAGAAAAACTAAGGTTATGGTGAACCTAAACTTTCGAATGGCAATGACACATATAGATCAGATGTCACGGCATATAGTGGTTCCGTACATATTAAATATCTGTTGATTTTTACAGCCCAGACGGATTGACTGATCGGGATGAAACTTCATACTTAAGCTTTTCTGGCAACTTCCATAGAAGCTTTTTCGTTTTTTGCAAATATTTTGAAAATATATCATTTACGAGAAAAACGACTTGAACTAAAGGATTCTAAATTAATTAGTCGTTTACTAACGACTTGAACTAAATGATTATAACCGATCTGTGCGAAACTCCATGCTTAAGTATGATTTTCGCAAAAATTGGAATATCCCGGTGATTTTAACGGAATTTTTTAAAGCGAAAATTAAAACCTACCGGGTTTTTGATAAACTCTTTTCTGTATTATCAAAAATATTATTTCCTTTTAAATTTTCGAAAACTTTCGATCACAAGGTCAACCCAATCTCTTAATTTTACTTTTAATTCAGAAAGTATTTAGAAGTATTTAGAGACCTACACAGGTTTAACGGGAGAAGCAATCGTAAATTTAAAGAATGGGACCTACTGAACAATAACTTATTGAATAAATAGGGAGGTTGCTTAGTCCTGAGAAGCTTAAAAATAAAAAGACAATGATCACCCCAAGTAAGAGTTTTATTGAAAATTAACGCTAAATTTCTAACTGTATTAGAGAATGGAGTTAAAGAATCACCAAAAAATATGAAAAATGGCGAATCGAACGTACAACGTCATTAATGTAAATTGAGAATAATAAAGGACCTAGAACCGACCCCTGAGGAACGTCAAAAAACGAATTGTCATAAAAGGCTGCCTGAGAGCGACCCGAAATATAGCCTAAAATCAATTTAGTAGGAGAGAGAGACAAATTAAAGTTCGAAATAAGCTTATTAAACAAAATTTGGTGATTAATTGAATGACACGCTTTAGAAAAATCCAACAAAGTAAGGCAAGTCATTTCTCTTTAACTCATACTACGACGAATATCATCACAAACATTCAGTAAAGCAGTAGAATCTTATAAAACCCGATTGAAAAAGACTAAACAAATTAAAGCTATCGTTACGAGATTGAATTTGGTTTTTTACTACCAATACGAATTAAACTTACCACTCTATATCGAGATTGCTTATAAGTTAGATAAGACCAATAATTAGGGCTCATTTTCCAAAGACGATATTTGGAAAAACGATCACAAAAATGATTCAAAATCTAATGCGTCATCCAAGGGGGTGGGGGGGGGATCTAGACCTAAAATACTTAGTAGTGAGAGGAACCCAATTATTAAGTACATAATTAATAGAGGAATTAAAATAGTCAATTTGATCGGTAGAAGTACTAAGAGAAAATATATTGTCCCAACAAATAGAGCCACAAATTGATGAAAGGTGAGATTCATCAATTTTCGAAAAATCCCTAAAGCTGAAACTTTTAGGTTTAGGACGACAGTACCAACTAACAGAAAAAACAAGGAGATCATGATGAGAGCCAATACCAAGAGACAATTGATTGAAAACAACAAATGGAATTATCAGCAGAAGCGACAACCTGATCAATGAGAGAAATCTTCAGTATTATAAACTGAAAGGTTAATGCTATTTAAGATATTTAAATAGCTTTGAGAAAATAAAGTCTCTTGAGAAATATCAAAATTGAAATTACCCGAAATGAAAAATATTGCAAAATACACTCAATGTCTAAAAATGATTTTTTAAATTGAACATACGACCTCTTGTTCGTGTAGGTGGATCATAAACCACACCAAAAATAAATTTTCGCTTATTCACGAAGACATTTATAAAAAGAAACTCAAAGTCAGAAACGAGCCTTTGAGAAATTGAGAGGGGTACTGGTGGGGTAGGCATACCCCACCAAAATAACTGGTGGATTAGCTCTATCTCGCCTGAACAAATTATAACCACTAATGGCCAACGCGAAATCGGGAATATCGAACGACAAAAACGTTTCCGATAAGCAAATCACATCAATTGGGAAAGTACACAAAAAACGCTTGGGTCAAAAGAAATAAAAATCTGAGTCTATTTTGTGAAAATCTTGGTATTTTTCGATCAACCAAATCTCATAGTTAAAAAAACAAACAAGATTTTGGTTGAATAAAATTTTAATTTTAAATAACCAAATCGTGGTTATTTTATTGGATAGAAGTGAAAAAAAAATTGGTAACAGAACAAATTTTCTTAGTAAATGTAACAAAAAATAGTTTGTTCTCGAATAGTTTGTTAATTAAATATTTGTGATGCTTATAACAAAACCACGTTAGAGGTAAAGAAGGGTAATTAAAAAAGTCTTTAAGTGGCCTCGATTAGTTTTATCCCATTCCGCTAAAAGGTTGGGGCGACGTTTGCTGAAATAGTACAACAAAAATGCCGAATTCTTTAACTTCGCAAATGGAGCAGTACATACAGTGTAAATAGAAAATCCTCAATATTAACCATCCGTTTTGAAGAGATATTTACATTCACATTTTGGTCTTTTGAATTGGATGCGAAACTAAAGCTCTGTAGCTTGGCCTTAACAATTACTAAATTTAGTAAATTTCAATTAAAATTATTATTGTTGTCAGGACACGGAGGCTTACATTCTTATAGGTCCGATCTAGCAAAGTTATAAGTTTAAACGGTTAATTATTTTAGAAACTACCACAACAAGGATTACATCACAAAATGTTTAGTCTTTCAGTAATTCGTAAACAAACAGAAAGGAGGACTTACTTGACGTCACTCTAACAAGTCAAAAGTTTCAGGATTAGAAATAATAATTGCTGAGATCATGATAAGATCTATAACATGATATTGCGTCGTTGAAGGTTTAATTTTCAAATGAGCGATGCAAATCTGCAACAACAAACGTAGCTAAGTAGCGAAAAAATAGTTTAATTCCTCAAAATCGAGCGCTATTATGATTGGCGGAGTTTTAATGATTTTCTAGAAACGTTTTTAATAACAGCACCAAAAGCACTCAATAGAAAAAATCCCTAAAACTACTATTTTTAAAATGAGGTTGCTGGTTATTCATTTATGACATTCAAATGCACCCGTAGATTCTAAAAAACGATAGATTTGCAAGACATTTTTGATGATCGAGATTAATTAATTTAACTTTACACAACTCAACACATTTGCAGGATAAAATACATGTATGACGCATGTCATGCAGAATTACGCACGTCTCTATTTCTAATTTGACTGTGCATCTGTCGCTGTTGACAACATGAAAAAAAACTAAAAATCTTCGCTCACTACATGTCACATTGTTTGTTGTTTTTCTATGTTGACAATAAATTTTGTTATTTTCATTTTTATTTGACAGATTTGTTAACTAACCCGCAAAAATGTATACACCAAAAATGTAGCTTTTGCGAACAGTTTACGAACGGTTTATATACTTCGCACCAACACTTATGTATGTAGTAAGTATTGTAAAAGAACCATTCGTAAACTGTTCGCAAAATGTACGCTTTTGATGTAGACATTTTCATTGCAACAACTGCGTATTATTATAAACTGAAAGTCATTGTGCGGTTTTTTTTAAAGAATTCGGTGCTGTTTAAGAAACCCTTTGTGCGAAATTTTGTGGTAAAGATTTGGTCAAGTATGTATTTAAAATTTAGTATGTACATATTTAAAATCTATTCAGATTACATTTATAATAAACATTTTGGGGTAATCCAATTATTTTGTTTAGAAATGTCAAAACCAGCAAAAAAAACATTTGTGAGAGCAAGAGCAGTAATTTTTGTCAGAATCCTTCGCAACAGGAATATTTAGAATATCCAGGCGAAGGCGAACAGGAATATATATCGAATGAAAGTGATTCTGAGATAAGTGAATTAGACGACGAAAGTGATAACTGTGAGGTAGACAATATTAAGGACGATCTTTGTGAATGGAGTATAACTCATAACGTGTCTAGAGAGTGCTTAAATTCATTACTACTTATTCTACGGAAATACCATCCAAATTTGCCTAAAGATGATAGATCACTAAAAAAACACCTCGCAGGAAGACAAATATAACACAAATGGGTAGTGGATCATATTCTCACATTGGTTTCGAACACCAGATGCGGTTATTTTTAGATAGGACAGAGTTAAAAAGCAGCGAATTGGTAGTCGATATTGGAATAGATGGTATTCTTCTCACAAAAAGCTCTAGAAGCCAGCTGTGGCCTATTCTCTGTAATGTGGTCTCCCATAATGAGATATTTATTGTTGGTATTTGCCGCGGGTATAAAAAACCGCACTCTGCAGACGAATATTTAAGTGCATTTGTTGAAGAAATCAACAACTTATTCGAGAGAAATATTGTACATAATAATCGGGTGTTTACTTTAAAAATCAGGGCATTCATTTGCGACGCACCGGCTAGGGCTTTCTTGTTGAGTAAGAAAAATAACAACCAAAATATTCTATTATTAATATTTTTGTTTGCTTAAGGTGTGAAGAGTCATTCCGGTTACAGCAGTTGCACTAAATGTGCAATTAAAGGATCTTACATATCACACAGAATATGTTTTCCAGGGTTTACTGATTTCTTAAGAACAGATGAAGATTTCCGAACAAAGAAATATACAGGCCATCACCTGAAAATAAATATTGCATTAGATAATCTCCCGATTGGTTCTGTAACTCGATTTCCCATTGATTACCTGCATTGTGTATGTTTAGGTGTCATGCGGAAAATGCTGTTGTTAAGAAGCAAAAAAAAGAAATTTTCCCTAAAACGCAATGCTGTAGAAGCAACTAACGCCAAGCTAAAAATAATTCGGAAAAATATTCCTGTGGAGTTTCAACGCAAGCAACGAACATTTGACGAGCTTGAGAATTGGAAGGCATCGGAGTTTAGGACATTTCTATGTTATACTGGGGTAGCGGCTTTTCGTAACATTTTAGAAAAACGTTATTACGACCATTTCCTAATTTTAATGTGTTCGATCAGAATTTTGGCTCAACCAGAAAACTGTTTCCGAAACAATGAATGTGCTGGAGCAATGATTAAAGAATTCTGTGAGGCATTTAACGAATTATATGGATGTGAAAATATTTCATACAATGTTCACAACTTATTACACATAGCCGCAGACGTAAACAACTTTGGTCATCTTGACAACTACAGTGCATTTAAGTTCGAAAATTATATGCAACAAATAAAGAAGCTAGTTCGAAAAGCATCGCAACCTTTAGAACAGATAAATAATAGGCTAAAGGAGAAAAGCAGCATTAACGAAACAATTACAGAGTATAGCTGGCGACCAATATTTTCTTTAAGTGCGAATTATCCAAATAATTATTGCTGTATAAAGGATCAAATTTTTAAAATTAGCGAAATGCATAATACAGAAATGAAAGGAAAATTTATTATTAATCTCGACAATCTATTCAGTTATCCAATACCTTCATCGGATTTAGGAATTTATTGCAAAAATACCGAGGAATATACAGCAGAAACCTATTCATTACAATTAGGGGATATATCTACAAAAATAATTAAATTAGAATCTGATAATACTTCTATATACATACCTTTACAGCACCAATAATTTATCTTTCTAATTTTAACAGGTATGTCAGAACCAGAGGACCTTTTTGATTATTATGAAACAGAAGTTGAAACGGAAGAATTTGGAATCGATTCCGAAAAAAATTACACAAATTTCTTAAAAATAAACAGTGACATGCATCCAGTAGTTTCCACTCAAATACCGCATTCCCAAAAACTAATTCCCAATATAGAAAGCTCTCTTCCATCAACTTCGGCTTCATCAAAATACCAATCAATACATCAACCACACAATTCTTCAACTTCTGCAACAAAATTTAAATACATTCACAAGAGCTCCGATTTAACAACCTCTAATTTCGAGTATTTCCAATGAAAACGTGATGTTTTTTATTTCAAACGTATTGCAGAATCGAATGCGTGTGTTCTAAGGAGAAATTGAAAAAATTGAATTTCGTCGATTACAACGCCATCTATCATGAACCGAACAAAATATTTCATTCAAATCATACGTACTTTTAGTCGTAGAATCCGTATCTGCAATAAAAAATATGGCTTCCTATCTTAGTTTAAAAGTTACCCCCGCCTCACCTACAAAGCGGGGGGTGGGGACTATTTTTTTGCACTAATGTATTTCACCCGCGGTATGATTAAATTTTGATTATGGACATTTTTTCCGTAGAGTGGCTATTTTTCGAGATATTTGATCGTCTCAGTTTAAAAGAAACACCCGGTATATACTTGAAATAAGACCGATATTTTATAGATAAGGCAAAAATCTTGAAATTAATAATATCATAAATAATAAGACTAATTTTGTATTGTACCTGAAACGAATAATAATATTTTATATTTAGTGAATTATTGATGTACATATGTACAATGTACTAGAACTGAGTTTTAAATTTTAGAATTAACAGTTTATATTTTACTTTAATATTTTTTATTTATGTTCAATGTTTTAAGAAAACCAAAATGTGATAAAATACATAATTCAATATTTAGTAAAAAAATCAAATTCGATAATCAATCAACGTGTTTTATTATAAATCAATTTAAAATCAAATTCGTCTCATAAACAGTACGTAAATGCTGTCCAAATTTAATTCGTAAACAGTACACCTAAAAAATACGTAAATGATTCGCTTAAAACGCATTACGAACTCTTTTATATACACCACTACATACGCATGCCTTCGCAAATTTGTTACACTTCTCACATGAGAAAAGTATGGTTTACGTATCATTTCTGTTCTACTTTTGCGTACAGTTTGCGAACACCTTAGTAGTGTGAAGTCTTCGCAAAATGTACGTTTTTGATACGCCTGGTCTGGAGGGAACAGAAAAAATTACAACACACCGATTGATATCTTGCTCTAACTTAAAAAAATAAAAATGCCGCACATAAGTGTCAAAAAATTATGCTCATGCATTTTACGTACAGATATGTATGCGGCGCTGCATGCGGAAAATCCGCACATCTGTTTTCAGCATAATGGGTAATACACAAAACAATGAATAATAAGTCGTGAAATTAAAACTAATTTAGCTTTTAGGAAGTTTTTTAAAACCGTCCGTGATATTAATTTATTTAAAAAAATTTACTCCCCCCATTTTTAACTCCCGGGTTCTGGTGTACAGATACACAAACTCTTACAAAAATGAGAACTTCCTTAGGTCTTTTTTTTGGCAGCTTGGTTTCGGACTGATAAACAGTTGGTCTACTCATCAGTTGGTCTACTGATAATATTTTGGCCGAAAAACCGAAAAAAATCTTAAATAGTTTTTAATATTTAATAATAATTTAGTTTTTCTTTGTTTTTTTTTTGTTGTCAACACTGCTGATACGCATCAAATTTAGAATAGGGACATCTTGCCTAATAATGCATGGCATGCAAAATAAAATTGTGTCTTGGGTCCTACACAATGCTATATTTGTATGAGTCCCATCAAATTTAATTCCATACCTTGAAATTTGTTGTAAAGCTGCTGAAATTTTGGTATTGTCGATAAACGTGCAGAAAGTACTTTTAAGCTGGATTCAGTACTCTGTTCCTCATCGATTCAGTACTTTTGATTTCTTGCCAATATCATCCTTGATCTACCACAAAAAGTAGAAAAATGTATTCCCTCCCCCCACACTTTGAATCGCAGGGTTCTGGTGTAAAGATACATAAACCCTTACAAAAATTAGAACTTCCCTAGATCTCTGTTCTTGGCAGCTCGGTGTCGTACTGATAAAAAGATAAAAAGTTCGTCTACTCATCAGGTTGCACTTGCAGCCGCCAAACTGCAAAAATTCAACTCTTGCTTTGTATCGCTTGTACAAAAAAAGAACTTATCAATTTGGCGAATTATATTACCAAATCAGAAACTTTTGGAAATTCTCACTATGTATTGTGTACTAAGATAAACCAAAATATTTTGTTAGTTATAACAATAATATTGTTCACCTAAAAAATTTTTTTTATTGGTTAAATTAAACAAAACTACGTACCAACAATCCTGTTAACTCAAATTTCATCCACTTTTTGTAGTAACCAAGTAAGGAAATACCAAATTTCTAAATTAAACAAGAGATTTGGATTATCTGGCTCAGTGTTTTGTGTTAAAACAACCAAATTAATTTGACTAAGTATTTGGTAGTAATATTTTTTCTGAGTGTATGACGAAGTTCATCAATCATCCAGAGTCTGATTTTAAATATTGATAACTAACCAAATTAAGCAAGTTCTAACATCATTGTAAAAATTGAAAAAATGAAATTTCATTCAATTCAAGTGCCAAATTTTGTTGAAATACAGTTTTTATGAAAACTTGTCATTTCCAACCCTTTAAAATAATTGCACAAAACGAGAAAGCCCTTAGGGAAGCTTCCAATTCCAGTGATCCGTTTTCGGCCAAACATCACTAGAATCTGTCAAGTTATGAAACAAGCATAATTATGAAGTTTCACTCCGATCAATCAATCCGTCTGGGCTGTACAGTGTACAGAGACCGAAGTTATGGTGAAAACCAGTTTTTGTCAAAAGTCGTCATTTCCGCTTAAATTTTGAAAAACTGTACTGGACCGAAATTGTAGCAAATTTAATTTAGAATCGCGTAATTGGTAGTCGTTTTCCTAATAAGTGATATACTGTTCAAAATATTTGCAAAAAACGAGTAAGCGTCTATGGAAGCTGGCATTGCCGGTGGCCGATTTCGGCCTAAATCACTGGAAATTCCAAATTTATAAAAAAAAGTTTAAGAAATTTGACCCTGATCGGGAAAAGCCCTATTCTGTATAGAGGACACACACATTTAGTCTGCACGACACCACATATACACACATGGTGAACTTTTTAAAATCGTTTTTTTACTACGGCAATATCGGGAATTGTAGTTTTGCAAAAATCTTGAGGAGGAAATTTTTTGTTTTACAACGTAAAATGTAAAAATCTTTGTTGTCGATATGTAGGTGTTAACAATTAACCCTATAATGATTCTAATTTTTTAGAAATGCTTATACAAATTTTTCATGTAAATCAAACTGAAGTTATCTCAACGAAAATAGTTGCAAGTTATTTACTCGTTAGGCATCGGTTGCGTAAGATCAATCAATAATTAAACAGAGTGTTGTGGTCAAGGAAATCGCATAAATTTAGCTCAAGTAATAAATTCTTATAAGTACTTAACATTTTATTATGTGTATCACGTTTTTCCTTTGTTACACATACTCGTATGATATGTACAATTACATGTCACAATAGTTGTGTTTTATTAAAGTAAAAAGCTTTAAACACATATAAACAAAATGCAGCGAGGGACGTAAAAGCTTTCTAAAGTCATATTATTCTGTGTTATTTGACCTTGAATCCAAGTTGTGACGTAAGAGGTAAATTGCTACGTCGTACTCATTTTGTGTGCTACATAATTGCATTATTAACATTATTTACCATTAGCAGACACCAATGCAAAATTGTTATAAAATGTAATCATAAGTTTAAAATTTCATAAAGCCTTGAAATAATGCATAATTCATAGATTTTTAAATCAATTCTCGCTTCGGCTCGGTAATTCGTATTTAAATCAATAGAAAAGTATTTCAATCTAGCTCTAACACATTTGATTTAATGTTTAATTGGATTTTTAATAAATGATGATAGGAAATTATTTTTTACAATACCGCTGGGAAAGTTAATTTTTAACATTGCTTAAGGATTCACATCTAAAATATTTCGTTATTAAATTACTGGTTACAAATTTTGGATTTAGGCCCTTTTCGAAACTAATACTTATTTGTGGAAAATAACTTATTCAAATAAGTATGCTGGCGAGGTGACATATTTTCTGCCTCGTTCTCACAGACAAATCTAAATCGGTTCTCAAATCTTTGTTATTATTTATTTGTCAATTTGTTGATTTGTTGGCATTTCATTCCAACCCAAGAAAATTCCATTCTCTAGAAAACCCAAGAGACAAGCCAGTTTTTGAATTTTCTGGAAAGGCATTTTCAAGCCGAGTTTATCGGTAGCACCAAGTCAATACCAACACAATAACCCAAGTTTCAAGCACAACCAATAAAATATGCTGCAACACAACCAACTTTTATTTGCGTATGCTGTCAACAAAAGCCTAGAACCTAAGTATGCCAACGCTTTAAAAATATGAGCACTTCTAAAAGAAATCAAATGGTTAAGTTGCACAATTTATGTAGAATTTTTTTAAGCAAAAGCCATACGACAACAAATTGCAGCATTAAACCCAATTGATCTACCTGAAAGAGCAACCACCATACCTTGCTGCACGTAAAATAAACGAAAAAGCACAACAGTTTATACAAAGCTGAACATATCAACGTTCGACAAGGATTGTGGCCTAGTGTTCTTAGCAACAGCTATAGTTAAGGTACAAAATATATATGGTGGTTTCAGTATGTTGCAGACACCAATAGATCCAGGATCACAGGCCACCTTTGTCACGAAAAAAGCAGCACAACAACTCGACTTACCCAGGACAATGGTTCTAGCAGCAGTTTCCGAAATTTCAGCAACAAAGGAACGATCGCACCAACAGGTGATAAACATCAGTACCAGATTTCCATCGATCTTTAAGATACAAACTAATTCTCGAGTTTTAACAACTATTACTAAACCGCACCCTGATAAAAACATATTGGGTCTACACAGTAAACTACAAAAGGAAGTGATCCTAGCCGATCCTACCTTCAACACTTCCGGACCAATTGATCTTTTAATAGGTGCAGGAAAGAAAAAAGAAAGATCCGATTCATAAGTGTATATCTCAACAAACAGAATTAGTATGGATAATATCAGATAGCCTAACCAAGAATAGCAGTGTATCTATGTCTCGATTAAACACCCACGTCACATTAGCAGATATAGATAAGCAATTTAAGCGATTTTGGCAAGCCGAAGAATTACTCCCGGAAAGAAACCTAACTGATGAAGTGGAATAATGTAAAAAGTACTTTGAGGAAACCTGCACGAGGTTAACCCTATTCCTACTGAGTGAATTTACTGACACATGCTACTGAGATGTGACTTTTATACACAAGTAAAAATTTAAATAAAATAATACAACTTTTTTAATTTCGAGATTATTAATTCATTTATTCAGTTCAAATGTTACTATTATATATTATTAAAATTATTTGTTTTGGCAGTGTATGCCTATTACAAGTTCTCCTGAGTGTTCTTTGCAAATGTTGCGATTGCACACACTACAAATCTGAGTTGTCACGCGACTTATATTATTAGGACACTTGTAACATCGACGGCGAACGTTTGTTTTTGAACCCGAATCGGTTGATACTGTAGTCTCTGTATTGCCTAAAACCTTCTCGATTGTCACAACTGTGCCCTGTGTCAATCATGATTTGTGTTGGCATCATGATTAGTGAAATCATCGCCAATTTGATTTCAAAATTTCATAGTACTAAACATTTTCATAACGTTGGCTTTGATTTTACTCAACATGTTCCCAACTGTTGGGTGCCCTGAAAGCGCCCAATATTATTCTTTTTGGTGATTATTTTGTACCGTTGCGTTACGAATACGAGTATCATAAAAATAAAGATCGAAATTACCGATCATTTCGGAAAGTTACGTACCTTTGTATGTCAAATAAGTGCACAGTGTATAAAAGACACACTTCAGTAGGATAGAGTGGAACTTGATTGGAAAGGCTATATATCAAGTAGGAAAATTTTGAAAAAAATAAATAAATGATTTCTGAATACAAAATACGTTTTTTGAGGAATACAATATAGGTTCAAATTATAATATAAAATATTTTAAGAGTATCGTCTATTTAAACTTGAAATGTGTATAAAAGTCACTTGTCAGTAGGAATAGGGTTAAAGAATTTGAGATATAAAGTTCGAATGCCGCTAAACAACGAAAAATTAAGAAAAGTGGCTGTGGGAGATTCTAGAGCCAAATTCCGCAGCATTCCCTACTAAAGGAAGACAGCATAACAACCAGGTTGAGAGTAGTTTTTGATGCATCCTGCAAAACAACAACAGGCACGTCCCTAAACGAAATGATTCACGTCGGTCTAACTTTACAAAACAACATAGCCATAATAGTGGTGAGATGAAAGAAACATCGTTGTGTATTCGCATCGAATATTGAGAAAATGATCAGGCTAATCAATATAGCCAGTCAAGAGTTTCAACGAATCCGTTGGCCATCAAATCCAAATAAACCAATGAGAAGTTATAGATAATAACTGTCACATATGGTACGGCATCTGCAACTTATTTGGCTTGAAAACATTACAACAATTAGCCATAGATGAAGCTTCAAGATATCCAATTGGTTCAAATATCGTGCAAACAGATATCTATGTAGATGATCTCTTATCTGGAGCCAATACAATAACAGAAGCAATAATCGAGCAAAAAGAACTATTGATCCTCTTTTCCAGTGGAGGATTTAATCTCAGAAAATGGGTACGTAATGAACGTAACTTCAACAACAATTTATCAACATTTTTCTGGAGTGATACGATAGCTGTTCTAGGTTGCATGAATGATAGTGAAGTTTGTGCTAGAAAAATTAATAAAAAATTACACTGTTAAATATTATAAAATTGGACTAATTCTAAATGTTGTGCCGTTGAATCTAGAAATATATACAGATTTTAGCTGACGTTTTAGAGAAGGTAAAGCATATACCTATTACTAAGTTTTCAGTAAAGTATATTTTTGGGTTTCGTTCTATTGAAAATTATATTTAGAAATTGTGAATTTTTGACGGGTTTCAAATAATATTCCAGCCAATTTTGGAGATATCCACGGGGTTTCAATAACATTTCCAAATAGATCATCCAATCTACTGAATAAGTGAAGTGATAGTGAATAAGATACAATTATGATGGGTTTTACTATGTTTTAAAGATATTAGAAACTTCACAATTTTGGTAACTATTTCAAGATTGATAAAGAAAGAGCTAAATATATTTACAAGCCCTGGACAAAAAACTTACGCCTTTTATACCGCCGATGGTAGAGATGTCCACAGGTTCTCACCCACATTTTCGAATAGATTACACAATATTCTACCGTTATAGTGATTGGCATCCGATTCTAACGGGTTTTGCTCGTCTACATTTTGTGACAACTTATAATATTTTCTGCCTATGGAGCGAAAATGGGTCAATCTAAATTTGCGGCATCTACTATTCCATAGTAATTGTCGCTAAGTAATTGTCACACACTGGTGGCCGTTTTGAACATCTTTATGTTATAATTATGATGTCGCGTCGTTCCTTACCATAAATAACTAATAAATTATCATCTTACATTACTTTTCCTGTGGAGTCCTTGGTTCTTGGTGAATATTACTCTAAGGTGGACACTACAGGAAATTCTAATCCTATACTTCATTATCGCTTTTAGTTTCCATGTATTTCCCAGTTGCTTCACTTCAGCTGATACTCTTTTCCAAGTTTTGGAAAAGAGCGGATCTGCGGCGGATACCAATATAACGTCCTTCTTGTTATGTCATAGGTACTTATCTCAGTGTGTGCCCTATCCTTCTTCGATTTTCTTAATATAACGCTCAATTTCGATCTATCTTTTTGTCGTAGAAGTTCTTTGCTTGTTATCTTGTTTTCTCGACAATCATCTTACCAACCTGCTAAGGCATTTATTTACAAATACTACGTGTGTTTACATATTTCACAGCCAAATAGCTGTACTAATTTTACGCAAGTATTGAACATTCGTAGCATTGTATCTCTTGATAGGTTAGGCATATCCCAGATCTTATGAAGATTCTTCTATTTTGCTTATTTCCGCTTCAGTACTGAGTACTAACATCTTCCATTGTTTCATGGTTGATGTGTATTGATGTGTGAATGTTTCTTGTTCAGTCTTATGGCCATTGTCTTTCTGATTTTATTTTTGAGACAAATTTCCTGATAATTGTTATCTTCTAGATTTTGCTGCATATCTGTGTTTTTGCTGCATATCTTGTGTCTTGCCGATTGTACGTTTGTTAGAATATAGATAAAGATTCAAATTTGCGTTCGCAGTGCACGTAACACAAGTATGGTGGTGACTTCATTCTTTGGGTCATTTGATGATAAGGAAAATTTTGTTGTCGCAATATACACAATTCCATTCTGATCTAAAATCAGCTTGTTTATTCCTTATACTGGTGGTACATAAAAATTATCATTGCTAAAATATTATATTGCATTGAAGAAGGAGATTCTTCGCTCATTTTGACATTCTCTAAGGTTGCCTTTCTTCGGTATTGTTATGGTTAAGTTATATTCAGTTAGTAAGTTTCTAAATTTTTAGAACTCGTATATAATAATTTTTATGTCGGTGTATTCTAAACTTTCAAAATACTGTAATTTTAATAATTATCCACAATTTGCTTTCAAATTATTAATTTTCAGGGATATATAAAGATTATAACGGTAGAATATTGAGTAATATATTCGAAAATATGGCTGAGAACCTGAAAAAAGGAAATTTATTAAAAATTTAATTTACCAAAACAAGTTTCATCATAAGCGAGCAATGTATACTACAAATCTATTAAAACGGGTTCGTCGCATGGTTAGGAATGTCAAATTAAAATCGAATTGGAGAAATTGCTAAAATCTTGTAGACGGAAATAATAATATTTTTGTCAAAATCACGGAACTTCAAAATTCCAAAAATCGTTGTTAGACTCATTACAATTGATTTTCGCTCCATGGGCAGAGAGTATTATAAGTTGTCGCAAGATGTAGACGAGATTCCGTGGACATCTCTGGTAATGGCAGTACAAATGAAAACATGAATTCAGTTATAGGCATAGCAAAACCCATTAGAATCTGATGCCAATCACTATAACGGTAGAATATTGTGTAATCTATTCGAAAATGTGGGTGAGAACCTGTGGACATCTCTACCATCGGCGGTATAAAAGGCGTAAGTTTTATCCAGGACTTGTAAATATATTTAGCTCTTTCTTTATCAATCTTGAAATAGTTACCAAAATTGTGAAGTTTCTAATATCTTTAAAACATAGTAAAACCCATCATAATTGTATCTTATTCACTATCACTTCTCTTACTCAGTAGATTGGATGATCTATTTGAAAATGTTATTGAAACCCCGTGGACATCTCCAAAATTGGCTGGAATATTATTTGAAACCCGTCAAAAATTCACAATTTCTAAATATAATTTTCAATAGAACGAAACTCAAAAATATACCTTACATAAATCTTAGTAATAGGTGTATGCATTACCTTCTCTAAAATGTCAGCTAAAATCTGTATATATTTCTATATTCAACGGCATAACATTTAGAATTAGTCCAATTTTATAATTTAATTTGGAAAATAAATTCCAATAGCTAAAATAACAAATTTAACAGTGTAGTTTTTATTAATTTTTCTAGCACAAACTTCACTATCATGTTGGATGAAAGGAAAGCCACAACATCATAAAACTTACGTGGCCAACAGAATAACAGAGATACAATCCAGCACCAATACTAGCCAATTGTATCACGTGGTTTCACACGAGAATGCAGCGGAGGAGTAAATCCTGTGCAATTATTAAGCCACATATGATTTACGATTTTGTGAGAAGGTTCACAGTGGGTGAACAGTTCAACCTACCCAACAACAAACATTGATGCTCAAGCACTGAAAGAAGCATGCGACATGGAACACAACGACTACAACGACTTATTCGTTGTATTGCTGTCTACGCTTTGTATCGAATACAAAGACTAAAACTGAAAATAGGAAATTAAAATCAAACCAAAATTAACCAAAAGGCATAACAATACTAACAAAGAATCCCTTCATCGTCGGAAATTATGAGAACTTGTAAGTGACTTGTCAATCGATGCTTTCTTAGCCGCACATCGCTGATTCATTCCAAAAACAGGAATTTGTCTGAAAATGCTCAGGGATTGCGGGACTAACTTCATTGAAGCAGATAAACAACTAAAAGAGAAGGCAAAGCAACAGGAAGGGGAAGTCAAGAACAAAATAGCACAGATGGGAGTTTTTTCCCCCCGGGAAGTCCTCATTTTGGAGGTTTATGGGAGGTCGGAGTCAAAAATCAATGAACATCCTGTTCGAGCTCTTTTCGCGGAACTTACACGTACCTTCGAGGAGCTTGCAATACTTCTAGCTCAAATAGAGGCATGTTTGCGCTCCAGGCCATTAGCTCCTCTTTCAAACGAGTTAGATCAAGACGTACTTACATTAAAATACTGCTTGAAATATATTGCAACATATTCATAAACATAATTCATTGTCTCAATTACCACACATAAAACATTTAATTTTAAACATTGTCACATATTACAAAACCCAAACATAATTTATTTCCACTAACTTTTCCTTATCGGCAGTAGTTAGTTTTCCTGCCAATCTTAAATTAGGAAATATTTTTGTTTGCAGTTTCTTTCCATTGAGTCCATATAAAAGTGTACACACGAAACAACAAAAATGAGACATGAAAATGAATTTCACCGGAAGGAAAACCTATTGTGCATTGCATGTATTTCAACAATTCGATATTGTTCTATTTTGTGTTAAACCTTCGCATACGAGTACGAGACAAGGCAAATAGAGGAACAAATACAAGGAAAAGGATATACAGAGAGAATAGAAATTTGACTTTATCATCATCAAATTAAATTAGGATTGTTCTTGATTGCATTTCACACAGCTGGATATTTTCTTATTTATTTTCCGGATTTGTAATGTATATCTGCTACCAATTTTACGAAGTTTAGATTTGTTTCTTGCCATATAGCAGTTAAGTTTTAGGGTGCGCTCACAAGAGTAAATATAAACAGCAAAACATATCTCATTATCGCAGTCACTAATCTGACATTTATAAATTGTTTGTGTTTTCGAAATTCGAATTCAATTTAATCGATTTACAAATTCTAATCATGTCTAATTGGTTTGTGATCTGATTACGGACACAAAATAAATTATGTGGTAATTGTGCTGGGACGTATTCACAACGCCTAATAGTATCGCCCATGTGTCTGATTAAAATCATATTACGGTAAAAGGTTGTAGTGAAATAGGTTTTACATAATTACCGTGATACTTATACCATTCGGATGTAATGAGCAAAACACTGGTTACATTATTACTAATTATAGCCAAAATTTATGGTGTTTTCAATTTTCGAATCCGGCAACAAAATAAATTGATTTTGATTTATAAGAATAATTCAAAATTGCTACGATTGTATCCTTTGGTGCTCGTGACTATTTTAAATGTTCATTTAATCCGATATGCGTATCTCGTGCTCAAAGCAAATCACGGCACAACCACCAAAGTTTCGTATGTGATAAATTTCATACTGCTCTTCATCAATATGAACATCAGTTATTATAATGCGATCTGGAAATATAATCGGCAGTACCAACTTCTACGAGGGTTTATTAGGATTTTAAATTTTTTTAATTTGAAATTTCCCGATTCGGAAGTGAGATTATTTCCCGGCATAAAAATTGTTAAGAAACTAAATTTTTTATTATTTGTGAATATTTTCGGGGTTGCCATTTTGCTAATGTACCTGATGTGCTCAGGCTGCTATCAATATGGAAAATGTCTTAATATTGTACTGACATTCGTCCGAATTTATTTGGAATTTATTGTGTTCTACGATTTTCTCATAATTTTAATTGGGCTCACAATTCAAATCAATTACCTGAATAAATTACTAAGCAGTGAAATTGGCGTTATTCGCAACAAAATTTTATTTGACTCATACAACTGTTTGGAGTTTAAAACGTATTTGTGTAATTTAATCTGGATGTTTAATAAAATTAACAAAATCATTTCCAAAATTAATACTTTATATTCAAATCAAATTTTAATCGTGTTAATGTCAAAAGTGTTTAAAATCCCAAATCGAATTTATTTTGCTTATCTGTATATGATTTTGTATATTAAACCTGATGGTGACCGTGACTTTGGTCGAAAATATGAAATCATTAATGGTGGTTCTAACGTTTTATATGATGCACCTGCACATGATAATTTGGATAATGGGATTGTTTCATACACAAATTAACAAAACCAGATTTTTACTGAAGGAGTTCAGAGAGCATCATATCGATAATGGCTTAGAAAATACGGTAAGACTAACTTTTGGATGAGATTGAAGGGTTTGAAAACTATATCAGAATTACTATTTTTGCAGATAAATCTTTTGCGGATCCAATTAATATATCTTGATTTTAATGTATCGCCATACAAGTTATTAAATGTTAAGAAAGATTTAATTTATTTGGTTAATTTAAATTAAGTTTGTTCCAGCGATATAATATTAATCCCTTTTTGTATTTTCAGATGACGGCTTATGCTGTTAATATGTTACTACTTTTAATTCAATTTCAAAGCACTCCCTGTACTAAATGTTGAAGGCGAATTTTATGATAAATTATTATTATTATTACTTAATATTTGGAATCAATTTTGGGACCGAAGCACTCCCAACTCATTCGCGGTCCACTATTCACATTTTACCTTACTCGTGGTACCCAACTTGAGGACACACAGCTATAGGACCGATTTATGTAGAACCAGTCAATAGTACTGAATAATTGTTACTTTGCTGGCCAAACGCGGAGCATATTCTACATTATTATTAAGATAAATTATAAACAATGAGATCAAGCTACTTAACGGTAATAAAACCGGTGTAAATGTTCGTAGTACTGAGTTCATCACTATACTCGCTTAAAGCGTGACATATATGTTTCGAGTTACCTAGTTTATTAATAAAGTCTAAAGTTTAAGGCTGTATGGTACCTAATTGACCTAATTTTTTCTTTAGCGTGGACTTAGACGTATAATTAAGGGATTAATTCATGATTATCCAAATTTAAATGTTTAGTTTGTCTATAGGTTTCAAAGTTTATCGTTCTTTTGAAACGCATAAAATAATTTTTGCAATATTTTCCCTCTAAACAGCGAACAATTTTTGCGTCATGGTGCTAAAAACTTAAAATCGAGGGATTAATACAAGATTATCAAAATTACTATTAAAATGATGTAGAAAATATATAATTTTTATCAATCGAAAAGTTACGTCAAATAAGAACCTAACTTCTTTTTACACCGCAATGACGATTATTTGGGAACAATTCACTGTCACTAGATGGTAAATTACGAAATAAAAAGTGAGTCCAAGATAAGTGGTTATTAATTTATTATAATATGCAATGTTTAGATCAGCAAAAATGATATATGATATGATAGAGGCGTACAGGCCAGCCATAACGGCGATCCTAGGTACGTTACCATAATCCTGAAATATCAACAATCAAATAACAAATTATATCTGAATGCGTATAATATTTCAGCATCATGCGGGCCCAGGCCCTGCCTGCATCCTTAACAGATAAGGTTAGTTAGGAAAGGATGTTAGTCACAGAAACGACTAAGGCGAACCGCAGCAAAGTCATTTTCTAACTACTTAAATATATTAGAATGTTAGTCTCAATTAAATTCACACTCTAGATTAGAGTTTGTTAGTTAATTAATGTAATTTAGTTGTGTTTGAGGTAAAGGATACTAATATTCATCATATGTATTCGGCATCAGTCCTACTAGACTGGTTAGGTTATTTAATTCACATCTATGGGTAATCTCATCACATACTGCTTGTAACCTTATTTTGCCCTATCTTCCCATCCAACACCATCTAACCGAGGGACTTCACGTTCGTAATGACACGGCAGTATTATCATACATATGATGACCTAAATATTCAGTTAACAATGTCAAAAAAAAAAAAAAAAATAAAAAAAAATAAAAAAAATTTAGATTCGGTATTGTCATTCAGCTACCTATATTTAAATTCATCCAACTAAAAGCAGGGTTAATTTATATCTAACATTCACACAACTTCACTAAAACATAACCTGAATTCAACCAGAAAGATCGTCGAAAAACAACATTCCATAGCAAAAAGTCTTTGGATCGTTAACATATTTGATTGTATTGAGTTTATGCTCAAAGCGTAAGTAATTAAATAGACCCCCTGATCAAGAATGTTGCAATCACAATCTTCCCTGACCTTCCGGTATGTAAAAAATAAATAATAAATTTTAAATAATAATAAAAATAAATTGAATTATATTTGCCGACAACTTTATTGTTTTAAATCAGGACTTTCGACAAAATTTCAATTTATAGAATTGCTTAAAGTAAATGAAAATTATTAAAATAAGTTAAGAAAATGTAATTAAATTTAAATAAAAACCCAATTGGATAACACAATCCAACATATTTCAGCTCATATGATAAATTTCCCGTGGCAGACAACTGTTTCCTCCTTTCATTAACATTTTATATATTTATCAATTTATATTATTCCACAAAAAGTCATTTTTATCACAATACTGTGGCAACCCATTTTGAGTATACAATGCAATGTTTAGATCAGCAAAAATAAATAAATATTTAAATAAATTTATTAATTAATTTTATACTTATAAACAATATAAGTAAAGATTAGTAAGTAAATCATACGAAATTATGGTACTCAAACTTACACCCCTATTCCCTTAGTCGTGTCACCTGTCACTTGTTCCGCCAACGAAGATTTGATATTCCCTTAGTCGATCGAAGCGACAATCGTCGTTTCAAATGACAAACTTCACTTGACGCCATATTCTATTAGTCATTTAAATCGACTATTGCCACTAGAAACGACATTTCTCGTCACTTGATAATTTGAAGTGACAATGTTAAAATGGAAATGAATAAAACGTAAGTTTTTTTATTTATACATAAAATATGATAATAATAAAATATATGTATATATATTTAACATAACATTGATTATATAATCTGTGAATAATAAAGAAAACAAATTTTTAAATTTATACATTTGTGTTTCAGTGTAAAAATCACAAACTGTAGACAGTGTGAATGGGTTGATGGATAAAAATGTGGGAGGGTTTCGCCAGCCAACTGAATAGTTTAGGGCCACCAATAATAGAAGACACCGGATGGCAAAAAGTAATAAGAAAATTGTATGATTTCTAATTAAAAATATTAATATGTGATTATTATAGATATGAAATGATTTGAAAAATAAAATTAAAAAACTTGGCCACAATAAAAAGGAAATATCGGCCACAGGCTGTGGATCCAATAAACTAACTGCTTTTTCGGTATTGGAGGAGAGCGTCATCAGCTTATTGTCTTTAGAAAAAATTACTCCTTCTAATCAATCTTTCGGATTGGTCCAAAATACACCAGCATCATCCACACAAGCAGCTTCCAATCGCCAACATACAGTCAATGAATCAACCATCGAATTAAATACTGTGAATGACCACGTAATAACACCAGAAGAAATAGTTAATGAAAGAGGTTCTGAAATTTATGAACAACCAGCAACGAAATGCCACAAACGATCAGTGTCATTCAATTTACAAGAAGTACGGAAGCGTTTACTTGAAGAACAAACCAATCACATTAAAATGCAGACACAGTTTATGGATGAACAAAACAAATATATTAAGGAACACGTCAGGTATACTAGAAAGTTATTTGAGGTGAAGGAGCAAAAATTCAAGATGTGAAAGGAACTGCAACTAGAAAAAAGAAAACACCTCCAGGAAAACATAGAGTATAAATTAGGAGTCTTAGGTGATAAAGAGGGAAAGCTAGCTTTGAAAGAAAATAAAGAAAAACATTTTTAAAGCATCCGAACCAAAAATAACACGTGATTTACAAAACACATAGGTAGTTATATTTTGTGATAATTTTAAGAAAAATGTTTGAATCAATAAGTTTTTCTTTACTTTATATGTATTTATATTTATGAAATAAATAAAAATTAATTTATTATTAAGTGATATGTTTTTAACAGATCGAATTCATTATTTGTTCTCTTATCCGTTGTGCTCCAGGCGAACTTTCTGTTTCTTCTGGTTCAACTGGTTCGATGTCATCCTCCGTGCTTGGTTCTTGGATTTCAAATTTCATATTTGGGAAATACACGAATTATGCAGGGCACAACTAATGTTGATAATTTGTGTTGCTTTCTGTGGTGTGTAGTGTAGCTGCCTTGTTCTAAGCAAACAACGGAAACGGTTTTTGAGTATTCCTATTGTTCGCTTAATAATATTCCGTACTTTCGAATGTTGTGTATTGAAACGGTTTTCTTGCGGTTCGCCTTCAGCTGACCAAAAAGGTATTATGACATACGGTTTAAGGGCATATCCGGCATCACCTAGAATTAAAAATCAAAACAAGGGAAAAATTTATAAAATTTTTGAATATAATTTACCTATTAACCAGGCGTGTCTAGCTCACTGGAATTAAAAATAAAACAGTCATGACATGATCCTGGGTGGTTAGCGTCAACGTATGTTATTCGCATTCGATCATCGCAGACCGAACAAAAGTTAAAAATATAATATATTTCAGTAAATAATACAAATTTTCTTAAAAACACTCATCAACTTACAAGCATGACATTTAGGCTGTAAAACCAATATACAAATGTATCTCCCTCTTAGGCGGTGCAATGATTTTCACATGATTTTCACTCCCGTCGACGCAACCAATGACTCCAGGGAACCCAAATTTATTGAAAAAGCAAGATTTATTCTTTCTTTTTCTTCATCGGTTGTAGGAAACTTAATGTATCCAGGACAAATTTGTTCCACGAGTACATCACACACTTGGCTTAGAATTTTCGAAAACGTTGACTGGGTTAACCCAGCTATAAATTCGTTACCAATATCCGCTTGGTATGATTGGCGTTACGGAGCAGGACCTGGTTGAAGGCTTTAATTTTTCTTCAATTTTTATAAGTAACAATCGAAATGCTTGTTTATTTAGGCGGAAATACTTATGGAATCTGAAAGACAAAAATAACATAACTAAACTATAAAATATTTGAAATTATTATACTCCCACAATTCACTTACAAATTATTCGGTAACTCTAATAGACTTGTTTTATCTCTAATCTCTATGCGCTTAACAACCACATTATAGGCACTATCTTCCTCCATCACTGTTGGTAAAATATAATTCCACGCAACTCATTTTTATTTTTAAATTATATTAAACACTTTTAATTGGCATAAACAATTCTTTTGATTTTATTTTCTCAAATGTAATCTGTCAAATAAGTAAAGGGAAATTTAATGGTATTGCCGATAAGTAAGTCTTTGACGTTTGTCGCGTCACGTCACTTCAATCGAAGGCGACTAAGGGAAGAGGGGTATTATTAAAAAAACAAACCAGTACATGCATTTAGGGGCATTTAAATATCGATACTAAGAAAGAAATTTGTTTTTCCCAGTACCATACAGCCGTTAATCAATTACTGGTTTAACGCATACTTTAAAACGGATGACGAAAACCAGTTACTTTAACAATTTATATAAGCTGCGAGTCGCCGTATATTTGTGTTGCCATATATTTTAGAAATAAAAACTTCATACAAGCAAAAATAAAAACTTCATTTCGAAAAAAACACTTCATTTTATTTAAACAAAACGGTTTAAGTAGTTCTTTAGTTTATTTAAACGTTTACTATTATTTAACAAAAAAAATGATATGAATAAAAAAAATTAAACATAGAACATATCTCTGTCTTATATAATAAATTTGAAAATAAAACAGCCTTCACTAATTCGTGTTTTGTTGTTGACTCGAAAAACTGAGTAAAAAAAATCTGAACTGCATCAGTGACTACTATGACGAGTTCCGGTTTTATTTTGCATCAGCTTGTTTTGGTCAAAACCCCACAACGAGTAGTGGTTTTTAGTATCGATATTTAAATGCCCCTAAATGCATGTACTGGTTTGTTTCTTAAATAAGTTTGAATACTATAATTTCGTATAATTTGCTTACTAAACTTTACTTATAAAGGGTGTCAAAATAAGAAGTTCAGATTTAAAAATTTAATAAAACAAAACAGGCTTAATATATTTCCAAATTTATTTTTTTGTTGGAAAGTACAATCCTCCTGGTCATTTCTGGAAAATGTTTTCATTCAAATGGGAGCCGCGGCTGGCCTTGGCGCGCTACATTCGGTCGGTCCAATTTCTGAGCACATTTTGGATTCTGTGCGGAACTATTTCGGCAATGGTTGCTTTTATATTGGCTTTCAAATGCTCAATTGTTTATGGATTGTCCGTATAACACTTATCCTTCACGGCACCCCACAAATAAAAATCCAAAGGCGTCAAATCACAGCTCGTTGCCGACCAATTCACGTCACCATTTCGATTGATAATGCGACCATCGAACTTTAGACGCAGTTTCGCTATTTTAACGCCCGATGTGTTGCATGGTGCACCATTTTGCTGGAACCGAAGGTCGTCCAAACCAATATCTTCAAGATATGGCCACAAAAAAGATGTTAACATGTGGCGGTAGTTGATTCCGTTAACCGTAACGGTCGCATGGGCCTCATCTTCGAAGAAATACGGCCCAATACGGTCGCCACGCCACAAGCTGCACCAAACAGTAACACGCAATGGATGCATTGGACCGAGATGGAAATGCGCCTCGTCCGAAAAGATGATTTTTTGAGACAAATCCTCATCAATATCGAGTTTGTCGCAGGCCCACACTGCGAATCGATATCGAAGCAGATGGTCACGGGGTTTCAATTACTGGACCAATTGAACTTTATAGGGCCACAAACCAAGATCTTTACGCAGAATTCGTTGCTTGGAAGACCGAGACCGGCTGATGATCAATTCCGATGCACGATGACGAATTGATGTTCTTGGCCGTTGGCGCACATTTACGGCCACCGCGGCGATATTTTCGGCTAAACGAACACGACGAGCACGAGTACGAGGTGGATTGTCGACTAGGTAGCCCGTATCACGCACTTTATGCACAAACATCTTGATATCGTTGAGTGTGAGTCCCGTGTTTTGACCAAATTTTGTACGACATTTTCTTGCGATTTCGAACCAATTATCTTTGTTGTGGAAGTAAATTTCCAACATTTCCCACTTCTGTTGAAGCGTTAAGCGACTCATTTCGTCAACTAGAAATAATATACTGAGTTTCTGTCAAAGAAAAATGACATTAGTGTTGCCAGAGCCAAAATAACCAATATTTCAAATCTGAACCGGTTATTAAGACACCTTATGTTGTTTATATGCCATCTGGTGGCAGTAAATTTTCCCAAAATAATCGTCATTACGGTGTAAAAACAAATAAACCAATTGTTTGACGTTATTTCGATCGATAAAAATCGAAATTTTTAATATTTTTAAACTAAATTTTACATTTTCTACATCATTTCAAGACTAATCTTGATAATCATGTATTAATCCCTCGATTTTATGTTTCTTATCACCTTGAAGCAAATCTTTTTGCTGTTTAGAGGGAAAATATTGAAAAAATTGTTTTGTGCGTTTCAAAAAAACGATAAACTTTGAAACCTAACCATAGGCAAATTAAACATTTTATTTGGATAAACATGTATTAATCCCTCAATTATACATATAAGTTCATGTTAAAGAAATAATTAGGTCAATTGGTAATATTTTATGGTCAAAAATTGATTTTTACTAAACATCGTTTTTGGCACTTTTATGCCTTAAGTTTTCTCAACGTTTTATTATCATGTTGAAATGTTATGTAATTGTTATTCATTTTCCGCATGTAATCTTTTGTTCATAGTATTCCGGTTAAGATTTCCGGATCAGCCATTATAACCATATTTGTAAAGGGAAAGGCAATAATGCAGTTAATGTTCAATATTTCTTTCATCAATATTTAACGATCATCATTTAATCAAGACGTCGAATTGCCCGCGACTCATCAATTTTTTGGACATTATCTTGTTCAATGATATGCGGAAATAAATTGCATAAATTTGAAATAGAAATATTTGTTTTTCATAATCACATTTAAGGGAGCTATGGCTTCCGGTGCTAATTAAAATGTATCATTAAAATCAAATTTCTTTGACGAATGGTTGCACAGTTCGATATAGAATTTTTTTTCTAAAATTCATCCCAAATAAATGTCTTCTAAGTTTTTTAGAATGCCCGGTCTGTTAATATCAATTTTATTAAAACTGACTTCAGAGATTAAACTGTCCTCAATAAAATATTCAAATATTTTTAAAAACAACCGACTTACTTCTGAAATCAATATGTGTACTAGGTTGGTCCTTGTTTGTATGGCGCGGAAGAAATGTATAGATATCTAACGGGACACCCCCTTAACATGAAAGGTTATGCTTAAAACTTAAATAGAAAAATTATTGGGTCAATTGAAGATGGTTAAGAGATCGCGACTTGAGCGCGAAATTCGATAAAAACGGTATTTTTTTCAATTTTTCACTTTCAAACGAACAGTAAAATTATTTAAAAAAATTTCTCAGCCTAAATAAAAATTGATTGTGGTGAATAGAAGATATAATTGCTATCAAAGATATCAAAAATTGGTTAACAAATAGCAAGTTTATTGTCAATTTTCGATACTAATAAAAACCCAAATACTAAACGGTTTTTTATATCCTGGAATTTCTATTCAAAATTAGAAAAAAAATAGTTAAATAAAAATGGGTCGGCCCATGAGTTTTGCATTGCACGCCGGATAGGGGGTGTAGTTGTGTTCCTTTTAATCACAGATCGTAACCTGTTGAAGAAAATTTCCTTTTCCATCCTGCCTCTATCGGGATTCGAACCCGGTACCTCCCGATCCAAACGCCAAAGCTTTAACCACCGTGCCATTTGATTGGTCTTCAAAAGTTTACCGTGAAAGAGAAATTGCCTTTAATAGTAAACTGGATAATATTTTCGATATCGCACATACCAATGCGTTGTCCATGATGTTCAGTTTAAACGACAAGCGACCCTTCTTGTCACAGCGTGAGGTTGGGCGCCTCGGATATTTGGCTGGAGCCAAACAACATGAAATTGAAGAAAAAAAGCGGAAATCAGAACGTATGGGGATAGAAAAAAAAATCGTAAACGAAGATATCTTGAAGAAAAACTTAAATCAATTCCAATAGACTCACAAGCATTATAATCGTCATCAGAGAGTGACAGCGAAAGGATATCTGATAACGACACGAGGTTCGAAAATATTGATTGAGCCGCTAGAGGAAGCAAATGTTTCAATACTCCTAGAATATTGTCAGCTTTGGATAAGTGGAAAAGCACCGATCATGCAGTAATATATTTAATCAGTACCGTTGCAGAAAGTCTTGAATATTCTATTGATGAACTCGTTTTGAATCGAAAACACTGAGGCGTCTTCGTGAAACAAATAGAATAAAGTAACACCATCATTTAAACCGACTTTCAAGTTTACAACAGGCGTAGTACATTGGGATGGAAAATTACTTCCGGAGTTATCTGGAACGGAGACCGTGGATCCTTTGCCGGTTATTATTTCCCATATAGATGGAGAACAAGTATTAGACGTTCCCAAAATATCTAGAGCAACTAGTTTGGAAACGGCGGTGACTATTTTCCAAACCTTAATCGAATGGAGAGTAGCTGACCATGTTGTGGCGACTTGCTTCGATACAACATATTCAAATACTGGAAGATTGAATGGCGCAGCTATTATTTTAGAGCAGAAACTGGAACGAGGTTTATTATATCTTACTTGTCGAAATACGTATGTGAAATTACACTGCGCGCTGCAATTGAATCAAAATTTGGCAATACATCAGGAGTAAATGTTCCGTTATTTGTGAGATTGAAGAATGACTGGAATTCTTTCACACACAATTAAATGATGTGAAAGCAAAATTAGCGGATTTTTGTAAGAACAAATTGACAAAGGAACATACTCGGGATGACTACAAAAAATTATTGGAAATCACTCTAATTTGTTTGGGCAGGATACCAAACGAAAATGTCCGTTTCCGTCACATGCTCGCTGGATGTCTAAAGCCATTTATGTAGAAGAGATATGAGATATTTATTTCTACAAAACACATGACCAAAAGTTGGCGATGGCTGTACTAAATAAAATATGTGCGGTCAAATGTGGTATTTGTTCGACGAAAACATCTCTAGTGCAGGGAAAAGAAGAATGTTGCAACAGTTTGATATGATGAGGGATGTAGAGGCCGAGTCTAGTAAGCGCGTCGAGTTGAAAGTTGATGATGTGAAAACATTCATTACAACACAACTAGCAGATATTTTTCCTCCAAACACTGGCGATTTTTAAACGGTTCAAGATTTCCACAAACTTCTTAAACAAAGATCCGGATATGTGGCCTCAGGATGATAATTTCAAGAACGGAATGAAGATTATCAGTCAAATAAAAGTCGTAAATGATATCGCAGAACGTGGTGTTAAGTTAATACAAGATTTTAATAAGAAATTAACAAGAAATGAAGATGACATGCAATATTTACTACAAGTTGTAAAGGACTATACCAAGAAGTTTTCAACATATACCAAAACATCCTTAATGGATAATATATATAGTAAAAAAAATATAGCAATAATTTGTCTTGTTTTTGTATTTTGGAACTTTGCCAATAATCTCTCGATATCTTTGAGAAGGTAATTATCTCGTCTATTCACCACAATTTTCATTTAAGCTGAGAAAATTTTTTAAATAATTTTCTGTTCGTTTGAATGAAAAATTGAAAAAATACCGTTTTATCGAACTTCGCTCTCAAGTCGCGCCCTATAAACCACGTTCAATCGACCCAATATGTTTTCTATTTAAGTTTTTACCACAACCTTACATTTCTAGGGGGTGTCCCGTTAGATATTGGAACTTTAGAAAATAAGGTCCACCCTAGGGAGATTCGATTTGGAATAATCAGTTTAATCTATTAACATCATCTAAAATTATAAAGAATACAGTTTGAATTCAGGTAAAAGTCAAAAAATGTTAAATAAACAAATTTAGTGAAATTAACTTACCTAAGGCGAATTTTAGAATTTTCAAATACAACTCAAACAGCGGACTGTGCAGGTTTGTAATTAATAATTCTGTAGAACTGATTTCTCAAAATTCTCGTATATGAAAAATAGTTTAAGCACTTCTAACCTACTTAAAATTTGAACAACTGTCAATTCAATTCTAATGAAAGCCAACATTGCTGAAGAATGAAACATTTTTCTAGGTTTGTAATCCAGCAAAATTTGTAAAACTTGAAAAAGTTCAATGGGCTATTTTGTATAAAATTGTAAATGTCACGACGGCATGGTTCGCACAAAGCGCGAATGACGGACAGTCACGTTTTAGTAATGTAGCCACTGACTGGTTTTCTCCTACCATAACATTTGCACCATCCGCAGCGAAACCAATTAATAATTGTTTATAACCAATCCTCTGGTTATTAAATGCTTGGACAATTTTTGTGTATATTGCAAGAGCGTCGCAACTTTCAACTTTATTAAGTGCAAAACCATATTTTGAATTTTAAAAAAAATTGTATTCGAACAACTATACTTAAAAGTTTTGCCATATAAATATCTGTAGATTGATCTATGCAAATAGAAAACGGTGTTTTTCTCATCAACTCACTTACCTCTTGGAACTGAGTTTCTCCAATCACATATTTTACTATTGAAGTTGTTTTGGTTCTTGCACGCGAAACAGGACTTATTATTTCAGAATAGTCGATTCTTGTTTTCAGCATAGGCACCAAATGATCCATGGTGATAAATGAAATATTGTGTTCTGCACAAAAGGCATTCAACTTAATTTCAGCCATACACACTTTTTTATTACGAGTTGTAAGCGCGTCAATTCATTTAACATTGAACAGATTAGATTGATAGACATTTAGAGCAATGCTGCTGTCTACCTCCCTTTTTTGCGTGATTACATAAATCACGTATTCCTCCTTTAGGTTTCAGTATAACATTACAAACTGTGAAAAAATCAAAATTACATATGCTCACATTTACGGATCGACGACTTTAGTAAAAGCCCAAGAAACCCAAAAATCAGTAAATATTTCAGATATACAATCTGTAAATGGCTTCATGCTCATTAATAAATTAGCATCAAAATTGGCTGATCAATTCGGATTAGTACACAGTTTTGCATTCGAGGATGTATCATTCTCTGACCATAGAGCAGTTCAATTAGTCTTACATGTACAACCTCGAGAATCTAAACAGGCCAAGTATTTAAAATATTAAATTATGATTTGGCTGCGAAAAGTCGTTTTTGGCAAAAAATAGAAACCGTCGAAACTCTGCACGATCTGGTAAGCGGGCTCGAGAAACTCGTAAAGGATTGCTGCATGCAATATAAGCGTGACACTCGACGTGTGGGTCTGGGTTATCAAAACTGGGGAAAAATTATTTGACCTAACTGTAAAATACCCTGCGAGTGTAAACATTTAAAAGTTAAGCTCAATCTAATAAAATCCTCGATTTATCCTCCGTACCAGAGTACGGAAAGCTAAAAGAGATTTTTACGTAGCTAGATTAGAAAATTGCAATAGAAGTTCCAAACAATTTTGGGATCTATTAAAGTTAGCCATTTATAATAAGAAACGTGAAATTAAACCAAAAAATGTTTCGGTAAAGTTAAATGGCTCAGTTAGCGAGGACCCAAGGGAAGTTGCCAATGGCCAAATGTAGTCGTAATTATGCCAGAATATCATGTAGATTTTAAATTTGATATAACCAATGTGAGTGAAGAGGAAGTTAGTCGAGTCATTCAATGTTTGAAAACAGCTGCAGCCATGGGTTGAGACGGCATATCAGGCAAGTTCCTTCAATTTTTTCAAGAAAAATTTAAGAGAGCGCTAACTAGCTTGATTAACAATTCGTTGCTTGAAGACAAGTTTCCGGAAAAACTAAAAATGGCAAAAGTTGTACCGGTATTTAAGGGTGGGGATGTACTAGAGCCAACCGACTATAGACCAATATCTATTTTAGTCTCAAAAGTATTCGAAAGAATAGTGAATAACCGGTTAATGCAATTTTTGAAGGCGAATAATATGTTAGCAAGAGAGCAGTATGGGTTTACGAAAGGTTCTAGAATACACAAATGTTGACAAGAAACGGATAGTAGCGTGCTTATGGATGGATATTGGATTTACGGAAAGCGTTTGATTCGGTAGACCATGATATATTGCCCGCCAAACTTCAGGGACTGACGTTTGAGCCGATGCATTTGTCGTGATTCCGTATCATATCTTAAAGCTCGACCTCAGGTTGTAGTTGTTAATCAAACAGAAAGCGATATGATGTGTCTCGCAAAGAGTGTACCGCAAGGATCCATTCTTGGGCCGGTCCTTTTTAACATTTACATTAACGACATATGCAGACAAAACTTTAAGGGCACATTTCAGCTATATGCTGATGATGCTGTTGTAAAGTATGAAAATACAAATCTTAAAGATCTTTTTGAAGATATGCAGATGGATTTGACGTTGCTAAACCTGTGGCTCAATGAAAACAAACTGCAATTAAATGCAAAAAAGACTAAATATATGATATTTACAAATAAAAAAGAGGAAGTTATAAGAGAGTACAGGACTAGTTATACGGGAATTCAGATAGAACGTACGGATCAATTTAAGTACCTGGGTCTACTGATAGAGAAAAAATTGAAATGGAGCGACCATATCGATATGATTACGGCTAAGATACGTATCTCGATCAAAAAACTGAAGCATATTTTGCCGCAAAGTTCCCTGTTACTAATCTACAATTCCTTTATCTTACCACAATTAATATATTTAAACCCAGTGGAGTTTGTCTGCCACACACATTTTCAACAACCGAACTTTTTAAAAATATATCACAACTCAGCTTCGATAATATAATTGATTTCGAACTCATAATGACAATATTTAAAATTTGAAGAGGTTTAATTAAATTTCACCGACCTCTGCTTCATGCGTGTGATATTCATTCTTATGGTACGAGACAGCGAGCCAACTTCCACTTGCAATTTTTTACTACTAACTCAAGAAACAACAATATACTGTACAATTATCTTATCATTTTACCAACTTTTTATGTAAGATCTTACAATATTACGTTTTATGGGTTTCTAGAAAAATGCAATAAATATTGAAACTCACCACCGTACCACCATGGTGAGGATTCTTCATCGATTAATTCGGGTTCATTGGCATTTTCCAATACTGATTCTGAATTGGAAAAAAATGGTGGTACCGGTGATTCATTTTCCGCATTTATTGAAGTTGAAACTTTTGAAATATTCACAGAAAAACGGTAATTTTTAAATTAAGAATAACATCAGCTCAAACATTACCTTTTGCAATAAAATCTATTAATTTAAATTTTTTATTGAAGACATTTTAGATAATGTATTTATTTTATTGTCTTGAATTTTTTTTAATACCACAATTCGTAAATCTACGAATAATTTTAAATCAAAATTACAAAATAATACAAATTTGACAGTAGTGGTATACGGTTCTCAGTAAACAAAAAAGTATAACACAAAAAGAAAAAAGTATACTACGGAAAGTATATCCCCAGAAAACCATGAATAGCGAATTGGTTTAATTTTCGTTTCGTTTTCGAATTTAATTTTTTTACTCATTTATAAGATCATTTTATGATTAATAACGATCAAAACCCAAAATATATAAAAAAAAACTTCATTTGTAGAGAAAAAGCTTTAAATTTTTTTCAGGGTGAAAAAAACGTCCAAAAAAGATAAAACTTCATACATGGCAACCCTGAGTGAGTGCGAAATTGCCAAACGGAAACCAACACACAAAAATTTGCTAAATTACCGTAAAACTAGTTCGAATCATAATTGTACTTATTTGTATTGGGTGTTTTTTTAAGCCCGATAGAACTTGAAATTGTAAAAATAACACGAAAAATCAATCTTGTACGGGTGTGGGCCAAGATATTTGCGCAAAAATTTCCATGTAGTTGACGGACAGAGCCCCAATTCTTGTGAACGGCGACGAATCGATAAATTTGGATCTTCCTCAACACTTTCGTTTACAGCGGCGATATTCTCTTCAGTATGCACATTCCTTCGACGTGTTGATGTTATTGCATCCTCTAAAGAGTATGTGGTACGAAATCTATCCATAGTTCGACGGATGGCTTGCTCAGATGGACGATTATGTGCGACATAAAAATCACGAGGTCGTCTATAAGTTGCGCGAATCGACGACTGATTTCCAAAGTAATTTTTCATAATTTCTTAGCGTTGTTCAAGCATGAGTCTATTTATGATGACTTGTCAGAGTATACTGAGATCTGCCAGAGTATATTTTTCATAAAAATTTAATTTTTTGATTTATTTTTCACAATTTCAAGTTCTATCAGGCTTAAAAAACACCCATTATACATGCAATACGAGTACATAAAAGTGTTATTGGCTGAAACCTCACGAGATAACCGATATGAAATTTTTACTAAATTTATCCTAAAACTACAAAAACAACATATTTGATGACTGTATGTGTAAAAAGGAAACATTTAGGCGTTTTTATTTAAAAAGATAGTTCAATTCAAACTGCAAAAATACCATTATAAAAAAATTTAATTTTATAATCAAAGCTGCAATTTTTAACTATTAATTATTTAACTATTTTATTCCAATGATTACTGAATTTTAAAAGGTTCCTAATCTAATATTTGTCCTGGATTGTTCCTACCCTTAATTATGTTAATTCACTTACATTTAGCGTAATACTAAACACATTTCCAGGTTTTTATCATCGGTTTTCTTGATAGCATAATTAGATAATGGTAATACCTGATCACTCAAGCCGAATCATGAAGTTCGAATAAAAGTTCTAATAAATCTACACCCTCAAATTTGGACTGAATCGCACCCCTAAGTTTGTTCGATCACTCACATTTAGCGTAATACTAATCACATTTCCAGGTTTTTATCATCGGTTTCGTTGATAGCAAAATTGGATAATGGTAATATCTGCTCACTCAAGCCGAATCATGCAGTTCTAATAAAATCTACACCCTCAAATTTGGCCTGGATCGCATCTACCCCCTAATTTTGTTTGATGAAGTTCTAATAAAATCTACACCCTCAAATTTGGTCTGGATCGCATCTACTCCCTAAGTATGTTTGATCACTCACATTTAGTGTAATACTAAACACATTTCCAGGTTTTTATCATCGGTTTCCTTGATAGCACCATTAGATAATGATAATATCTACCCGATATTAAAGTTATATAATTGTGCTATCAAAGAAACCAATGATAAAAACCTGGAAATGTGTTTAGTATTACACTACATTTGAGTGATCGAACAAAATTAGGGAGTAGATGCGATCCAGGCCAAATTTGAGGGTGTACATTTTATTAGAACTTCATGATTCGGCTTGGGTGAATCGAATAAATATTGTCACTCTAAAGAAATTTTTTTACAAGTGTTTTACAAAAAACAATTCAAATTCAATGTGTGTAGTATTTTTCAATTGTTAGTGAGAGAGAGGGGCATTTTTATTTTAATCTAAATTTGCAGGAGTATTTTTCCATTTTATTAGAACTAATGAAACTGGCTATTCAAGCATGCCATACAAATACTCAGTTGTTCGCAAATATTAGATAGTTTTTATTTTTTAGAATTGCCTAAATGTTTCAAATTCACTAATACTTTCTCACTTTTGTGGTATTTTTTTATTTATGTAGAACTTCATATCTCTATATAAGCGTGTGAAATTTTTCCTAAAATAGTACTAAACGCCATTTTTTTTAAATCTAGTAGAAAATTAGGATAAACTTCACATGCATACGAGATAATCAGAATTTCGGCCTGGAAATTGACAAACCCGAAAAACTCAAATATCGCAAATTTTTAGAAAGGAAATTGGTCGCAAAATGACTTAGCAAAATATACTCTTAACATTACGATCAAATTTGATTTTGAAAATTAGTCAAGTTTTTCATGATATAAAGAAAAACTTTTCTAAGAATATACATAACTATACTATTATAAAATGATCTTGAGGTAATATCAGTTGAGTTGAACTTGAGTTGAACAGTGAGTCTACAAATTCATTATGCGCGATTGCATATTATTAGGCGTACAAGGAGAAACTCGGCTCTGAACTTGGTTGCATAAAACATACTTGAACGCATCCAAATCGCCCGCCATTTGCAGTTTAGTCATTGCTGTTTTTATGACATAAGTTTCAGTCATTTACAAGCTCGCGTTCCGTGTGCATCAATTTTAAGAGATGGATGTCGATAGCAACATTTATGTCATTGAATGAAAGTTGTCAGCGTTAAGATGTATAAGGAAATAAAAATGAAAAAGTAAAAAAATACTAAAAACACATAAAACAATAAGAATAAGATAATAAAAATAAACGAAAGTTGACGAGCGAGAAAAACGAGTAATATTCGTATAATTGTAAGGAAATTCGTATTTATACTACTGCGTGGGCAAAAAGTAGTAAGACTTTTAAATTAGAATTTCGCGCGGAAAACCATTCGTCGAAATATTTTTTTTTTTATGTTATTATGAGTGTCAGTGACATCTGTGCCAAATGTCACATCAACATAATCATTAGTGTTATACTAAACTATCATAATCTAATGTCATAACCATCATCTATCATATACTAAACTGCTTGTCTTTCTGAAGTACATAAAGTGCATTCGGCGGTTTTTACAATGAGTGAAATTATTCAAGAAAGAAATTTCATTAAATTTTGTGGGCTGAATCAATTTTGTGGTGCCGAAACGTTCAGAATGTTGCAAGAGGCCTTCGGTGATAATTGTTTGTTGCGAGCAAGTGTTTTTGATTGGTAAAAATTGTTCAAAGCGGGTCGAGAACGTGTTGACGACGAACCACGTCTAGAACGGCCATCAACATCAACTGATGATCAACATGTTAATAAAATCAAGGAATTGGTGCTCGAGAATCGACGATTAACAGTCAGAGACCTTACTGGCATCGTTGAAATATCGGAAGGATCAGTGAAAACCATTTTGAAAGATCATTTGGACCTACGAAAAGTGAAAGCACGATTGGTTGACGTCTGTGAAACAATGCTTTCCGACTACCAGGATCTCATGAAACGTATAACTGGCGATGAGTCTTGGATCTATGCTTACGACTCGGAAACAGACCATCAATCGTCGAAACATCGTGCCAAAGGTGGGCCGAAGCCGAAAAAACCACGTCAAAGCAAAAATCAAATTGATGTTGACAGTTTTCTTCGATTATCGAGGTGTGGTGCACTCCGAATTCCTTCCGACCGGCCAAACTGTCAACAAGGAATACTATTTGAGTGTTATGCGTGGTTTGCGCGAAGCTATTCGTAAAAAGAGGCCGGAGTTATGGGTCGACAACTCTTGGTTTTTGCACCACGATAATGCACCTTCTCATACTGCATTGGTTTTACGTGATTTTTTCGCCAAAATTCCATCCATATCGTTCCGCAACCACCGTATTCACCTGATTTAGCTCCGTGTGACTTCTGGCTATTCAGCAAACTCAAACGACCGCTCCGGGGAAACCGTTTTGAGTCAATTTAAGACATTAAACGTGAATCACTATGCGCATTGGAGGCTATTCAGGAAATTGACTTTAACAACTGTTTCGAGGATTGGAAAAAACGTTGGCACAATTGTATTGAGGCCGGGGGGATACTTTGAGGGGTACGAAATAGATTTGGAGAAATAAATAAAGAATTTTAAAATTATGAACAAATTCTTACTATTTTTTGCCCACAGTATTATCTATTTCCAAATGGCGATGTAACCTGACAAGCTCAATATATCCCGGTTAATTTTGCACGTAATATTGGCTCGCGTTGCTGTGTCTTTATAATTATTTAATCTGCATTAATGTCCTTAAAAACGCTTTTAATATACCATCGCTAGGTGTTTGTAACCGGGTCGCCATTATAAGTAAACAGGGCGTAGCAACATACCAGGCGTTATCAGCAACTATCAGTCAAATCAAAATCTAATAATTGAAATCTTTGTTGAGTTTTATCATTAGCATTATAGATTGTGCTTAAATAATTACAAACTTCGATTTAAAGTAAAATAAAAAATTAATTGTCATAGCCCTTTTAAGAAATGTTATAATTGATTGTTTATTTAGTTCTTGTAGTGTTCTTTTGGAATTGCACCAATATTATCAAAATGTTAACAGCATATGCGACCATCTGAAAATCAAATATATGGATTGTATTAATGAAAAGTATAAAAGGTTACATATTATGTCCATATCGAAAAAAGCCAATTTACCGAGTGCAATAACTGATTATTAACTTTGAACAGTTTAAATGGGGCAATATTAAAGTCAAGCTGCTCCAGCTGTATCCGAAATAAAGTTACCTGAAATATTCAAAAACTCAACAAAATATCTAAGATATTACGTAAACTGTAACTTACCGTTTTTTGTAATTCTTTATCTAACCGATGTTCCCGTAACTCGTCCAACAAAAATTTGGTCTTATTAATTTGGCTATGAAATAACCCCATCAACCAAAACATCAGTCCCAATTGGATTGAATTGTAGAATGCATTACTGCTCCCATATACGATATAAAAGAATTTACCATAAACCCGATCAAAATCTGGTCTAACATTCAACACCATATAGATGTAAGCGAAATAAAATTGATTCGGAATTCTAAAAACTTTTGAAGTGAGTACAATCAAAAACTGATTTGAATACAATTTGTTCAATTTATTAAAAATTTTGTAAACTTTACTAAACATCCAAATGCAATCGTATAAATACGAATTTGATTTCCGTATTTTATTTAGCTTCCATAAAATTCTGCCACTATTCAAAATTACAATCCGGTTACGCAATTGTTTATTTAAGTAATTTATTTGAGTTATAAAAATCACAAGAATTATGATAGAATCGTAAAAGACGATATACTCTAAATAGATTCGAATAAATGTCATCATTATGTTGAGGCAAATACGGTATAGGTAACAACTTGAGCTGGCTAGCGTTATCAGTGAAATTCCGATTCCAAAGAAATTCACAAAAAATAATATATTCAGTGTTTTAACAATTTTACCATTATAACAAAATCGATCGTCACCGTTTTGAAATTTTCGATTGAATAAATTAAACATTGTTAAGAAATCGCTAAGCATTTTAAACTGTAGACCGAATTTTATAAATCTGTTATAATAACTTATATTCATGCTGAGGCACAGCAAAATAAAATATGTTGCAAACGAAACTTTTGCAGTGATGCCCCGGATTGTTCGTAAAACCGTATACGAATTTAAATATAGTTGGATGTTTAGTAACGCGACCAATGCGAACGCGTATAATTTTAGTGCTGTCGCGTTATTTTTATAAATATAAATCGAAGCGTTTTGTTGCCGAATTCGAAAATTGACTAAGCCATAAATTTTGGCCAGCACCAGTAAAAAGATTACAAAATTTTTGTTCATTACGACAAATACAAGTAATAACTAAAAGTAAATTCGACGAAATAAAATTATTGTCAAGCAAACATATGTGTCAAAATGTTATCTTGATTACGTAGGTTCCAGATGGTTTATTTCGGAGGGCGCGCAAGATGTCCATATTTGATGAGATATTTTGGTGTAATGGTGATGTGTACGTTATATAATCAATATACTCGTTTAGTGCCCTTTGTAAAATAATTTCAAAATAATTTGTATTTGCTTGACTCAGGGTGTATACGCGTTATTTTAGTGGTCTAACATTCAAAATTACGATATTCATGTAAAAAATAAAATTTTGTTAATTTTAAGCATTGAATAAGAAAAGACACCGAGCATAGTTTAATTTAAGCTGCTAGTACTGCACTCTAAGATTTTCTCCATTTTGGTGCGATTGGATACCGGACGAAATAAATTTTAGTTTATTGAGACCTAAAATTTTTAGTTAGACTATCATTGAGTATGATGATGACACTTCGCGACTTAAATACATTTCATTGAATTAAAGAAAAAGTCCCTGTAGCAACGAGCGTCTCTTTGTATGTGGCATTAAAGATAAACATTTCAAAATTGGAAAATTATTTTTTATTTGAAATACCCTGTAAAAATCGAGACTATATTTTACACATTACACATTTACACAAAACAATTATAATAAATTAGCATATCGCCAAAAAATTTAACACATTATGCTTCAACCAATGGAATCATCATTACTTTTCGACTAGTAGCTTACCGGAGCTAAACCTCTCACGTGACTTCACTTTAGATGAATTATTAAATAATTTTTCGTACTAGCAGTTAATTAAATAATTGCGCCGCATTTTGCTAAGCAATGGTTTAGTTCTGTTCAATTTTTGTTTCAATCAATATGGATATTTTCATTGCACAAACCGAGTTCCACACTAATCGTTTGCGAAAGGTTTTCGTTCCATCTCATGATTAGCATACAAAAGGAATTGTATCACAGCAGGTTAAGAAACATTTTAGGTTCATTTAAGTTGACAATTTTCCAGAGGGATGTTCAAAGTTCATATCAGATTCCCTCTCGGCCAACACCTCTATAGAAATGACCAAAAATCATAATCGATTGCAGTCATTTTTGATCAAAATAGTTCCAAATAATTTTTTTAAAATAAGGACCCGGACTCCTGGGGCTTCTCAAATAAACAAACTTTCCCGAATTTAAAACTCATCAAAATTCATTCTTACCACTAGTAAATCCATCTCACCCATTTTTATAAAAATCGTTCGACCCGAGAAATCCTAGATGAATTTTCCTAATTCTTGGACTCATCGCAATCATTCCTGGCATAAGAAAATATTTAGCACCGCAATTTTTATCTAAATCGATCGAGCCGTAAACAAATTAAAAAAGGATCTCGGGCCCCACCGAAGATACCTTAAACGAATTTCCCTGAAATTAGCAAATAATTTAAATAAAGAGCCCCGGGCTGACCAGACAATACCAAAATCGATATTGTTACTCATACCAACCAACATTTTCAAAATAACACAATTAGTGCAGGAGCAATGAGGTGAGGGGCGGGGGATGTAATGTAGTATAATAAACCAGAAAATGCAAAATTTTCGAAACTGGATTAATAAAATGTTCTGTACCTTTTGAATTACCCAATTGCCAATCGATTCTATTATTTAGAAAGTTAGCAATCCTAGGTAAACCCAGGAAGAGTTTGTTGCAAGTTTGACCGGGATGGAGGATGTAATGTGCTGTACATAAAATATGAAATTTTCGAAGCAAAAATAATAAAATGTTCTGTAACTTTTGAGTTTCCACTTGCCCATCGATGCTACTATGGCTACTATATGTATAGGTTGTAATCCTAAGTAGGGCCAGACGGAGCTTAAGACCAGTCTGAAGAGGATAGCGAGGGGTGTGGAATGTAGTATAATCTACCAGAAAATTCGAAATGTCCAAATCTAAAGGTTCTGTAACTTTTGATTAACCCACTTGTTTGTATAAATAGGTTATAATCCTAGGTAAGCCTAGACATAGTTTGGGACAAGTCTGATGTGGATTGAGGGAGGAGGGAGTGTAATGTGGTGTAATGTAGCATAAAATTTTAAATTTTCGCAACTTATTTGGTTAAAACTTTGGAGTTACCTACTTGCTCAACATAATCCTAGGTCAGCCCAGGTGGAGTTTGTGGCAAGACTGAAGGGGTATGCTGGTTCTAATGTGGTGTAATACTGTAATATACTTGTTTACTGTAATATACTTGAAATGAGAAATTTTCGAACCTAAATTAATAAAATGTTATCCATTAGGTTTGTCCCAAGCTCCGCACGACTTTAGCTAGAATGGACCTGTTCAAATGTTATAAAACATTTTACAGAAAATTATGCAAAGATTATATTTTTTTTGATATGACATTACACTCCTCTATCCCAATAAGATTTGCCCCAAACTCTGCGTCCTTACACCTGCCTATTTCTTTCAGACTTGCCCAAAACTCCGCCTGGGCTGGCAGTAACCTATCTAATGGTCATAGAATGATCGATGAGCAAGTAGATGCATCAAAAGTTATAAAAAGTTTTATTAATTTAGTTTTGAGAATTCCGGAATTTATTGTAATTACGTTGTAAATACGTTCGATCGGGTAAAATTATATAACTCCTAACAGGTTTTGGTGTGTGACTACTTGATAGTGGAACTAGGTATTTCGAGTTTTCGGCTATAAATAAAATTGTTCAGCTGAGATAGCATAGACACTATCTGCATCAGTATTTTTGTCTGCTGGAAACTTACGACTTTGCTCGGCTTGAGTTATGAATAAAGGCCTTGAATTCAGAATAGCTTCAATTTTGGCCAATAGAACAGAAAATACCTCGACTGTTAGTATTGTCTCGCCAATTATTATGCCTGAAAGTATTTTTGCCTGTTTGACTGCTGCCTCGCAGATACCACACATATGTGGGTACACTAGCTGGAATAAACTCTAATCTATTTTATATTTTGATATTGAAGTGGTTATGTCGGTTGCCCTTGCGTAAAGAAACTGAAACATTCTTGTAAATGATTGTTCGCTCCAACAAAATTAGTGTGACAAGATCCTGTCCTTGATATGAATCGAGATTTAGCACCGAGAAAGCTTTCAGTTGTCAGGTTGCCCACTATCTCGATGTGTACCGCACTCTTCCTTGCACCAGATGTTCCTTAAATGGTTCACAGAAATATATACCTTCTTTATGAAATGGGTGCACAGCACACACTATACTCTTTGAGGTGGCAAATTACCCATAATCTGTTTTTCTGGGTTTGGATTCTGCTTATCACATTTGGATGATTAACGTGGAATGGCGGTGACACTTTTGCATCCGATCAACTACTCGTAAGATACCTTGGTCAAACGGGATTTAAGGTAATAAGGTAAGATTTTAAGGTTTTTGATGGGTGAGTGGGATTATAGTATTTTCGTTGTGGCGATCTCTTCTCTGTCCGACAGCCTTATCCCCCTTTAAAGCCATCGCCTTACTAATTAATGCTAATACCTTTGTCATGTTCTAAAAATTAGAGTACCGTGAAATAAAGTGTTCTAGAAAGGTGTTTGTTGTAACTGTGAATGTATTTACGCTTGTGGTTCGTAGTTCTTCGGTTCTCATATGTTGCGCTCGTTCGAGCTTTTGATTGTGTTACCCTTGTTTGATTACCACCACATGTTACTATGCGCTAGTTTACTGATATATCACTGAATGCTATGTCAGATGGATTCTCTTGAGATCCTACATCCCCCAGTGTACACGAATGTGCCTCTGCGAAATGGCACATGGCTGTAAATATTTTTCCGTTAATAATTTTTTTTGTGAACGACTCTGCCTTTAATGCCTTGACTATAAATGTTTGACTATTGCCATTTACTAGTGTATACCAGTTTGGCAAGCACCACTGAAACCAATCAGGCTAAGTTGATTGTACGTATTAAGCCACCTCGGTATATTAATGGTGGGCGTGTCATATAGATCCCTTCTTTTTTCTAGCCACTCCTTTCACTCGTTTGAAGGCATCATCATGCGGCTTGCATTGAAGGCTTAAAAACCAGTGTGTCCAGCTGCACTCCTCCATTGAATGTTTTCAATGACTGACCGTAGCTCATTATTATTGGATAAAAGTTTTCTCAGGATAAAACTTTGAACTCGTAATGCCTTTAATATTTGCGATGTTAAAGTTTTTTATTTGTGTTGCTCAATTAGCTCCAGTCAACATGTCAACAACGAGTCATATCCCATGGATATAACGTTATCTATACCGTTATCCACCAAACACATTGTCAGTTGAGGCGCATAACAAAAGTGCAACGACCCAACTATTCAATCTGTGGAAACCTCCAAACTAGCAAAATTCAAATTAATAAGATAACAAATGTGTCGAGTAACTAAGAAGCATCAACGTAACTCATGGGAAAACAAACAGCTAAGCTTACATACTGCTAACGCAACAGACATGTTGAATAAAACCCTACATATAGTAGAACGAAATATTTAGTCGTTGAATTTTTATTGTTAATTAAATATCAGAGAGTTTGTAAAATTATAAGCTGTTGTGAATAAACGTGATTGTCATAATTTTTGCGAATAAAGAAATAAAAGATTTATTAAAGTAAAGATCACTGGGGAATTAATTCCTGTTGAAAAAAATAAGTTTGTTCTATCCTCCAACAAAATGTCCTTAGATATCGTAGATCTTTAAAAAGTTAAATACGATCATATGAACAAAATGCTCAATCAACTAAAAATTCCTGACGCCGTCAAAGACCTGTCTCAATACTCTGGTTAAACCGGTTTATACAACTTCATTCAAAATGTCGAGGAGATTCTTTCAGTATGTGAAGAGTCATGTAAACTCAACCCAAATTATACCAAAATAATACTCAGAGCCATAAGAAATAAAATTGTGAGTGCCGCCAATGACGCCATAGAACTATAATTGCGATAATTCCTGGATAGAAATAAGAGACAATGTCATTAGTCATTACGCTGACAAACGAGATAAAACTAGTCTGATAGAACATCCTTACATAAAATTACCCAGGGCAGTGGTTCAATCGAAAGATACAATACTTTTCACAAATTTCCGACATTCTAAATTCCTTAAATAATTGGGCAAAATTAAATACACTCCTAGATGGTCACAGAGACGTACTACTTTCTGCAAAACGAATTTAGTTCCATTCGATGTGTCTCGTTAGGACCAATGGTAAGGGCCATGCAACCCTATAACCTACAGACAGCAAGAGTTTATTGTTTGAAAGAACAAAATACAAGCTACCTAAAAATGAAACCATTAGAACACCTGAAACCCTTTCCTAGATTACCTATGTGGGGTTTCATACGACCGTATCAATACGAAAATATAACCCATAATTTCAGACAACACAATTATCAACCATTCCAAAGGAATCCCGTACCCAACAACAATATTACAGTCATCGTCCTTTCACACAACAAAACCCAATACCACCTAACAGACACATGTTAGCACTCAAATCTTATCCATCCACGAAACATAAAGTTATGGATACTTCATCCAATCCAACCACCGCGCCAAACCACCGTTCCAACAAAGAGCACCACCTAGATTAAGATCGCAGGGACTATTCAACGTGGGATATAATCCTTACGATAATTGTTGAGATTCTTCGTAATATTCTTGGTAACGCGGATATAAGGGTTACCAAGAGTATTACGAATAATCTCAACTTCAATCAACTGCTCACTCTGATACACAATCCACATTCCACTCAGAACTAAATGAACAATGTCCTGTTCAAGATATTGTACACACCAATTACTATACATCGTTTAGAAACGGAAATTGAAGACGAGGATTTTCACCCAGAAGCCTCAGTCAACCAATCTTATACCTAACCGTAAAAAATCATTCAGGTTATAGACTACCATTTATTGAAACCGAGAACAAAAAACTGAAACTATTGATAGACACTGGCTCCACCAATTCATTTTTAGATCCAATTTTAGTTAATAAAAAATCGGTTATGTCCATACAACCAACCATAATTAAACCCTTGTTCAATACACATTCCATTGATAAAGCAGTTATTATAGATGGATTTGGGGAGTTCAAAACAAAGCAGCCATTGGAATTTTTATTGTTTAAATTCCACGACTACTTTGACAGCCTCATCGGATTAGAACTCATGCAACAGCTGAAGCAAACTCATCGCCAGTGTACCCGTTAATATAGAAAACGGAGGAATATACCTCAAACCAATAATCCTCAACGGAAACCTGATAATACCTGAAGGTGTCTACCAAAGTACCAACCATTACGCCCAAGTAGAGGTCGTAAATTATAGCAATAAAGAATATACGTTCAATCCGGTCGAAGGTGAAAGATTCGAAAATTATCATGCTGAAACTAATGATGAGAAAATTTACGAATACCCACCCACAATCGAAACTATTAGAAATCTCATTAGGTCAAGTCACCTTAACAGCGAAGAAAGGAAAGCCATAGAAAAACTATGTTTGCAGTACAAAGTGTTTCAAAAAAACGCACAACAGTTCACCTTCACTAATCAAATCAAACATGAGATTAACTTAGAGGACGAAAAGCCAATATTCACAAAGAGCTACCGCTACCCACACGTGCATAAGGCTGAGGTAGAAAAACAGATCATGGAAATGCTAACGCAGGGAATTATTAAACCAAGCTATTATCCCTGGAGAACCCAAAGGACATACCGAAGACAGCCATTTCAGTTGATTTTGGCCACTACGAATACGTTTGTATGTCATTCGGACTAAAGAACGCACCAAGTACATTCTAGAGAGTAATGGACAATGCACTTGGGGAATTACAAGGAAAAACCTGTCTGTGCTCATGGACGACATTATTGTGATCTCAACGTCGTTTCAGGAGCACATTGAAAACCAAAATAAAGTGTTCCACAAACTACAGGTAGCCAATTTAAAAATACAATTGGACAAATCGGAAATTCTGCATAAGGAAATAGGTTTTTTGGGTCATATTGTCACACCTCAGGAAGTCAAACCGAACTCCGTTAAAATAGAAGCAATAAGAAACATTCCCCTGCCGAAGACGGAGAAGCAAATAAAAAGCTTTCTTGGTCTCGTGGGTCACTACAGAAAATGCATTCCTAATTTTTCACATATAACCAAACCCTTAACTAATTGCCTAAGGAAAGATAAGAAGATCAACTTAGACCAAACAACGACGAACAATGCCAAACATTACTATGTAATGAACCTATCCTCACATATCCCGATTTTAATAAACCGTTCATTGTGACAACGTACGTCAGCAATGTGCCTCTGAGTGCTGTGCTTTCACAAGGGAACATCGGAAAGGATTTACCGATATGCTATGCATCTCGGACTCTCTCCAAAAGAAGGAGATGTTAGCGATAGTCTTGGCCACAAAATAGTTTAGGCCATATTTATTTGGGAACAAGTTCACTATAATAACGGACCATAAACCGTTAACCTGGTTGTCCTCATAAAAGGAACCAAACAGCAAATTAGTAAGGCGGAGACTAAAGTTGGAGGAATTTGATTATACATTACAGTATAAAAAGGAATATTCAACGCGAGTGCTGACGCTCTCTCCCGCATGGTACCTACAGAAATAAATACATTCGAAATAAATACTTCCGATTCTAACCCATCCGACGAGTCCGATCGATCTACCATCTTATCAACACCAGAAGCTCACATTCCCATCACTAAAAGTTCGATTAATAATTTCGATCAACAATTAGTTCTACATTTGTCAAATACTCTCAAGGAAGCTAATGTAAAAGAAGAAATATTATTTGATAAAAAAGGATAACACTTCAAATACCTAGGAAAACACTTATCACCGAAACACTCACTTAAACCTGTATATCCACTTCAAATTAATGCTTTGAGTACGTGCTTCAAGCATAGCAATCAATGATAGGAAACAAACCTCGGACAACCAACCCAAAAGCTACCATATTTAGATCTATGATATTCTTAACTGATTTAACTTCTTCTGAAGATGAAGAAAAGGAAATATCTAATCAACATAATCAACAAGATCATAGAGGTATCATCGAAAATTACGAACATCTTAAACGGAAATTCTATTTCCCTAACATGAAACATTTAATTCAAGAATACATCAATAAATGCGATGTATACCAAAAAACCAAATACGATAGGCAACCACCACAACTACAATTAGAGCTAACCGAAACACTAGATAGGCCCATGGAAATACTCCATATGGATATATTCTAAATACAGCATCAACAACTACATATAACAGATACATTTTCAAAATTTGCCGTGGCTTACATTCTAAATGACAAAACATTCTTAGGAAAAATAATTCACTTTTGTCTACACGGAATACCAAAAAATTAATTTTCGATACCGAACTCTGCTTTAAAAGTACACTAATGTCAAAATTCACTCAAAAACACAACATTAAAACTCACGCCACCACACCATACAACTCTACGGGAAACTCCTCTGTAGAACGTCTACACTCTATCCTTAACGAACTATTTCAAGTGATACATTACAAACTGAAGGAAGTATTGGGTGTTCCTTGAAACAACAAATCATGTTCAATCCATATATTAACAAAATTAACACCCTTCAAACTACTTTATGGCCATTACGCAAAAATCGAGGACATTTTACAAATGAAGTCGACTATCTAGAACAGCATAAGAGTGATTACGAACTATTATGCAACCAAATTCATTCATTATCAAGAGACAAAAATAAAAACGTAATTAACAAATTAAATAAAACCAAACAGGCCATCTCTACGTTACAAGAAATTAAACCGGTCTGTATAAAAATAGGTGGAAGAACAAAGATAGAACCAATCTATAGAAGACAGAAAATACTTAAAGGCAACGGAAGTACCGTAGACCCCAACCGCGGAAGAGTACATAAAAATAAAATTAAATATCTGTTCCAGGCTAACCTACGCCGCAGGACATAAAATCGAGTTGACGACACTGGAAACAAATAACGGATTAATACCCATCAAATTGGGAACCGCTCGAATCTTTAATGAATACACCAAGTTACGTCACATAATTCAGTTAGAGCCATCCCAATATAAATTAGACAAACTGAGACAAACATTTTTAGAAATCAAACCAACACGAACCAAAAGGGGACTCATCAATGGACTAGGCTGTTTCATTAAGGATATTACCGGAAATCTAGATAACCATGACCTATTAGATATTCAGAACTCATTTTATGACATATACAAAAAGAAACACTCCACCACCAAATTAACGAACAAATACATTAATAGACTACAATACAAATTAGAAAATCCATTCGCAACACTAATACCGCTACTATAGTGCTCTTGTACGACCAACATTTTTACAAGCTGAACCACGCAATTGAACAGCTATACACAACCATCTAGAGGATTTATTAGAAATAATACAATCATTAAAGAACAAAATAATTTCGAGACATTCATTAACTGTACAAGAATGTGGCTACATTGAACGAATAATGGAAAACAATAACATCCGCTTCCCAAATATGGACGCGATTCTCAATTTGGTCACTATAAAAGGTTATTATAACAAAACCAATAAATCTCTAGCATAGAGATACCACAAGAAAATAATTTATCCCTTTAATCCTAACGACATCATAATATCAAAAGATACATTTCAATTTGTTAAAAAACGAGGTAAACATATTTACAAGTAGTAATTTTGTGAAAACCCGAAATCAAACCCATTTCAAAATTATGAGAAGCAGCCATTATAATGCAAAGACCTGCAAATTGTTCCTTTCAACTCGTTTCACCCACTCTCGAAATTGATTACTTAAGATACGGACAACTGAACGTTCAACCATTGGAACCCTTAAAATACAACTCAACGTGCAAACAACAATCAATATACATCAGCACTCAAACACTCATAAAGTTCAAAAATTGTTCAATCACTATAAAGGACGAAACATTCTCTACAATAGAGAAAACAGAACGAGAAGTCCACGACATTCACATTCCATTTAACGAAATAAACATTATAACCATCAAACCCGAAATTTCATTGGAGAACCTTCACATATCTTCCATAGCCAACCTGCAGAAAATAGAACTACTACACAACAATCACATGCTCCATAGTTCAACAGGGCATGCATCAATCTTTTTTATAATATCAATATTGATCTTTTTTATAACCCACAGAATTATTAAAAGGTACAAACGAACAGCTAAAGTTAAAACCGTTACTGTCCCACTCAACAGAACATGCACTACTCTAAGAGGAGAGGAGTCTTATCCCATGGATATTCCGTTATCTATCACAGAAACAACAACCAACGCCACCAAACACATTGTCAGTTGAGTCGCATAACAAAGGTGCAACAACACAACTAGCAAAATTCAAATTAATAAGATAACAAACGTGTCGAGTTATTAAGAAGCATTAACGCAACTCATGGGAAAACAAACAGCTAAACCCACATAATAGTGACGCAACAGACATGTTGAATAAAAAACCCTATATTTAGAACAGAACAAAATATTTAGTAGTTGAATTTTTATTGTTAATTAAATATCAGAGTAAGTTAAGAATAAAGAAATAAAAGATTTATTAACGTAAACATCACTCAGGAATTAATTCCTGAGTTGAAAAAAAAATAAGTGTGTTCTATCCTTCGTGATATAACTAACGTACATGTGCTCTAATATGGACTTTACTGCTTCGGGTTGCCTTGGCTTGACTGTAGCTTCTTTCTAATTTCAGTGGATGATTTAACTGACGCATCAAATACTACTCGGAGTTTTGTTGTAGCGCTGCTCTGCTTTAGTACACCATGGTGCGGCAATAATTATTCGAGTTATTACAGCTACACATTCGTTCCATGTGTCCTTGATTTTGATACTCAATCATGAAATTTTTGTATAATTGGTCCAATTCTGGATTTCTTTTAATTCCCTTCTGCTTAAATGGTAGCTTATCTGTTGTCAGAGGCCGTCTTATTGGTATCCTAAAATATCTTTTCACAATGTTGCTCTTCTGCAGTTCTTCTATTGATTTTAGGCATCTCCTCGACTTCCCTGAACATGCAGAGTGTTTTATTGATATCTAGCAACACATTAAAATTCCTATTTCACACCTACCTCCAGTATCCTAATAATGAATTAATGATAACATTCACTCCTAAAATAATATCGATCGCACGACGTTTATTAATACTGGGATCAGCTCGATTTAAGTTTTTCAACACTAATTCATCCGCTTGCGGCAAGTCAAATCCATTGATTATTGTTGACACACTTGGAATAATAAATAACAGGTTTTTATCGCTAGCATTTGATCCAATGGCGATACGTTTAAATCGAGACTATTTCGAACTCTCCTAGACCCTTTACCAAAACTCTTGTCGCGTTAGACGAAGAATCTTAAAGTGCTCGAAATTTTTGGTAACGTCCTTTACTGTCTTTTACTTTAATTAATGTAGTCGGTAACACGATTTAAGAAAAATTTTGAGCCCACCCTTAAAACCATTAACAACCCCTTAATTAGTTTTAATAATAAAACAACGGCATATTGTTTACTTGGAAGTAGCAAATTTTTTTAAAATTGGAAAAACTCTGAAGTACAACAAAACACAAATTTTTAGAAGTCTTCATTTATTGAAATAAACGAAAAAGACCTTAATAAATTGTAGTATGCACTATTAAATATTCAGTTATTCGTGTATTGGCATAGCAATCAAAACCAGTTGCACAAACGTATATCGAATGATGGCATTAGAGGTGCTCTTTGAGATAAAATTGGCCTCATCAAAAAACTACGAGATTTTCCCATTTGTTAATTGTGTTTGAAAATCGGATCGCATATAATATTTTGGCGATTTTTGGATTTCACTGTATTAATTATTGGCCAGATCACAGAGATTCTACCGAGTAGTGGCTAGCATCAAATGATTGCTATGTAAATACACATATAACTGAATATTTAATAGTGCATACTACAATTTATTAACATTATTAAATTACATAAAATGTTTTGTCTTACTTATGTGAATATTTTTAAATTGTAAATTTATTTTTTTTATTTCAATCAAAATTAAGTTTTGATTATTTAAAGAAAATAGTTAAAATTAAAAGAAATCCGTCTGTGGTCTGGTTTCCATTGTTAACATTGCTTTTACCGACTGTTTGTTTTTGTAAATTTAACAAATTTGTTTTTTGTTAATTTTGTTGTTTTGTTAAAAACTTCACATCCGTGATTTCGAAACCTCATAGCTATTTATGTAATTCTGCACTAATTTGTTTTTAAATTTTTAAGGTGGCGGGCCAACTAAAAGGGGTTTCACTGGTTTCCTCTGTAATAATGTAAAATGTAGAGGTATCTATTTACACACCCGAGTATGACACCATACAATAGCTTGCTTTGACAAGCACACTTTCAGAAAGCATTTCGAATTCGGTACCGATCCTATGGTGAATTTTAAAAAATCCGGTAAAATAATTGAGTTTCGATTTTAAATGAAACTCATAACAGCAATACACAAATTTTATTGAATATATGAAGGGCATATTTCTAACATTTATATTTTATGCAATAACTGTTCATAACATTGATTGTTTCATGAGCCACTCCTCTGGAACTGTATGAATAAAATTAATATATTTACCGCATAGGCCACCATCTGCAATTAATTGTTAATTAGAAAGTAACTTTCATTACTGTAACAAGGATTAAGCTTACCGAATACATCAGCTCTATATTGATATTAAACATCTGATAGGGTTTTATATTAAAATCCAAGTGTTGTAATTGAATCCGGAACATATTTACCTGTAAGAATGTATTAGATGACTGATATATATTTTATTCGTGAACAAATTGTTCACTTACAGTATTTTCCAGTTCACCGTCACTAGACGTTTCTCGCAATTCATATAGTAAAAATTGCGTTTTGGCAATTTGCGTGTGAAAAAATTCCACCAACCAAAATATCATTCCCATATGTATTGAATTGTATACGATGTTCCCACCACCATAAACAATATAGAAAAAATTTCCAAATTGACGGTCAAAGTTAGGCTTAATATACAGCACCATAAAAATGTACGCAACATAAATTTGATTAGGGATCTTAAAGACTTTCGAGACCAACACCACCAAAAATTGATTTGAGTACAATTTATTCAAAGTGACGACGATATTATTGATTTCGCTTAACATCATTTGCAACCCGTCCAAGTACGAATTTAGTTCCTCAGTTTTATTGAATCCTCTTAAAACCTTTTTACTATTTATCTGCCCAATTCGAATACCCAGTTGCTTATTCACATAATTTAATTGAATTATCAGAACCATGAAAATTATTATGAAATCGTAAAAAACCACAAACTCCAAGTAGATTCGAATAAAAGTTACTGTGATATTTAGATATGCCTTGTAAATTAAGCAACCCGACACGTTCAGCGAGATTAGAAAAACTCCGACGCCGAAATAATTCAGAAAAAAGTATTTATTCATTTTCCGAGCAATTTTAGAGTTGGAAAATAGATTTTGAAATCTTAGATTGAATAAATTAAAAAACTTCGCAAAATCTCGAGATAATTCGTATTTACGATTATATTTCAAGATACTGTTATAGTAGCTAATATTCATACTGGCGAATAACAGCGCAAAGTAAATGGCGTACGAGACTTTTGTGGTTGTTCCACTATTTGCTGTCACAACGTTCCACGTGTTAATGCATAAGTGGATATTTAGAATCGATATTAGTGTGAGTGCGTAAATTTTGAAGATTGGTGTATTGTTTCTATGGACGAAAATCGATTTGTGGTCTTGGTGAAATTTAAAATTGAACACTCCATAAATTTTGGCTATGGTTAGTAGAAGTTTTATTAAAGTTTTATTCATTTTAACTCAACTTTGAACTCTCTACAACTACCGTAATTAACTGAAATTAATCCAATTTAATATTAAGTATTTATATTACATATATTAGATATATATCTCGTTTATGGGCGAACCTGATGGTTACGGTTGGATTAATATTAAGATATTTTATTGATAGTCAAAAGCAGTTTACAACGGAAGTTTATGTTTTATTAACCCATTTGGATCCAGAACTGTTTTCTCGTTATACACGCTGAAGTGCTCAGGTATGACACTGAGCACATTTTCATTTGCTATTGATTTCGGTAATTAAGTGGCGGCCTGTCTTCAAAACTAGCAGAGATTCATATATGCTATGACTTGCTAAGTACTCATGCATTAGTTATTGCTACATCAAATAACCAAAACTTGATAGGGGTATACCATTTTTGCCTCGAATTCCTATTCGATAATTCGATATGTTGTTATCGAGTGGGACCACACCGTCCATTCGTTGGTTGTACGCCCAAACTACGTGAGGTTGGGGTATCTTAACTGTTTTTCTCTCGCTGGCGGAGTATCGAGTAGCTTTCTTGATATTGATTTGATACTAGTGTAACTGCACTATTATCATTCCATCTAACCCCTACAATGTTTTCCTTTTTCTCCACCATTGAATCGTACCCGCCGCGCTTATGCTTTTTGAATTGTTTAGCATCTTTTAGAACGCTAGTATTTCCAAGCCGATTTGTTCGCACTGCTTCGGTTCCGCGTTCCGCCGAAGTTATGCTTTCCTAAGTAGTTGATTAAGCGTGATGACGTAAAATAATTGTCAAAATATAATGAACAATCTAAATCAGGATAATTATTTCTCAAAATTTCTTGAAATTGGATGACAACGGATTCTGCTTTTCCAAAATTAATATCGGTAACTGTTGCTTGGATTGACTTTCCTTGATAAATATCAAAATTTAAGCAATACCCAGACATTGTCACTAAAACCCAAACCTTACACCCGAATCTTATTGGTTTACCTTTAATAAACATTTTATAGCCATGTCTACCAAAATATGGGATGATAGACTCGTCTATTGAAAGTGTACTTTGAATAGGGCAATATTTCAAAAAAGTTTGTTCATACGTTCAGTCAATGGTCTAACCTTTCCCATTTTATTATTTTGAGGTAAGTTGCTGTTGTCGCACGGATGTAAACTATACATAATTTCATTAAATCGGTTTCTTCTCATTGTATTAGGAATCATGAAGTTCTTCGTATCCAACTCATTGGACCAATACCCTTCGCCTCGATACTGGTGAGTATCCACGTATCATTAAAATTCCCATAAATGCATACAGTTCCTCAACGCAGCAACAAAATGGGCGATTTTTGAAAACAGCATAACTAACACTGTGCTTTACAAAGTTCTCCATAATTTCTTTTGAGAAAAAAAAGCATTTAAAAGTCTATAGGCGATGAATTCGTTCGATATAGCCAACGGCAGTGCTTGACTTTCCCATTCTGTCAATTTGATATTGGCAATATCATGGATGTCTTAATTGGTCCATTTTCTTTTATAATTTCTGACTGTCTCGCGTAGTAGCACATTCCCGGATATTATTACAGCCCGTCTCGCTTGTATGCTTCTACTTGAAGGACTTTGGGCTGCAGATTATGATAATCCACACAGTTTTCATCTAACGAATCTTTTTCAGTTTCATTACTATCTACTGGTGGGCGTATAAAAATGGTATGTTGAGCCTCTGTAGGCTCTTATTCGTCGCTTCAGCGTTCAATTTCGTCTAAAACTTCTTGAAGCAGTCAACGGTTTTCGTCTATATCGGTTGTACGTGCACTCGCTTTCACAGGTTGACTAAATTAAATATATCGTGTGTTCCCCTTTGTGTTTACTTTGTAGTAATTTTATTTTGAGAGAAATATAGTCGATTCATAGGAAGAAAATCACATTTTTATTGAGGAACCATTTTTGGTACTTTGAGCTTAAATGCGTTAATTGTCTTTTTTATTTTAATGCACGCGAATTAAGTGCTAATGTAGGTATTGTAAAATTTAACAACACATCAGGTGTAGGCTTGTTGCATTGCCCGGCTTTATGTCTTGACTTAATGTACCTTATGATTAGTAAGTTTGTATGTTTCGTTCGACAGTTGGTATATCTTCACTGGCTTAAACGGTGATATTCTTAGTGGTTTGATTAAAATTTTACTGATAATGAGAGAATAACTCACATTTGGCTGCTATACTAATGCCTAGGAAACAATGGTTCAACCAAAAGCTTCCATCGAACCTAAACACAGTTTCTGGATTGTCCGAATAGGTTGATGCCTTTCGCGCTTTTTGAACGCCAATTTATAACGAACTAGTTACTTATACCGTTCCATCAATTTCGTTATAGGTAACCGTAAACTGAGGATTGGTCAGCAATAGTAAATTGTTAATTTTTGGAGTTCGGTCATCAATAGATCCTCTTTTATTGCGAAAAAACTAACACAAAATTGTATTAATTCAATAAAAGCAGGTTCCTCGCTTATTTAGAAATTTCAATTTGCATCCAAGTGCAAGATATTTTATTTATTTATTCAATATTACATCTATTCAGATATTATCTAGTAATGTATCTATCTTAAATTAGTTTCTCGGTTAATGATGAATAAACTATTAGTTACTCATTTAACAATAATTTCCTATTCTAGTTAGAACTGCTGAATGTTTTTAGTTCAGAGTATTCGTTTTCATTTTGACTCAAAAGTTTCGATCTGCAATGTAGGATGTAAGAATTTAATAAAATTGCTTAGGCAGGTCTAAAAAACTACTGGAACATATCTTCTTATTCTCTCGAGCATCCTCAAAGACATCTGTTATTCAGTAAACTTGTTAAAAAGTAAAATGATTTTCTCTAAACCGCAATTGATTTGGTTGAATTACACATCTTCCTTATAATATGGGTTTGAGCCTCCTGTACAACAGTCTTTCAAATATTTGTAATATGACTGGAAGTAATAATATCGGCATTTCTATGCAGTCTGAAAGCTGCATTAAATATTTGAACAAATTTACGCAAACCTTTCTCGAGAATAGTTTTAACAATTTTCCCAGTGACTAAGTCACAAGTTGAAGTTTTTTGGTGTTTAAATTATTATTGTATTAATTTTTTAGTTCCAACAAAGTCGCACATCTCTTATGTTAAGATCATCTGTTTTGTTTACGAAAGTTGTAATTTAATTTTCTGTTTGTCTCTTCTGTTTCTGAATGAGCAGCAAATATGTTAGTTTACGGTGACCAGAATTATCCGCCGCCAATACAGGACAGGTAAAAAATATAAAAGAGAAAACAAAAAATTTTCTGCTGATTTTTGTATTTTTCAAAACTAAATATACCTCTTCCATGCCTTCGTTTGTTTGCTAATAATAACATGGAAACATACATAAAATTATTATTTTACCGACCAAACGGCACAGTGGTTAAAGCTTTGGCGTTTGGATCGGGAGGTACCGGGTTTGAATTCCGATAGGGGCAATATGCAAAAGCGAATTTTCATCAAGAGATTACGAACTGTGATGAAATGGAACACAACTATGACCCCCTGTCGGAGTGCAGAACTTATGGGCCGACCCATCTTCCATGCCAGTATTATAGGCTGGCATTGAGCTATGAAATGTGCAGATGGTGATAAAATCGGTCCTATAGCCGTACGTCTTCGATTTGGCAGGCGACTGTGTAAGGTAAGGACGTGAAAAGCGAGCTGCGAAAGAGTTAGGAGTGCTTCAGTACTAAATAATCAGTATAATTGAATTAACAGCAATTTTTATTAGTTCTAGTTGTATTTCTCGGAGTTATGAATACTTTTCGACATTTTATCATTTTTCGAAATATCTTCGCAAAAGTTTTCGCAACTTTCGTGGTTTTCTTTAATCAAAAGCATGGCTTTGACGGTTTCTATTTGCGTTTGTATTGTTTCAGCTGTCCATAAATCGTTAACCAAGGAAAATATTCGTTCTGTAGAAAACGGCACATATTTAATTTTGAAATGTTAAAACATTTCGATCCACCGCTTATCAATTAATTGTAACTCCATTGTCATTCTAATTTTCAATTTTTTCAGCAGTTGCGTACTTTGTACATAAAACCGTTTCATCGAATAATTCATTATATTCGATTTTAATTTTTGGAACCTTTTTGGTGACATATTCAAATGACTTCTCCACATTTTAAGATGTAAAATTGTCTTTTAACGTCATACATGAAAAACATTTGATGCTAACGAACTGTGAAGTGTAACGCTCCAAGTATTTACAGCAATTCATATACAATTGCTGCATTTCAGATTCAAAATTACTTTCATAACAGCTTCCATTTTCAATTAATATGTTTAAATGTTTAAATATGTTTAAATCTAAAATTGGTATATAGTTCAACATACTCGTATAACTTTCATGAAATTTAAGCCTGAGATCAATCAGTGCTTGAATATTGCGGGCTAGATACATTTCAGATGTTTCGTCATTGAAAAACGTTCTTAATATTATATTTTAGTTCTTAATCTTTTGGGGCAGTTATCGAGCGACAGAAAAGAGGATTTCAGAGGTTTGAATATTTGTAATATACGTTCTATTGCTGATAAGAGTTACTAGCTAACGTGTTCTGCAGCTTTCAAGAATACGACAATATTGTATACTTCTGCTTCTACGCAAAATTTGATAAGGTTATTCACCCAGTTCACGAATGCGGGATTTATGGGCTATTATATTACTTTGCGGGTCATTTTATAGGAAAAATATTTATGTGGAACAGGACCTTCAAATGCGGGCTAGTCGTGTAAAATGCGGGCCATATGGTCATCGTATGTTAGTTCCTTTATTAGTGTATTTTATTTGTTGAACAGAAAATCGAGAATATTTTTATGTGGCGAGCACGAGTCTACAGCCAGACTGTACCAACTTTCCATTTGTTTAGTTAGAGGGTTCTCAAGAAGGCAGATGTGTTTCCTGAGAGAGTTGGTATGAGGAATAGGTGAACTTTACCATGTTGCAGCTGGTGAATGGTACCATTCATAGCGACGTATTATAATAAATAAAGTTTCTATTAAATATTATATATCTAGTTTTCATAAGTTTAGGAAAATTTCTAGCTCTATAGGACATGATGTGGTAATTTATTGACGATCCAAATGACAATTCCAAATGTTCTGTGCATTTGATGATTAGTATAGAATTAATGTTAGCTCATTCGTGGCTTCTTGTTGCTTATATATCGCTTCGAGACCACGTACTTGTTTTGCTAGGCGTGCATTTATTATTTCGATCCTTCGAAATACCCTTTCGAGTGAATTTTCTTTTTTAACATTAGTTACCTGCAAAGTTATTTGTGAGTAGGATCTCCTCTCTGATTCTATGGACTGCATTTGAGGTGTCACACTATAGTTGTAGTTGAAATCCTCGCTCTTGCAACGTTAAAGCTTTGAGAGTCAATTGACGCGTTTTATTTATTATCCTTTGTTGTTATACCGCTACCTCAGATCCTCTATAGTTGTGCGCCATTTGCAGTTTATGTGCCTTGCTGATTCGTTCTAATATCTCATTTAACATCTCTCTTTTTTTTGTATATGCTTCCAATCAGTTTCTCTTACAAGTTCGGCGGTATGCATGACTAAGGAACACAGTGTTAATGCAGGCACTTGTGCTGTTTTCATTGTAACTAGTAAGGGAATCATAAAACTTCTATCAGTATGATCTTCGTCAGATCCTCATTTTCTTTCTTTAACTTGGCGATTCAATCGCCAAGTTGTGATGCGTTTTTTTCAAGTATATGAAGTTAGCCCAGTTTTTCATACAAGAAAAAAACAAAATTTCCTCAATCAATACTATTTCATCTCATCCCAGTTTTTTCTATTTAAACTTGTATAAGACGGAATTTGCTTTTTTAAATTTTTACTACACAATAAAATATCCACACCAGATTATTTCATTTAATTGTTGTTTTTGTACACTACGTACGAATAAATGGTTATAAATAGATTTTCTAAGTAATATGATTTGTAGGTAATAATTGTTTGTTTAGATTAAAGATAGTGATTGATATTGTTGGTAATAGTATGGGCTTACAATGACTAAGAGAGCAGTACCAGCCGTATCGTAGTGTTAGCACAAATGGCCAAATTCCATATGGCTCGATACAAGTATATGAGAAAATCATGCCATTCGCCTAGAAGCGTGTTTTACCGGAAATGATTCTTTATGTTTTGAATAACCTATTATAGAGACTAACTGTGTCCAGTCGGACAGTACCAGCCGTATAGTAAGATTCGCGCAATCGGCCAGCTTCCATAAGGACCAATATAAAAATTAATAATTGCCATTCTCCTAGTAATATGATTTGCCATTGCCGGAAAAGATTGATATTCTTTTGAGTTGGTACCAGTAAGGGCTTGCAATGACTAAGAGGGCAGTACCAGTCGTATAGTAGTATTGGCGCAAATGGCCAAGTTACATATGAGCCCATATAAGAATATGAGAAAATCGAAATTCTTTATGTTTTGGATAATCTGTAGTACGGACTAACTGTGGCCAGACGGACAATACCAGCCGTATGGTAGGAGGAGGCCACAGTTAGTCTGTACTATAAGTTATTCAAAACATAAAGAATCATTTCCGGCATATCACGTTTCTAGCCGAATGGCACGATTTTCTCATACTCTTATATCGGGCCATATGGAATTTGGCCATTTGTGACGACCCTACCATATGGTTGGTACTGCTCTCTTAGTCATTATTAGCCCGTGCTATTTCCACTATCTTTAATCAAAACAGACAACTATTACCAACAAATCGTATTACTTAGAAAAACTGTCTGTAACCATTCATACGTAGAGTACAAAAACAACAATTAAACAAAATAATCTGGGGTGGATATTTTATTGTTGAGTAAAAAATTAAAAAAAACAAAATTCCGTCTTATACAAGTTTAAATATAAAAAACTGGGATGAGAAGAAGTAGTGTTGTCTGAAGAATTTTTTTTCTGGGATGAAAACTGGGCTAAATTCATATGCTTATTTTTTCTATTTCATTGTCTTCTGCGTAGGTCAGTATTTTAGTTTCCCTGCTGAGTCGTGGACTGAGCTTTTCTAAGTGGTGATTTTGATATTTTTGAACTTCATATGGATGGGCGCACGTTGGTGGGCTCACCCCAGAATCCATTGAACTGACCTCGGTACGGTATGGATTAACCACCGTGATCAGTAGAGGTATCACTTGGTCTAAAAAATATTTTGCTTTAGTTCACAAGCAATGAGGACTGGTTACTGAAGCAGCTACCAACCTAACTATCAATTTAGTATTCGGTCATCCCAACATTACTCGATCACCAGTAGCTTTGGTGGTGGATTAGCAGGGAGGTGGTTAATTTTCTGGTATATTGACCTTATAGACCGACGCCATGTACTCTTCAAAGTGAGAGATGTAAAGTTGAAATTAATAAACAAATTTTCGTTGTTGAAACCTTGGCAACAATTAAATGCAAAACGTTATTTTGAATAACATGAGGGAACGCTCTATGGGAAGTATATTTGGCTCTGGCGAATTCTAATATTTTCACAAATCCAACGATCGGAATCGTTTGTTCATCTCTCATTGAGGATTGATCACTAGTTGTTTTCGTTTGGTCATCATATGTAACGATTTATTGCGAAAATTCGTTAAAACTAATCACTTTTGCATGCATTTGTTTGGGGCCGAAAAGTGGCCAATACTAATATTTTTACAAATTAAACGGTTGTAATTATTTGGTCAATGATCATTGAGAATTGGCACTAGCTTTGCGGATTTGTTGCTTTGGTCATTGCGATTTATGGCGAAAATTTGTTAAAATTCATATTTCCCACGAACCAATCAATGAAGGTCGACCAAATGAGTTATAAAGTTAATAATTTTTCAAATGGTTTGGTCGACCGTCAACTTTCCAACTTCGAACAGTCCGAATCTGATAAATAGCCAATCCTCAATGACAGATAACCAAACGATTCCGTTCATTGAATTTATAAAGTCATTCGTATTGTTCAACTTTCCAGACCCGAATAGTCTTAGCCATGCCTCAAATGGCAACCAATCCTCAATAATAGATAAAAAAAATAATTGCGATCGTTTGATATGTAAAATCTTGAGTTTTTATGATCAATGATCAATGACCAAACGATTCCAACCGTTCGATTTGTAAAAATATTAGTAATGACCACTTTTCCAGACCCGTCCGATAGATAAGTTTTAGTAATCAATCAATCCTTCATGGCAGATGACCAAACGATTCCGATAATTGTATTTGTGAAAATATTAGGATTATCCACAACAAAAATATTTAATTAATTTCATTTTAATGTTTTCCACTTTAGAAGTAATTCTGTAAAAACCATTTATTGGGTGTGCAAGTTCGTTTTATCGTAAATGTTATGTTATATCTTTTCAAAAAATTTGCACAAAACGAAAAACCCCTATGCAAGCTGCCTTTTCCGATGGACCGATCGCGGTCAAAAACCACTGACTGGGATCTCTTAAATTATGGAAATTAATGAATTAATTCGTATGAGCTGTACGGGTGCCAAACTTTTGCTGAAAACAGTGTTTGGTAAAAATCGACATTTTCGCTTAAATTTTCGAAAACTGATCTGTACTGGTATTGTTGCAAAATCAATTTAGAATCTGTTAGTTTCATAACCGTTTTTGTCATAAATGACATACTTACATACAAAAAACGAAAAAGCTCATATTGAAGCAATAGCTTTCGGTGGAAAAAAGAAAAGCTCATATAAAAACTGTCACTTGCTGTGGATCGATTTCGATCAAAATTCACTGTGATCCCTAAATTTGAGGAAAAACCTTATTTATGAAGTTTCGTTCCAATCAATCAGTCCATCTGGGCTGCAGAAGGGCCGAATTTATGTTGAACAAATTTTTATTGTCAAAAAATGTCATTCCCGCCTAAATTTTGGAAAACCGAGTTGAACCGATATTTTTGAAAATTGTAATCTTTTAGTTTATAATCGTCTTTCTCGTAATTGATATTCTTTTCAAAACATTTGCGAAAAACGGGAAAGCTCCTATGGAAGATGTAACTTCCGGTAGACTTATTTCAATCAAAACTTACTGAGATCTCTCAATTTGTGAAAAAGCTTAAGTATGAAGTTTCGTGTAGGCGGCTGTTCGGCGAATTTGTATTAAAAACAGTTTTTTCCTCTAAAACGCCATTTCCGCTTAAATTTTGGGAAATAAAATCTGGACATAGGTATTGTTGAGGATTTATTTTAGACGCTTCTAGTTTCATATTCGTTTTTATCATAAATAACATAAATTTCAAAATATTTGTAAACATCGAAAAAGCTTCTTTGGAATCTGCCACTTGCGGTGAACCGATTACGGCCAAAAATGACAGGAATCTCTCAATTTATAGAAAAAGCTTAAGTATGAAGTTTCATACCGATCCATAAATCCGTAAGGGCTGTACTGAGACAAAAATTTTTCTGAAAAATAGTTTTTTGAAAAAATTGTCATTTACACTTAAATTTTGTAAAATGGAAAAATTTTTGTTTTCAGGAAAATTTTGTAGTGGTGTTTAAAACATAATTTAGAACCTGTCAGTTTATAATCGTTTTTCCCGTAAATCATTTAAGTATCAAAATACATACAAAAATACGAAAAGGCTTTTATTGAAGCTGTCACTTCCGGTGGAAAAAAGCTCCTTTGGAAGGTGTCTTTTCCATTAGACAAACTTTGGCCAAAACTCACTGAGATCTCCCAATTTCTGGAAAAAGCTTAAGTAAGAAGTTTCATCCCAATCAACTAATTCGTCTGGGCTGTATAAGGACGATTTTTTGTTAAAAGCAGCTTTTTTTGTCAAAAATGTTATTTCCGCTTAAAATTTAAAAACTGATCTAGACCGGTATTGTTGCAAATCTAAATTAAAATCTTTTAGTTCATGATCGTCCTTCTCGTAAATGAACTATTGTAAATGTATATGAACTCTCGTAATGAAAATAACGAAAAAGTTCGTGGGGCAAAACATTTTTGCCGACGAATGAAAACCAATTTAGGTAAAGCACATTTTTATGCAAGCATATTGAATGTCAATTGCAAATATTATGGCGGAAGAATTATAAAGAAAATTAATTTATTCACAAAGAATCCGTAAAATTACCACCATTTTGTAAAATGTGGTTTGAACAGGTGAAAGCGCAAATTAGACTCGGCGGTATTACACAGGATGATCCAAATTCCATACAATGTTAACAGCTGCAGATACAAGTATATTATCGTAAGTAGATACTGCGGTAATTATTCCACCTAATGCTGTTAAATACGATAATTTAATACGAGCTTTGGGCGAATGCCACGCAGTTCAATCATTTTAAATTCAAAACTTTACTCGAGGAAATACAGCTTGTTGAGAAAAACACTTTATCATTCTCTACGAAATGCGATCAATGGGTGGAAATTATAATTAATAATTTATTAAAACAAATGCAGTTACAACGATTACCATCATAGATTCGCATGGTTCTGTCGACAAGTAGCGATACTACTGGCGATATAGCTAAGATGGCTTGATCGAATTACGTGATTCATCATAAATAAAGAAACCACAATATCGCAAGCAGTTCAAAATATACGTCATACGTTACTTCACTAGAAAACCAAATTCAAATATTGACGCAAACGATCATTAAAATCGAATGCCTAATTGTCGACACGATAGTAAGAGATCATCATTGGTAGGGAATTACTATAGACGATCAATTACTTTGGGAGGCGCAAGAAGTAAACAGCCCCTTAACAAATAACAAAAGTTGAATCCGAGTTCTTCAAAATTTTTGTGTGCTGCAAATGGTTCCCAAATTAATACAGAAAGGTTGACTTTAAACTTCGGTCGTCGCAGACAATATTATTTCAGACGAAAACATACCTCTGTATAGATTTCATCACGCATTAAAGTTTACTTATCGACTTGGGCAGTAACAAATTAATAATCAAGTTTGTGTAACAAAGTTGTCCATTAGGGGTTTACATCAACTGCGATTAAGTATCTGGGCATATAATGCGAGCGAACCTTTCGCAGATATTCTTCAACAACATCAAGTTATAAAATTGCCGACATCATAGTGTTACAAAAGAACTACCAGTTTTTCTCGCCCGAGACGACCCCCACCTGATAAGTTGAAGATAGAAAAAGATGAACCTGGGCCTTACCAGTTAATATTTTTTAGAAACCAAACAGAGAATGGCGGCCATGTGGTTACTACAGTCAATTTAATACAATTTACCATACCTAACTGGTATCCTATACCACTTATTCAGGACTTTTCAAGTATTTTGCACGGTAAAGCAGTTTTCTCGACAATTGATTTGTAAGGTGCGTTATTATACTATACATTAGGTCCAGTTGAGTCTGCTGACATACAAAAGACGGGCATCACAACGACTTTTGGCATTTTAGTTTGTATACATGTCGTTTGAACTACGAAAAGCGGCTCAAACACAACAATGACAGAATAGTGATGTTGTTCAAAATACGTCAACTTCTTTAGATGAGCATAAACAGCATATTCAAATCGTATTTTAATGACCAAGAATACGAACTTTATATAAACGTTGCAAAGTGTAATTTCGGTAAAACATGGTTAACATTTTTGGGCCACCTCGCCACAGCAATGGGAATCGTACTATTGCCGGTAAAGTTAACACAATCCAAGCTCAAGATTTAAAGAAATTTCTGGCTATGATAAATTTATATTGTAGATTTATTCCAAATGCACTGGAAAATCAAAAGATTCACCAGACTTTACTGAAAGGAAACATAACATGTTACCAAACACCAATTACATGATCTGATGGATACAAAATTCCATTTCAACGTTGTAAAAATGATTTAGGTAACGCTAACATGCTAGCATATCCGTCAAGAAATAATGAAATTCAGTGAAGTAGTAGTAGAACGTATATCAGACGTAGCCATTGGAGCAGTAATTAACCAAATAACAAAAAATAGAGAGCCAGATCCGCTTGGTACCGGTGTGAAGTTTCCAACATTTATCAAAAGTGTAGCTACACAAATTAACAAAAACAAAAATGTAGATACACAATTTAACAAAAAGTATAGAATTACATAAAAAAAATAATGGCAGGGTTGAATTTGTTATAATTTTCACTAAATATAATCTAATCTAATCCGCGGCATATCACTGCGACCTTCGGGGAATTTTTTTGTTTAGTGTAAACGGAAATAATAATATAAAAAGTGTAAACTGGGTATTGTGTGTGTTTAAGCGCCATTAACACTTAATTCTAGAGATACATTACATATACATTACATGTATATATATATATATATATATATATATATATGTGTGTGTGTGTATATGTATATATATTTGTATAATAATTAATTTGCTTTTGAATTTGTCGCCACGTATTACTAGGATAGAGTAGACACCGCAATCGGCCAAGCCTAAATCTCTAAGACGTCAAACATAATTATTTACAACTACTTATCAGTTCGTTTATTTTAATTATAATGTCTGCTAATTATATCTAGTCTCAATCATATCAATTAATTTAAATTAATTATATTATATTATATAGTAATAAACAATTCACACAATCTTGTATGTATATTAAAAAGCTAAAATTTGTAATTTGGTCACTTGTTTATAGTCTTTTAGACTTCTAAAGTGATCCTAAAATAAATAAAATAAAAAAAAAATTGAAACATCGCACCAAAAGTACCAATGACGATGTGCGCGACGAGAGTGTATTTTATTAGGTTATAGGATGTGAGGTTGAACTGTAGTTATTTAATGTTAGACGATCGCGTTCATTTTATATTGTCTAATTGGTATTTTTCGTTGTTCTCATTCTTTGTGTGCATCTTTTAGCTTAACTTTGTGTAAAAACAGTTTAATGTAAAAATTGAAAAACTCCTATGCATAGAGTGCAGGCTCTTTAAACATTTACATATCAAACGACATGCACCGCCAATTGGACCAACGAGTAGTTTCTGACTTATATGGACTATATCTTACCACCTTTAGAAGAGAACTTATAGAAAAATTTGTGTGATAGTGTTGGCGAGAGTCACATTTAAAACAAGATGTATTTTGAAGTATTATTTTTACTCTCAACCTGGAAAATTGCAACTGTCATGATAGTTTCGTGATAGCATCATTCGTCATGAACTATCGTCATAGCAAGTATTTATGGGGCTGAGAGTAACAATGTGGAGATTTTTTGGACTGAGAGTAAAAAATGTCATGATAGCAATAATTACCATTGCATTTTTCGGGGATGGAATTAGGACAATCTTCACATGCAAGTTAACAACAGTATCAACGCACATGGCTAACGTAATCAACATGTTAGTTGTAACAAGAAACGTATCTAACATTTTTTATATATTCATAGAAACATGTTATCTTGCTGAACTAACAAACATTTGTCTTACTTGTAAAATCATGTTTTCATTAGCTTTCATGGGAAAATAATTGTAATTAAAACGATTTTGTGTTTCAAGAAAATGCTCTAATTGTTAGTAAAAAGAAATTGTAAAGTTAGTTGTAAATTAGCCGTAGAAGCGAAAAGATTAAAATAAAATTGTTGTTTTTAACTTTACTACGTGTCAACTCACTTAATTGGCGCCGAAACTAAAGTTGCTCTTTAATTGTGTAATCGTGTAATAAGTGTAAAGTGAAAAGTGATAAAAGTGTACCGCGAGTAGGTGATCCACGAGCATAAAAGAGAACCACTAAAATAGATAACTACGATTTATCCAATTATTACACGAAGTGCAATAAACGACAACTACAAGTGTACCCACCGGCCGTGCACGATAAAGTTCCTTAAAGAAACGCTAATCTTTAAGAAAACTAAACCCAGGGCGATGATCCTCATGATAGTGATGTAAGAGAATTTAATTTAATAAAAAATATAAAATAAAAAGCAACGAAATATATAATAAAAAAATAAATAATTAATAAATAAAATAAATAAATAATAATTAATTGAAAAACAAATAAATAAATAATTTTTAAGATAAATAATTTTGTAAATATTTCGTAAAATAAATTTTTACGATATATTTATAAAAACAAATAATTACAATAATTAAACAAATAATTACAAATTATAACAAATTAGGATTTTTCTTTTAATTTTTAATTTTTAAAAAACTTAAATAAATAACTACGAAACTAATCAAATAAATATCAAAATGGAAGAAATGGCGAATGCGATAAGAGCCTTAGAAGGAGCAGTAAACGCACAAATTGAGCAAATTAAACAAATAGACAGACGGTTGAACAAATTAGAAAAGCCAACAGTACACGTAGCAGCAACAACGCTAATAATACCTAAAACGGAGCAGGACCTGAGGGATATCAACAAATTACCCGATAGTGTCAAAGAATTACAACACTTCCATGGTAATCTCACCCAATACGTCTCCTGGGTGCACAATGTGGAAAACATACTGAGCGACTACGAGATAATGCGTAACAAGCCCATATATCGAGCTATTTTGCAAAGCGTGAGACAAAAGATAAGAGGCAACGCGGATTCAGCACTTATTTCCTACAATATATTCGACAATGATTGGACGTCAATAAAAAAATGTTTGTCTCTGCACTACGCAGACAAAAGATACTCGCGGACCCTAGAACACCCACTAGGCAATCTAATCCAACGAAACATGAATTTGGACGAGTTTTACACCAACGTAAACCACCAGTTTCCACTCATCGTTAATAAAATAAAAACGAAAGATTACACACCTGATGCAATCAACGTTCTCATCGAGACTTACCGGAATGGACTTAGCACTGGACGTGTTCATCAGAGGATTGAATGGAGATCTGGCAAAAATGCTAATGATCCAAAAACCGCAAACTCTTCCAGAAGCATACGCATCTTGTCTGGAAATGCAAAATCTAAACTTTAGAAACATACCAATTCATGCTAGAAACTTTAACAACTCAGTAACTGCACCCATAAACTAAAGTGGAAAACAAATCGGTCAACTCATAGCGGATGGAATAATAAGACCTTCCAAATGCCCGTATAATTCACCGATTTGGATTATTGAAAAGAAAATGAACGCTTCACAAACGAGAAAGTATAGAATGGTAATAGATTTCAAAAGGCTAAATGCAGTAACAAAATCGGACGCATATCCAATTCCTGATATTAGCAACACAATAGCAAACCTCGGAGTTTCAAAATTTTTTACCACCATCGATCTAACTTCAGGATTTCATCAAATAAAGATGAAAGAAACCGACATACCCAAAACTTCGTTTTCAACGATGAATGGGAGTACGACGGCTCAAAAAATGCTCCAGCCAAGTTCCAGAGAATGGTAGACAACTTTTTAAAAGAACTTATCGGCGAGATATGCTACGTATATATCGACGATATTATAATATTCGGAGGGAGAACTGAAGAACAGCATTTATCAAACATCAGGAGAGTCTTTACGAAATTGGAACAGGCCAATTTACGGGTTAACCTGGATAAAACAGAAATCCTGAAAACTCAAACGGAATTTCTCGGATTCCTTATTACGACCAAGGGTATCAAGCCGGATCCCAAAAAAATTATTGCTATTCGGGACATCAAGGAATCCGACAACTTGGAGGATTTAAAATCGTTCCTTGGGTTAGCATCTTATTATAGACGTTTTATTCGAGACTTCGCGAAAACAGCAAAATCATTAACTACTAACGAGAGGAGAAAACGCACAAACCAGAGCAGACCAGTCCAAGAAAATCAAAATCCACATGAACGAGAAGGGATTTGAAGTATTTCGACACATTAAAGAACTACTGACATCCTCAGAGTTACTTATTTTTTGGACTTCAAACCACCGTTTATACTAACCACCGATGCATCGTCTTTTGCAATCGGTGCGGTGTTATCACAAGGCAAAAGCGGCAAAGATAGGCCGATAACCTATATTTCCAGATCGTTAAATACTACTGAAGAACATTATGCGGCCAATGAGAAGGAAATGCATTGGACAATCTTTAAAATTATTTGTATGGTGCAAAAAAATTAAAATCATGACGGATTACCTACCTTTAATATTCACATTGGGCAACAGGAATAATAATGCAAAACTGAAGAGGTTGAAAGCTCGGCTAGAATAATATAATTACGAGCTTATCTATAAACCTGGTTGCACTAATAAGGTCGCTGATGCCTTATAACGATTAGAATTGGAAGCTAATACATTAGCAGCCGGAACAGTGCACAGCGCGGAGGAAGATACCACAGAATTAATCCAATACTGTGATGCTCCAATTAATCCATTCAAGAACCAGCTGATAATTAAGAAAGGCAAAACAATATACGCATACGAAGAACCCCACGCATGTTACAACAGACACCACATCAGTCTACCGGAAATATATAAAGAAAGTCTAATCGAAATACTACGGGAAAGATTAAATCCAACCATAATTAACGGAATAAAAATTCCCGCGGAATACATCCAGGTACTACAAGAGGTTTATAAAGAATGATTTTCGTCATGCAAATTAAAACTAACTCAAAGGATAGTTGACGGCATCTGTAACGAAGAAAACAAATTCGTAATCATAAAATAGGAACACAGATGTTCACATCGAAACCATCTCGAGAACAAGAAACACATTTTGGAACGTTACTATTTCCCTCACACGTCAACTTTGATCAAGAAATACACACAAAGTTGGGATAATTGTAATATCAACAAGTACGACAGACATCCAAGTCATGTCCAGCTTCAGAAAACGCCGATTCCAAACTACCCAGCGGAAATACTTCACGTGGACATCATGGAAATGAACAACGAAAAATTTCTATCGTGCATGGACAAGTTCTCGAAATTCACAAAAATTGTCCGTATTAAAAGCAAATCAATCCTGCATATACTAGACAAACTCATCAAAGCGTTACAATACTTCCCTGTACCAAGACTAATCGTAATGGACAACGAGCGAAGCCTACCTTCACAACGAAGTGAGGTAAATATTACTATTGAAAGAGTCCATTGAACAGTGATTGTAATCGTGAGATGCCTACAAGATGAATACAGAGATTTAACGGTGAAGCAGTTGATCAACATAGCAGAAGATCGATACAACAATTCCATCCATTCGGTAACTCAGCAAAAACCTAACGATGTATTTGTGGGTAGAATTCAACGAATCAGCTATCAAAATCTAGCAGAGTTCAAAAACAAAATTAACGAGGACCTGATAGAAAGACTGAAAAGATCGCAAGAAACAAAAATAACATGGGAAAACTCAAATAGAAGCAATCCAAAAGCATTCGAACTCGGTGATACAATATACACCGCCATCAAGCAAATTAAGTCAAAAGGTAAAACAAAGTTCCGAAAATAAACGGTTGCTAAAGACAATAATGTCACAGTTACAACTACATCCGGAAGACGATCATCAATCTGGAAAGCTATGAAAACCTAATTGGTCGTATCACAACAACGGTCAACAAAACTCATCAAGAAAGCAAACCTCGTACAATAATAATCAACAATACACGATCAACAAAGCCTTAATGGACACTGCAGACAAAATACTCAGAGAATACAACAAAATTACGAACTATTTTAAAGACGATTCAGATGAGAAGCTGCAACAAATTTTATTCAATCGACTCCTCATTGTCAAAGAGGAAATAAAAGAAATAGTGAGAGCAGCACAATTGGCAAAGACAAAAATCATCAACACTAATTTATTGGACAAAATGGAAATTAATCGTTTAACCACAAATAATCATATACAGATGAGTATTTATCAAGGCACGCCGATGTGCATTAAATAAAATCGATAAATTTGTAGGGGAAAAAGTGTTTAGCCAAAATGAAAAGATGAGCTATAATATTTACGTTGCTCGATATTTTCTCTTTCTGCCGTCCAGTATTTCCAATAGGATCGAGTAGAAGTTTATAATAAAAATATTTTATTTCTTTGTACAGTATAAAACACAAATTATTCTTCAAAATTGGCTTTTCATTATTCTATGAAAGTAGTGTATGGTGGTGTTTACTGTAAGCAAAAAAAAAACAAACGAATACAATGAGCAAATCCAATCCATTTATTATTTTCGTTTGAAAATATCTCTCTCTACGCATCATTTATATTTAATAAAACAGAATGAAACGAAAACTCAAACGCACATATTATGTATATACACTCGTATATGCATACTATTTAAAATAATATGTGTACATGATCGAGTGTTCCTTCTCATTTTAGATATATCAAAATTAAACACGTGACATGAAAAGAAAGATGATCTGTTTAGGTGGATTTAGCTACATTGAATGTAGTACATATTTTATGTTGGTGTGTTAATGAAATATAAATCCAAAAATGGGAAAAAATATAAACTTATCAATGAAAAGGAAAAAATGTATGTTATGTATATCGGTTTTTAATGGTCGCAGTAAACAACTATTACACATACATATACATATTTGTGTTTTGTATATATTATGTGTTTCCTATATATACTGATTTGTCCAAATTATTGAGTTTTTCTATGTGTTGTACTATACGGATGATATGTGATTTGAATTCAATAATATTAAAATACCTAACAGTTTTAGAAATTAGTATTTTTTGGAAAAAATGAATGAAATAAGCTTACAACGGAAAGGGGACATTTGGAAAATATACTATGTAGTATGTATTTAGATTTGTTTCCAAAACTTGATCAAGCATGATAGTAGTTAATTTGTTTCGACTATTAATTGATATTGACTTGTTATTGATTTTAACAATATTTACAAACAAAATTAATATTTCGCTGTTGTTCGAGGTGTATAGAATTATGAGTATACACAATAACGTGCAGTTCCATTTCTGAACTACTAACCTTAAGCGTTAAAACCACCTTAAGGTTTTCCAATGGCAATAAATAAATATTTTGTTGTTGGTTGTGGCCAGTCGATTGAAAATTTCGATAATAGATATTTCAATATCGAATAAGGGATATCGATTTATAGGCTTCACCAGAAGTGCAATTCAATTTTCGAATTATTACTTTTAGGCATAAAATCCAATTTATTTATTATTATTCAATTTATTTGGCCACGCACTTTATTTAATTAATTCTCTGCCTAACTGGACATCTCAAAATTTTTGGTTTGCGGAGTTTGAGATCTCATATAACGGCGTTGGGTTTATTTGCTATTTATCAATGTTTATAGAAATCAGCTCAACACGACCAAATTTCACAAGCATCACACTTTTTCGAAACTTATCGCAGGAGGCGATTCAAAGATTTGCCCCGAGGCTAATAACTTCAAGAAGGACAAGAAGGATTGGCACGAAACGGTGTGGTAACACATGCATCAAGGAGTATCGGTTGGAGCTTGTTGCTCTCCAAGAAATTTCATGGTCTAATAAATGTGGTAGAAGTGTCCTATGGACTTACGTTGCCATCTTAGGCTTGCAATTTCATTATTGATTGGACTAAACCACATTTTGAATTTTCAACCGATGTTAATAAACACTGCCGACTCCTTTTCTATAACAATGTATAGAATAGGTGACATAGAGCTTACAACTGAATTTATGAGAATGGGTGATGTAAGAGTAAATAAGAAAGGGAGTACATAATAACTCATTTTCCTTAAAAGCACTACAAATCGATTGATTATTAAAAAATATCGTTTTTAAAGCCATGTGTTAATTTCTAAAAATGGGCTCGGATTGTAAATTTGGGTTATTATTCGCTCGGTACAATTTGTTCATTCAATCATTACTGATCGAATACAATGTTCTTGATCGATCATGAATCGATTTTAACACAATTCTAATTAATAATAACAATTATGAAGTAAGAAAATGAGCAGGGTCTAATTAAAACCAACAGATTTAAAAAACGAAAAGGTGCACAAATTTAATGTAAATTTTACTAATATAAAACAGATTGAAATCAAAAATGATGATTGTGTTGCGCTTTATTTTAGCTTACAAGGAACGTTTCACTAAACGTAAAAGAGGGTAAATTACACAGAATAGTTTTGGATATCGTAGATAAATTTTTAAGTTCTTTATTACTTAATGATTTATACTCGTACAATTAACATATGAAATATAGCAAAATGAAAGTTATGTAAAAATCAATATTAGAGGAAGCTTGACGTAAAAATTGACAAACAGATAACTGTGGTTTTGATAAAGTTCAAGAGACAAGTTTCGTTCAGATAACTAAAATAATCTTAGTCCTCATTTGATTTTACAAATTTTCCAACGGTTATTTGTGAGATTACGTAGTATACTAAGGTCTCGATTCTACCATGAAGAAGACGACAAGATATTTTTTGGCAAGTGCGAGATACGGATTTTTCGATACATTCAAATATTGTATGTGGGATTCTAGCTGAAGCGGATGAAAAATTTCAATCATGAAATTTGATGTGAATGTTCATTTCAACTAGTTTAAGTGATTTCATTAATAAAAGGTGGGATTTCCAGAAATCACCCATACAAAATTTTTCGAAATGGATCTTTTGAAAATAGGGCTAAAATGGGGGTTTCCTACGTGTGATTCTGACTGATGGGTAGTAGACGCAATCATGAAACGTTATCAGTATGTTCAGTACAAGCAGTTTAAGTGATTTCATTAAAAAGATGCGCAATTTTCAAAAATCATTCATTAAGTGAATTTCAAAAATTTCAGTTTTAAATTAGGGTTGAATTAAGGGTTTTTAATTAACAATTCTGGCTGAAATGGAGTATGCCACTAGAGAATCCTGGTCTTATCAGGCTATATACTTCTAGCCTAAACATTGTGGCTGAAGAACTACGACTTTTTCTTACATAGTTGATCTACTTTAACAGATTTTGTGCATAACGCATGTAAATGGGCAGATAAAGCTGTTCTAGGAGAAATACTGACGATTTCTGTAGGAGAACTAAATAGGCGATTTCTGGAAATCCCACCTTTATTAATGAAATCATACTTAAACTAGTTGAAATTAACATTCAGATCAAATTTCATGATTGTGCATACTCCGCATCAGCCAGAATCCCACATACAATATTTGAATGTATCGAAAAATTCGTATCTCGCACTTGCCAAAAAATATCTTGTCGTCTTCTTCATGGTAGAATCGAGACCTTAGTATACTACGTAATCTCACAAATAACCGTTGGAAAATTTGTAAAATCAAATGAGGACTAAGATTATTTTAGTTATCTGAACGAAACTTGTCTCTTGAACTTTATCAAAACCACAGTTATCTGTTTGTCAATTTTTACGTCAAGCTTCCTCTAATATTGATTTTTACATAACTTTCATTTTGCTATATTTCATATGTTAATTGTACGAGTATAAATCATTAAGTAATAAAGAACTTAAAAATTTATCTACGATATCCAAAACTATTCTGTGTAATTTACCCTCTTTTACGTTTAGTGAAACGTTCCTTGTAAGCTAAAATAAAGCGCAACACAATCATCATTTTTGATTTCAATCTGTTTTATATTAGTAAAATTTACATTAAATTTGTGCACCTTTTCGTTTTTTAAATCTGTTGGTTTTAATTAGACCCTGCTCATTTTCTTACTTCATAATTGTTATTATTAATTAGAATTGTGTTAAAATCGATTCATGATCGATCAAGAACATTGTATTCGATCAGTAATGATTGAATGAACAAATTGTACCGAGCGAATAATAACCCAAATTTACAATCCGAGCCCATTTTTAGAAATTAACACATGGCTTTAAAAACGATATTTTTTAATAATCAATCGATTTGTAGTGCTTTTAAGGAAAATGAGTTATTATGTACTCCCTTTCTTATTTACTCTTACATCACCCATTCTCATAAATTCAGTTGTAAGCTCTATGTCACCTATTCTATACATTGTTATAGAAAAGGAGTCGGCAGTGTTTATTAACATCGGTTGAAAATTCAAAATGTGGTTTAGTCCAATCAATAATGAAATTGCAAGCCTAAGATGGCAACGTAAGTCCATAGGACACTTCTACCACATTTATTAGACCATGAAATTTCTTGGAGAGCAACAAGCTCCAACCGATACTCCTTGATGCATGTGTTACCACACCGTTTCGTGCCAATCCTTCTTGTCCTTCTTGAAGTTATTAGCCTCGGGGCAAATCTTTGAATCGCCTCCTGCGATAAGTTTCGAAAAAGTGTGATGCTTGTGAAATTTGGTCGTGTTGAGCTGATTTCTATAAACATTGATAAATAGCAAATAAACCCAACGCCGTTATATGAGATCTCAAACTCCGCAAACCAAAAATTTTGAGATGTCCAGTTAGGCAGAGAATTAATTAAATAATAATAAATAAATTGGATTTTATGCCTAAAAGTAATAATTCGAAAATTGAATTGCACTTCTGGTGAAGCCTATAAATCGATATCCCTTATTCGATATTGAAATATCTATTATCGAAATTTTCAATCGACTGGCCACAACCAACAACAAAATATTTATTTATTGCCATTGGAAAACCTTAAGGTGGTTTTAACGCTTAAGGTTAGTAGTTCAGAAATGGAACTGCACGTTATTGTGTATACTCATAATTCTATACACCTCGAACAACAGCGAAATATTAATTTTGTTTGTAAATATTGTTAAAATCAATAACAAGTCAATATCAATTAATAGTCGAAACAAATTAACTACTATCATGCTTGATCAAGTTTTGGAAACAAATCTAAATACATACTACATAGTATATTTTCCAAATGTCCCCTTTCCGTTGTAAGCTTATTTCATTCATTTTCTCCAAAAAATACTAATTTCTAAAACTGTTAGGTATTTTAATATTATTGAATTCAAATCACATATCATCCGTATAGTACAACACATAGAAAAACTCAATAATTTGGACAAATCAGTATATATAGGAAACACATAATATATACAAAACACAAATATGTATATGTATGTATAATAGTTGTTTACTGCGACCATTAAAAACCGATATACATAACATACATTTTTTCCTTTTCATTGATAAGTTTTTGATTTTTACCGTATCAAAATCCTCCAAATATTTTTTCCCATTTTTGGATTTATATTTCATTAACACACCAACATAAAATATGTACTACATTCAATGTAGCTAAATCCACCTAAACAGATCATCTTTCTTTTCATGTCACGTGTTTAATTTTGATATATCTAAAATGAGAAGGAACACTCGATCATGTACACATATTATTTTAAATAGTATGCATATACGAGTGTATATACATAATATGTGCGTTTGAGTTTTCGTTTCATTCTGTTTTATTAAATATAAATGATGCGTAGAGAGAGATATTTTCAAACGAAAATAATAAATGGATTGGATTTGCTCATTGTATTCGTTTGTTTTTTTTTTGCTTACAGTAAACACCACCATACACTACTTTCATAGAATAATGAAAAGCCAATTTTGAAGAATAATTTGTGTTTTATACTGTACAAAGAAATAAAATATTTTTATTATAAACTTCTACTCGATCCTATTGGAAATACTGGACGGCAGAAAGAGAAAATATCGAGCAACGTAAATATTATAGCTCATCTTTTCATTTTGGCTAAACACTTTTTCCCCTACAAATTTATCGATTTTATTTAGTGCACATCGGCGTGCCTTGATAAATACTCATCTGTATATGATTATTTGTGGTTTAACAACGGAAGTAGAGACACTTCCATATTCCAACGAAATTGAAGCGATTGATTATGCAGAACCGATGATGGTGATCAAAAATTCCGAAATTCTATTTATTATACCCAAAATAAGTGAAAAAACTACAACCATATCATCATAAGATCTACGATAGACAAAAATATGCAAATACACCTAGCAGTTAAAGAAATTCTACTCAACCAGAATCAGATATTTGGAATTGTTCAGAAATGCAAACTACTCCGCGACACAACCTTTTGCGAATCAAACAGCTTGAAAGCGCTAAAGGAAGATCACCGCATTAACCAGCTAATAAAGGGTACCGATGCTAGATGCGAATTCCAGTTCAACAAAAATGAAACCATCGAAAGGTTGGACGGAAACGTGATATTTTTGAGCAACTTCAACTGAAATATTTCTTACAACACCAGTAAATATTTGAAAGGAAGTTTTCTAGTGCAATACAACAACGAAATAATTAAAATTAATAATTCTACATTTACCAACAAAGAAGATCATTTGCGGGTTAATCCTCATGATGTTTATCAACAAAGTAAGGTCCACACGCCGAAGACGGTTTATGCAAATTCAACCAATCGAAATCGAAAACCTATGACCCATGGGACGTGGATCTTAAAGGAGGAAGGAATTAACAACAGTATTAATTAAGAAACGTATCTAACAGTGTTTATATAAATTCATAGAAACATGTTATCTTGCTGAACTAACAAACATTTTGTCTTACTTGTAAAATCATGTTTTCATTAGCCTTCGTGGGAAAATAATTGTAATTAAAACGATTTGTGCCCCTATTATGGTTTTCGCCTACGCGTCACTAGGCGACGATGAGTCGCCGTATTTATATTTTGGTATTATGATTCTCGCCGTGAGAGCGATGTGAGAGAGTGATGTGTAAAAAACGATCGCCTCAAATTTTTAGGTGATGAATGTAATGTAGTACGAATAAAGTTTTTGAAGGTTACAGGACAAATAGAAAATAATGGCTACCAGCGATAATGTAAGTTTTTTTCAATAATTTTTACGCTTATAAATAATTTGTTTACCAATTTTATATATATATTATATATAGAAATATAAATATATATATATATATATATATATATATATATATATATATATATATATATATATATATATATATATATATTTATATTTATATATATATAATATACATATATATAAAATTGGTAAACAAATTATTTATAAGCGTAAAAATTATTGAAAAAAACTTACATTATCGCTGGTAGCCATTATTTTTTATTTGTCCTGTAACCTTCAAAAACTTTATTCGTACTACATGACATTCATCACCTAAAAATTTTAGGCGATCGTTTTTTACACATCACTCTTTCACATCGCTCTCACGGCGAGAATCATAATACCAAGAACAAATAACGACCAAAAATAATGCGGCGACACATACTCTCTCGCCAAAATAAAGGTGAGAACCATAATACTAAAATATTGTTCACACGAATCTAAGTATCACGGCGAAAGAGTGGTGAAGCGATGGTGAGGCGAGAACCATAATAGGGGCATTGGTGTTTCAAGAAAATGCACTAGTTGATAAGTGAAAAGAAATTGTAGTTAGTTGTAAATTAGCCGTAGAAGCGAAAATATTGAAATAAAAATTTTGTTTTTTTAACTTTAGTGAGTTGACACACTTAACTTGCATCTTATTACTAGGACATGCTTGTCAATTGACCGGATTCCATTGGCGTTAGCAGAAGTACTTGCAAGTACTTGTGAGTATATGGTTAATGGAACGCAAAATTGTTACAAGAAAACAAAAATTTTGATTCAGTAGTTATGAGTAGCTAAAAGTGCTTGCGGGTACTTTTCTAACGCCAGAAATGCATGCCTACCGTGCTACATATTTCTAGAATTTGAAAATTAAGTATTCCAAACCCATACAATTAAAATTTAATCACAAATCATCAAATTATTATTATTATTATTTTTATTTCATTTGCTTAGGCCAACTAGCGCTTATAGCTGTATACGACCCAAATTATTTTTTTAATGCGTAATACAACTTCAAAATTGATGTTTGCGAGTTGGGTACTTTACCACAACTCAAATTATTTATTGTTTCGAATATAAATTTGCTTGCTTAAAGTTGTTCTCCTACATTCAAATATGTAGTCATCTGTTGATTAAGTAATGTGCAAACAATATGAGAAGAAAATAAGAAGCATTTTTTGGTTCTGTTATTGACATCTAGCGGTAAATAGCATAACAAAAATTCGACCATTTTGGTAAAAACAATAATTTATTATTACAAATTCTAAACCATAGATGGCACAACTGCAGAATAGAAATGTTTAAACATTTTAATTTTCAATTTTACATACATTCATTTCATTTTAGACATGAATTGTGTTTTTATTCATTAAAATTTTTAATTAAAAATAATTAAATATCAAATTTTATAAAAAACGCGCTATTTTCAGTGGTTGATGTACCGACTAAAAATAAACCTATGTTTTTGCTTATTTAATTATACTTTTAAAGAAGATGGCGCCGCATACGTATGTACATAAATATTCGAATGCAAAAATCGAATTTTATACGTAAATAAAGTAAACCTAAGTTACGAAACGGTACAAGCGTATATACAAGCGTCTAGAATAAAAATTTTAGAATAAGAAGAATTTAAACACATTTTCTACTTATGGCATTAGTGTTACAACAAACAGTAAAGCTTGGCAGATTAGGAAATTAAAACTTGACTTTTAACAAAACTTTTGTAAATGTCATAAGTGAAATGGTTCTGGTACCTTGCTTAAATGTGTGACAAAAAAATTAAGTTTTAAGTTGTGTCTTTATTTTTATTGCGGAATTAAAAAATGAAAATATAAAAATACATAAAAATGTGAAACAGCCATTCGCTTAATTATGATTTTATGTATGTGTGTAAATATTTTTTACACATTCTGTCTAATCTATCTATCAAACGTAATATTTCGAGGATTAATTGTGTTCGTCATGCCAGCTGGAACCATATCAGCCGGAACCAAACCAACTATGGCACATGTAGCACGATGCATTGTGCATCATTGTGCACTATATAATTTGTCAGCCGGAAATTTATTAATCCAGCACTATATGACTTTTCAATAGGAACCTTATAATTCCAACCGGACCATGATAACTATGTCTAAAAAAGCACAATAGACCTCGCATCATTGTGCACTATATGATTTATCACCCGAAATCAACTATGCATAAGAAACACAACGTATTGTGCATCATTTATCATGTTTCCATGGCAAAGTTAACCTAGGTTAACTCAGGTTTACGTGCATGGAAAGCAGATTAAGGTTGCGTTTCGATATATCTGTTTTAACTCAACAAAACTAGTACGGTTGGGTTTGGTTCTATCTGTCAACGTTTCTTACGTGTATTTTAAAATGACGCTCATTGTAAATTGTTAAAATACAGATTTTGAATAAAAATATTTTCAAATTAACTGAACTGAAATTACTGTTAACTTAGCTGTCAACTTAACTTGGTTTCATGGAAACGGTACGAGTTAACACCAACAAATTTTCAACTCAACGAAACCTAAATCAACTCGGTACATGGAAACAGCCGAAACTTAATATAGTCAGCCGGAGCCACACTACAGCCAAACCAACTATGGCATAAGAAACACAATGTATTCAAATGTTTCTGTTGCTATTGCAACTTACATTTTGTAAATAGGTAAATTGTATAATTGTGTAATAACAAAAGGTTACTAAAGTGACACTTAAAAGTGACATAACGAAATCGCTGAATTCCGGTAATAAATTTAGGTAATAAATTACGACAGTTTAAATGAGCATTTAGAAACGGTGGCATATGGATAATTTACGACGATTTACAAAAAGGGGAGACCAACACCAACACTTTACGCAAAATACATGACTACATGTTGTTCTATCTACAAGAATCCAAGCTAATCAAAAAATTATTCGAAAATAAAATTTTATTTCGGCGAAATAAACGATTTTAGTCACATTTTGTTGTCTTTGTTTAAACCTTTTAAATATTCTTCAAATAATTCCAGTTGAAATTTTAGCTAGTTCACAATCACCAACAACCATATGCTTATAGTTCATTGCTCCGAAAATGGTTCATACCGACTTAATATGGTTTCGGCTGGCCTTTCTGGTTTTGCTTGGGTTGGCATTCTAGTGCCTAATGTTTCCATCGTTTCGGAAACCGTATATGTTGCACGATTTTTATGGTTCTGGATGGCCTTATATGGTTCCAGCAGAAAAATCATGTAATGCAGTTCCGGTTGGAACAATAAGTTTAAAAATGTGATAAAATATTGGTTCCGGCTGGCTTAATATTGGTTCCGGCTGCAAAATCAAAAAGTGTACAATAATATACAATGCATTGTGCTATTTGTGCCATAGTTGGTTTGTTCCGGCTAGCATGTTTCCGGCTGAATTTATAAGGCTGGAATAATATAGTGCACAATGATGCACTACATATTGTGCTTTTTGTGGCATAGTTGATCTGGCTGTAGAGGGTATGGTTTCGAATGGCTTTATCAGGTTTCGGATGCTATTGTAGTGGTTCCGGCGGACCTTGTTATGGTTCCGTCTGACAGCTTACCTGTTTTACAACTATTTACGTGCATTGTGCTCATTGTATAAACTCCTAATAGATGCATTTGATGAAACTCAAGTTCTGGCTGGCTTTAAACGGTTCCGGATGGCTTAATATTGCTTCCGGCTGAAAAATCAGACAGTGTACAATGTGCTGTGTACAAAGTGTACAAAGCATTGTGCTTCTCGTGCTATAGTTGGTTTGTTTCCAGCTGACATGATTTCGGTTGGCTTTCTAAGTTTCCAGCTGGAATTATAAGAATCTGTACGAAAAATTATATGATGTACAATGATGCACAATACAATGTGCTTCTTGTGCCATAGTTGGTTTGGCTGTAGTATGCCTCCGGCTGACTTTATTAGGTTTCGTTTGCAATTATAAGGTTTCGGCTGAAAAAATCATGTACAATACATTGTGCTTCTTGTGCCATAATTGGTTTGGCTGTAGAGGTTATGGTTCTGGTTGGCTTAATAAGGCTCCGGCTGGCCTAATAAGTTTCAGTTGGAATTATAAAGTTCCGGCCGAAAAGTCATTCAGTACTCAAGAATGCACAATGCATTGTGCTTCTGGTGCCATAGTTGGTTTTGCTGGAGTATGGCTCTGACCAACTTTATAAAGTTTCGGCTGAGATTGTAAGGTTCCGGCTGAAAATTCTTATAGTGCACAATCCTTTGTGCTTTTTGCGTCATAGTTAGTCTAACTAAAGAGCATGTGGCTCCGGCTGGCTTTATAAGCTTCTGGCTGGAAATATAAGGTTCCGGCTGAAAACACAATTAGTGCACAATGATGCACGGCATATTGTGCTTCTTATGTAATATTTGGTTTGTGTGTAGTATTGTTCTGGCAGGCTTTATCAGATTTCGGATGGAATTATAAGGTTCAGACTGATGATGCAGAATTCATTACGCTTCTTGTGCCGTAGTTAGTTTGGCTGTAAAGGGTATGGTTCCGGCTGGCGTTATTAGATTATATTTCGAATTATAAGGTTGTGCTTCCTATGGTATAGTTAGTTTGGCGCTAGATTGTGTGGTTCTGGCTGGCTTTATAAGGTTTCGGTGGGAATAGTAAGGTTCCTACCGAAAAATCATTTCGCTTTTTTGCTGCAACAGTGACACAATTCAAAATTCACTAATTTCTAACATATACGAATCAAACGATTTCCAATAATACATATTTTTATTATTTTGTATCAAAACTTACTCTCTTATGTAAAATTCCATATAAAAAATGATTCAATTCGCGAAAGAATTACCACTTCAAGATATTAGATTAAGAAACTATTTTAAGAAAATTAGCAAAATTTATAAAAAATAAAATCCGATTGAGGATGTAGGAACAGAAAACAATTTATTTTGGTAATCAGAATGTATTTTATCTACTTTTAAAAACCGCCGTTTTAACAGCAACTTTTAGTGATATTTTCAAATCGCTCTACTGAAAAATAAAAAATGTTGGGTTGTGTAACTCTTGCAGCAAATGAACGATATAGTGCACAATGGTGCACAATCCATTATGCTTCTTGTGTCATAGTTAGTTTGGCTGAAGAGGACATCCGGCTGGCTTTGTAAAGTTCCGGTTGGAATTATAAAAATTATACAGTGCTGGATTTATAAGGTTCCGGCTGAAAAATTATGTACTGCAAGTATACCAGAAATCAATTGCGATGGGTCTTGGGGGGAGTGGAACCAGGATTTCATTTTTCTTATTTTTTTCTTAGCTCAAACGACTTTCATGAAAATTTCTGAGGGAGCTTTTTCGTGTACCAGGAATCAATTGTAAAGAGGAAATCGGGAAGGGGTCCAAATACGAAAAATTCTGGCGATTGGCCCTAATTTCGGGGCAAAATCGTTGAGAGGGTCATTCAGTGGAGCCCGGATCTGTTTCGTTATTGTTTTTCGGCTTGCACAATTTTATGAAACTTGGTAAGGAGGTTTTTCGCGTGGTAGGAGTCAATTGCGATAGGTGCCAATTTCGAGAAAATCCAGTGAAAGAGTCGTTCCGGTAGGGCCAGGTTTTCATTTCTTATTTTTTTTGGCTGGCACGTTTTCATAAAAAATGTTGAGAGGGCATTTTCGAATACCAGAAACCAATTTTGAAAAAAATTGGTTAAGATGGAACTTCAAATGCCAGGAGTCCTTAGTGAGTGATTCGATGGGGTCCGGGCTTTTTTAATTTTTTTTTATTTGATACGGGTTTTTTATTGAATGGAATGGATTGCAATGAGTCCTAATTACAGGAAAATCCGTTTATGAGGTCCTACGTTTTGTCCCGGGTCCCATTTTTGAAAATAAATTTAGCTCGAATAATTCCGATACAAATTGTTGATGGGGTTTTCGAGTACCACAAATCGATGATAAACGGGGTTTTCGCAAGGTAGCGATTACAAGGAGTTCTAATTTCCGGAAAATTGATTTAGGGGACCTTTGAAAAGGCCGCCATGTTGCACCATGTTGCGCCACGTTACACCTGGTTGCATAATATTGCACTTTGTTGCTTGATGTTGTGTCATATTGCGTGATGTTGCATTACGTTGATGTTGGATCTTGTTTAGGAATGTTGTGTGATGATTCCTCTATGGTGCGTGATGAACAATGTTACATTATATTGTGAACTGTTGTACCATGTTGTCAAGTGTATCTTGTTGCGTGATGTTGCTACTTGTATCGTGATGTTGCACTATGTTGCGTCACGTTGTCCCGCGTTTGGTCTTGCGTTTTGCGTTAATGAGATGTCATGACGCTATGTTTCATCATATTGAGAAATGCTGCGCCATATAGTGCTGGTTGTGTTCCAGTAACATGTGTGTTTTTCTAAATCGCGTCTTTTGAAAATATTCTTTGTTATGACTAACAATATTGATTTGCAGGTTTCACTATCTAATTAATGTTACGCGCTTGGCCCTTTTCACATATTCTTCCGCCCCAAATGATTTTGACGTCGTCTGATGGGCCCGGCTTCCTGCTCTAAATTTCTTTCGACTACCAGACACCGATTGCGATAGATTATGATTTCAGGAAATTCATTTACAGGTCATCTTGAGACTAGTTTTTAAATGTGTTTCGACTCGAACGATTCTCATAACAATTGCGGTTTTCTAATTCGAGATTGCATGAATGGATTGCCATGAGTCCCGATTTTCGGAAATTTTGTTCGAGTCGAACGATTTTTATAAAAATGAATGAGGAGTGTTTTCGCTGAGTGCTAAGAATCGATTATCATGAGTTTTAAATTCGGAAAAATTTGTTCAGATGGTTGTCAGAAGGGGTCCGCGTCTTCATTTAAAAAAAAATTGCCTCGAACTGTAACAAAAATTTAAAGAAGGGATTTTCGAGTGTCAGGAATTGACTGAAATGGTTAATGAAACCGGAAATTTTGTATAGGGGTGCTTCGGTTTAGCCTTGTTTTACAATAGAACTATGTCATTTCTCAATTGAAGGAGGTAAAACTCTGATTACATGATGATAATAGGGACCTAATATATATTTTGGTCGTGCCTGAGATTGTAAAGATTAATTAAATCATAAAAAAACTGTAGAATTTTCTTTTTATACATTTTCGAAACAAAGAGCCTTCCAAATATTTCAACATGTATATACCACAATTTAAAATTGTTAGGGTTCAATAAAACATAATTCCTCTGAGGGATTAAGATAATTCTTGGATCTAATTAAATATTCTGATAGTAAGCATAGACTGTCATTAACGATTTGTTATTATCTCTTTGCATGATTCGCAAGTTGTTTTTAAGTAATTTGTAAATGACATACCCAGGAAAATATCGTAAAGATGGTAAATTAATTTGTTGGTTTTCACTGATAAAACTGTCAATAAACATGGTTAAAGCTTTGCCGTACCGGGTTCGACTCCCGACAGAATGCAGAATGCAAAAGGGATTTTTCATCATCAGATTATGATCTGTTATGAAAATGAACACAACTATGAGCCCCTGTCGAAGTGGAGAACTAATGGGCTGACCCTTCTTCCATGCCAGTACTATAGGTTTGCGTGGAGCTATGCATTGTGCAGATGGTTTTGCGAAAATCGGACTTATAGCCGTACGCCCTCGAATTGGCTCCAGAACAGATTAAACATGCACGAAAAAAACTGTTAACAAACGCAATTTCTTTCAGGTCCGAGTCTGAATAATCTTATTTGTCGTTAGTTGGTTGATGAATGGGCAATTGTCTGGTTCATAATTCACATTCGAACTTTGAAAAACAATTTTATTTGGCGTGATGTTTGCTATAATGAAATTAAACTTATAGACTAATGGATTGAAATTATGTCATCCTCTTGATCTTACTTGCTAAAATAAATTTTCTACTCGAAGCAGTACATCGATACAAAAAATATATTTGTGGTTAAAACTTGAACATTTTTTAAGAAATTCTGAAGCATCTTTTAAAATCGTGTACTTAATATTATCTGGGTCCCAACTTAAACCAGCATTTGCGTTATTTGCCGAAAATCGTCATCTGCTAGTTAAGGAATCAATAAAGTTGTTATTTTTTCCAAAAATAATGCCGTGACTATAGTACTGTCAACAACCTTGTGATTTTTAAATTAAACCGATTTGAGAGAGACTAAATGTCCTAATGCCACTTGCACAACTATAGGGTGGCGCATAAGTAACGTTATGATTTATTTAATGAATAACATTTTTGTTTCTGATTTTATTTAACGCTGACATTTATTAAAATTTAGATTATAGTTTGGAAATATATACATATTATGTTTCGAAGATAATATCTTGCTTCGAACTGACGTGCTCTTTCCAGAGCATTTTCCATAACTTTTCTTAGAATTTCAGGTTCCAGCGCCCTCACTTCTTCTCGTGTATTGGTCTTTAAGCTGTTGGATGGTTCTTGGCTTATTGGCATACACCTTGCTCTTCAGGTAGCCTAAAGAAAAAAATCGGGAACCGTTAAATCGGGCGAACGCGGTGGCCAGTCCTAATCAGAAAGACGCGATATTATTCGATCGCCAAAAATGTCGCGCAGGAGAGCCATACTTTAACGAGCTGTGGCTTCATCTTGTTGGAACCACAATTCTAGATTGTTCTCTACCTCTGGCCTTAAAAAATGTTCAATCATTGCCCGATATTGAATGCCATTCGCATTAACCGTAACTTGTTCGTCGTTTACGAAAAAATATGGTCCAATGATCCTTCCTGAAGTTATTCCATACCATACTGTGCATTTAAATGGATGCATTTGATGCCGACTATATTGAATGCGTATTTGTGTATCATTTGGTGTTAACTCATGAACCATGAATCTTATTTGGGAAGAGGTGTAACTTATGTAAAGTGGCAAAGACCGTCTAGACATCGCAAACTGCTGAAAACGTCGCCTGGTGGAAGTTTCGGAATTTTTCTAAATACTTGCTTGCACCCGAGCAATGTTCACATTATTTCGAACTGTACGAGGTCTTCCAGCACGCGGAAGATCACCGACAGCATTTCGAACACGAAAGAAATTTCAATATGATCCTTGTGTCTGAATAATCGAGTGCTGACTTTCAAAATAAAATTGAACAACTTTGGTTCTTTGTTCTGTGTTGAGTCTTTCCATTATAAATTTCTGAAGTTTTTCAAAGTTAATTCTGAAAAAAAACGAAAAAATACGTAAACTCACGTTCACTAATTAAATCTTAACGTTACTTATGCGCCACCCTTTATGACTTATAATTTGAGTGGCTAAACTAACCCGCATTTTTTCAAATGCTGTAGAATAAATATGTTATGAAGACAATTTCGGGCAAACTCGTGTTACTGATTGACTATCCAGTTGGGAACAAATCAATCAATACGGCCCATGAATCTAACTAACATATGGACATTTTTGTCACCTTTGCGATGCACACCGCCAAAATTAGTATTGGTACTATCCGCACAAATAATAATTCTTTTCTCTCTTAAGTTATAATTATCTATTTTTTTTTTTTTTTGGTTTGAAATTATTTCAGAAGAATGACCTGAAAGTGCTTGCATACTCAAAACCTTTGTTTGAAATGTCTTTTCAAAATTAAAATATTGAATGAGTATAAAAAAAATTAATTAAGATAAGTTATGCTCCGAATAAGCTAAAGGAGTACCAGAAGGATATATTCGTATTGTCTCACAGAAGGACGAAGGAGGAAATATTTTTGGGGAAGAAGGAAATGCTGTATAAGATAGCGGAAATTTGACAGCAGAAAATGAGGGATTATGCTACTCGCCGCAAGTGGCAGCACTATCACAAAAGATAATTTATTTTGTTATATAGGGCAGCAAGAGCGCCGGATTTAAATTTGCAACCATTTTGTTAATACGAGTTGAACTTAATTTTTTTTTTACCGTTTTCAGTCACGTACAGACCACGCGATTTAAGAATATGGAGAAGTATTCAAACCAACAACGTTTAATTATTGTAAAAATACATTACACAAATGGTGAAAATTTTGCGAAAATAGTTCGCCAATTACGTCAAGTAATTCGGTGCGCCAAATGAATTGACAGTGAGGCGTTTAATTACAAAATTTGAGACCAAATTTGCTCATTGTTCGTTGCGTGACAACTGTAAAAAAAATCACCGTACAACTCGTATAACAAACTGGCGGCAAATTTAAATCCGACGCTCTTGCTGAGACACCCTATATAACTACCAGCGCAAATTTTGTATTCATTTTGCATCAATTTTTCACTGAGATGTTTTATCTCAGCGGAATAAAATATTACAAGTAATCCTTAAAATTTTAAAATGATTGAACTCCGAAGTAAAGAAACTCGATAAATGTTCTTGAAATTTAACAATATTCCGCCATTTTAAACGAATCACGAAGAAATTGGGATGGTAGTATAGATCAGGGATTTTAAATTTTTAACAAAATTCTAGAATCTGTTCATCCTGGACGAAACTTGGCCTTTTCATAACCAATCTTTATGAAATTTGGTTTCTAGCTTCATTTTTCATTGAGCCCCTCAGCCTAGGGTACTCAGAGGGCTTCGGCTGTCTCTGTGTACATCTAGGTAACACCAAGGTAGCCGCGTCCTCGTCGCGGGGGGCGGGTACTGCTTCGACAGTAGCAAAGTGCTACCGGGGACCAAATGCCAGTGGTATAAATTGGCTAAAACAAACAATGAATACAACAAATACGGAATGTAATACCCCAGGTGGTACAGCAGCAGATATGCTGCCAAATCCACACTCTTCGGAGGCAGGCCCAACAGATTCTGAGGTGGGCCAATCATTGTTTAACCCATTTGGACGAAGTTCCAAATTATCAAGATCACCAAGATCTTCAACTGGAAATATATTTCAGTACGAGAAGGAAAATGCCGAACTCCGTGAACAACTAAGAGAAATAAAAGAATTTACTACTAAATTGAAAGGAGAATTTACAATTTTAAAGAAAGAAAATGAAGAACTCAAAAAAGCAGTTGAAACACGTGCAGAACTTGGGACGACACCTAGTCCAACAGTCGATGATGGCATTAATTCATTCCATACGGATGAAGAAGAATTAGAACGAGAAACAAATTGGATGTTGAACCGGAATAAAAGACCAAGTAAGAAAAGGAAAGCGCAACACTCACCAGAAATGGCGGAGACTTTACCATCAACTTCAAAAGAGGTTGCCAGAAATCAGTTAATCATCAAGAAACAACTAGCTCTAGAACAACAACCAGCTAAACCGAAAGAAAAATCACCTCCACCAATAAATGTCGTCGGGATATCAAATTTCTCCACTATACAATCGATTACGATAGCCGAGTACAAACTCGTATCTCTAAACAACGGCGTCTGGAAAATTAATGTTGTAGACTCTGAAACTTATAGAGCTTTGGCTACAAAGCTTAATTCCGAAGGGCATCAGTGGTTTACCTATGAGGATAAGAATGATCGCCCAATTAAAGTTATGGCTAGAGGTCTTCACCCAACCTGTGCAAAAGAGGAAATTATTGAGGATCTCAAGCAAAAGGGTTATCAAATAGAAAATGCCGTAAACATAATTAAGAAAGAAAAAATCGAAACTGAACAAGAAGTTCAAGTTAACAAAAGAGGGCTTCCACTATTTATGCTCACTTTTAATAACAAACAAAAAGTGGAAGATGTGTATAATATCAAGGCAATACTTAGCATGAGAGTTAAAATAGAGCCATTGAAAAAGAATAACGGATTAATACCGCAGTGCAAGAAACGTCAAGGTTTTAATCATACGCAGAAATATTGCCAAAGAGAAATTAGATGCGTGAAATGTGCCGGAAAGCATCATGCCCAGGTATGCCCGGTTAGTAAAAATATTGCTGCAAAATGGGTCAATTGCAATAAGTCACATCCCGCAAACTACCGGGGATGTGAAATAGCTAAGGAGCTACAACGAATAAGAAATAAAACGCGAAAACAAAGTCCAGGAGTATCGGTAAAAAATTATCAAACTTCCACCAAAGAGGAACCTAAACCTCATGCTAGTAAAACGGGAGAACCAAAACCAAAACTGTACTCGCAAGTAGTCATGACAAAACCAATTATTTCGGAGCACACTACTGAAGGTACAGCAGTGCTCCAAAAGATACTAAGAAGCATGGAAGCTCTTAACATTCGTCTAGCTAAACAAGAGAAATGCCTTCAAGCTCTAAGCAACAGGTTAGATAAGCAAGACTCTCTAAATGAAATGAAATCCATGCTCTATTAAAATGATGCAAACAACAACAAATAAAACATTAAGAAAAGTAACCTGGAATGCAAATGGGCTAATGCAACATATTCCGGAATTAGAAATTTTCCTAAATACTGAAAAAATAGATATATGCCTAGTATTGGAAACCGATTTTACTTCAACTTAATATCTTTAAATATATGGATACAATTGTTACCACGCCATTCATCCAGCAGGAAGGGCAAGGGGAGGATCGTTGGTGGTTATAAAAGAAAACACCAAACACTTTATAGATCTTAAAATTGAAGAGGAGTTTGTGCAAGTAGTCACCTTAAAAGTAATTATGAATAATAACGAAGGATATAGTGTATCGTCAATATATTGCCCCCCAAGATGTAATTTAATTAAACAAGACTATTGCACGTTATTTAAATCACTTGGATCAAGTTTCATAATCGGAAGTGATTTTAATGCAAAAATCACCTACTGGGGATCAAGAGTAACCTCTAAAAAAGGAAGAGAGCTGTTTGCAGCAGGAAGACTATGCAATTGCGATTTTCATTCTGGAGATCAACCAACTTATTGGCCTACGGATAGAAACAAAATACCCGATATCATTGACTTCTTTATCACCAAAGGTATAGACGAAAACTACATATACCTAGAAAGCAGCGAGGGGATTATGTCGGATCATACGCCTGTTATTATGACAATCAGTGCAACCATTATTAAAAAAACTAGTCCACTTTCGCTAACGAACAAAAAAACCTGCTGGGAGAAATTCCAGAAACTTGTTGAGGATAATATTGATCTTCAGGTGCCAATTAAAAACCCGATAGAGCTAGAAGAAGAACTAGAACAACTCAACAACAGTATACAGGAAGCGGCGTGGAGTAGTACTCCCTCAAGTTCAAAGGAAATGCGCCGAAATGCAATTTATCCTCTAGAAGTTAGGGAACTGGTTGCAGCAAAGCGAAAAGCAAGAAAGGCCTGGCAAAGAAGTCGAGCGCCAGAATATAAAACAACTCTTAATTTTTTATCCAATAAACTAAAGTTGCTAATTAAAGAAATCAAAAACGAATCCATTAATAAATACTTGAGCGGCCTTACTGGGGAAAAAGATACCGAGTACTCCCTTTGGAAAGCGACAAAAAGTTTAAAACGACCTAAACTACAAATTCCACCAGTAAAAAATGAAGATGGTACATGGGCTATAAGTGCAAAGCAAAAAGCTTCGTTGTTTGCAACCCACCTCGAGAACACGTTTCAGCCACTACCTAGACAAACTGCAGAGGAAAACATACCACCAGTATATAAAATGGATAACTGCAATATACCTCCTGTCACACTACAAGAATTAAAAGAGGAAATCAATCTCAACCTAAATACAAAGAAATATCCAGAATATGACTTAGTTACAGGACAAATAGTAAAAGCTCTTCCTGAAAAAGGTCTGCGTAAACTACACCAAATAATTAATGCAGTGTTCAGACTTAAACACGTTCCAAGTCAATGGAAAGTAGCAGAAGTAATTATGATACCTAAACCAAACAAACCACTTAATGACAAAAATTCGTATAGGCCGATTTCCTTACTTCCAATAATTTCAAAATTATTCGAGAAACTACTCCTAAAGAGACTAAAACCAATAATAGCAGAAAGAAATCTTGTTCCTCCACATCAATTTGGCTTCAGAGAAAATCATTCAACAATAGAACAAGTACACCGAATTACAAACATAATTGAAGACGTACTTGAAAAAAAGAAAGTATGTTCAAGCGTCTTCTTGGATGTAGCACAGAGCTTTAATAGAGTATGGCATAAAGGTTTGGAATATAAATTACAAAGAGACTTAACAAAGCAGTTTTATGAAATTCTAAAATCTTACATATCTAACCGACACTTTCGAGTTAAATTAGATGGCGAACACTCAGAAATAAAGAAAATATCAGCAGGGGTACCACAAGGTAGCGTTCTGGGACCAACCTTATATGTTCTATACACCTCGGACCTGCCAACGATAGAGGATACTAACATAGCGACGTTTGCGGATGATACGGCCATCTTAGCAGTTGCTAATTGCATAGAAGGATCTACAAGCAAATTGCAAAGAGCTACTAATATAGTCAGTACCTGGACCAAGAGATGGCGAATAAAACTTAGTGAAACAAAATCTGTTCACGTAAACTTTACCAACAAAACGGTCAACTGGATACCAGTAGAACTGAACTCCCAGCAAATTCCCTATGCAAGTACGGCAAAATATCTAGGCATGACTCTAGACGCGAAACTAAAATGGAAAGAGCATGTGAAAAAGAAAAGAGAAGAGTTAAACATCAAATACAGAAAGATGGATTGGCTCTTAGAAAGAAATTCTGAGCTAACTCTACATAATAAATTGCTACTATACCGGCAAATCCTAAAATCTGTGTAGACTTACGGTATTCAGCTCTGGGGCTGTACAAAGAAAACCAATTTCAATATCATCCAGTCATTCCAAAGCAAAGTCCTTCGTGGAATAGTTAATGCACCGTGGTACATAAGAAATGACAACCTCCATAGAGATCTGAAGATGGATTTCGTTAGTGAAGAAATAAGCAAACACGCGAGAAAACACATGCAACGTATTAGTCTACACCAAAATGCTGAGATACGTCGTATGTTGGATGATTCAAACCTAGTAAGACGGCTGCGAAGGAAGAAACCGCATGATCTACAAGATCCAATCAGGATCGACTAAAAATATAATAAAACTGTAAAGGGGACTAGCCAAAGGGCTACAACCCTCCAAACAAGAATATAATTTATGAAAGATAAATTACTAGATGATTTGTAAATCAGTTGTAATAAATAAATATATATAAAAAAAAAAAAAAATGTTCATTGAAATATAAATTTTAGATGAAAATATGGTATCTGTACATTCTACACGATTTAAAAGGATTTTGAGTTGGAGAGAACTCGGCTCGTTCTTAATTAAAAATTAGAAAATTTGAATTAGAATAATTGTTTGATTTTCTGCGATCATATAAGTTAGGGATTTCAATATCGATAATCGATTAATCGATAAATAGGCTATAAAATATAATATTTTTATCGATAATTTATGTGCTTATTACCGATAAACAACACATTGATATTATTACAACTCTAACTTAAAAATATTGTTGTTTTGAACGTGTATTAGTAACATCACAACAAAACAGAAAATATGTGATGGAAGAGTTATAGCGATATTCCATTCAAAATCGCAAGATTTTGTACAAAATTAAAAAGAGACGAAAATAACCATTTCTATTTGTGAGAATAGTATTTCCGATTTTTCTTGTTTTTGTTGAGTTGCTATAATTTTTTCTTGAAAAATATCAAGTCAGTATGTTTTATGGCAGCAAATATAAAAATCAAAAATAAAAATCCTCCACTCTCTCTTTAATTTATTTTTTGTAAATTTTTATGGTGTACAAACATACAAGACGTGATTTTAGAAGATCAATTTTTTATGATGCCGTGATTTTAGAGAATAACTTAACCCATTTCTAGCCATACGTCCCAATTGGGGATTCACCTAATTTCATCGTAAAATCTGTTTTCTGTATTAAAATTAAACGTTTTTTTGATGTAGGTAAGTGAATATATATAGTAAATATATATTTCGCATATGGTGAAACATAGTTTCAACAGTTAAACGAAATAACGGTGTATTTGCTAATAGAATAAGTGAAAATTTTTTTTTGTGTTTTTATATTACTCTCAAACCAACAAAATATATGTAAGTGTGTGTAGTTTTACATTAAAAGTATATATAAATATATATTTGTTGTTGCTAAGGAAAGTAAAAAAATTAACCGTAAGCATTTTTTTCCGTTATATTTTTGTATTTTACAATTAGTCCCATTTGCAAACCATGGTCCTATTAGAGTTTTTTGTTATTTAAGGTTTATTTGTAAAATATGAGTACCAAAAGGTGTTTTACTGTAGCCGAAGCCGCGGCTTTGATAGAAGAGATGGCATCTGACAATGATGATGAGGAAGTAGGCTGCAATTTTTTCGATTTTGTCCAGTTATCACCAAGCACTGTGGATGAAATAACGGATTTAGAAGATTTTGATGAAAACGAAATTTATGAGGATAATCGTGCAGATCTAGCAACAGAAATTGAAATCCACATACCTCGGGATGATGATGATGATAATGAAGGGGATACGTATGATACAGAAAATAGTAGCAAACGGCCACGAATGGATGTATCTACAGCCAGTTCTTCTAGCCAGCGCACATCTGCTCCAGAATCTGTAAATATCAGACTACCGAAATGGAGGAAAGTACAACCCTGCTATTCTAAAGAATATTCAACTCGAACCGAAGAGAGAAAAATGGAATTGAAAGCTAGCTTATCGACAAAATCTGCTGTTGAAATTTTTGAATTATTATTCGATCAGGATATAATGGAGAACATTGTTGAACAATCAAAAATATATGCAGCTCAAAAAAATTTTCACAACTTTGACATGACAACCGATTGTCTAAGAAATTTTATTGGGATCCTTATTTATAGCGGATACAACAGTCTACCACAAGAAAAACTGTACTGGTCAGAGGATAAGGCTATCGATAGACAAATAGTACGTAAATGTATGGCAAGAAATCGGTATTTTGAAATAAAACGTATGCTTCATTTCAACGACAATCGCCATATACAACAGAATTGTCCTGACAAAATTTACAAGATATATCCACTCATTGATAAACTAAATGCAAGTTTTATTAAATTTGGAGTATTCTCCGAAAAAATATCCATCGATGAGCAAATGGTACGTTATTATGGTCACCACTTTATGAAGCAATTTATAAGAGGGAAACCAATAAGATTTGGCTTAAAACAGTGGGTTATGGCCTGTGGAGAAACTGGATACTATTTCAAAATGACTGTATATCAAGGAAAGGAACAAAAAAGCCAAAAATTGCAATCACTAAATGGACTAGATGAGAGAGTTGTCTTGAATTTGATTGAAGCTATTACTGAACCAACAGAGCACGAGATTTATATTGATAATTTTTTTACTAGTTACAAGTTGATGGCCTTACTGTCCAAGAAAGGGATACGTTGTACCCGAACTGCCAGATATAACAGGATGGGGATGAAAAACGCAGGTTCGAATATTTTGAAAAACGATCAAAATTTAAAAAAATAAAACCGTGGATTTTACGACTATGTGTTTGACAAAGAAAATGGAATTTTAGCACTTACGTATTTGGAAGGACAATAATGCTGTCAAAATGTTATCCAATCATCAAGCGGTTGAGCCTGTTGTGTCTGTGAAAAGATATAGTAAAACAAAAAAGGCGTATGTAGATATAAAACAGCCTAATTTAATAAGTGACTATAATAAGTATATGGGAGGTGTGGATAAATTGGACTGGCATTTGCAAAAGTACAGAATAAAATTACGTGGAAAAAATGGTATTTTCCATTGTTTACAAATGCAGTTAGTTGATGTTGCTATTTAAAACGCCTTTGTTTTATATTCAATGTCGCATGGCAACCTTCCATTTTTAAATTTTAAAAGAATGCTTGCAACTGACTACCTAAAGAGGAAATCTATTTCTAATCCGAAAAATATGGGGAGACCTTCAAGTGCATCAGTTACTAAAATAAGTTTATCGTCATCTAAAACTGGTCCAGGTCACATTATAGAAATGACGCCTGAAGGAAAACAACGCAAATGCGCCCTATGCAAAAAAAATGCCAGAAAACAATGTCGGTTATGTAATGTGGGAATGCATGTCGATTGTTTTGAACAATTCCATCTTATGTAAGACAGAACACTCATAAATGGTATTTTATATTTTTAATGAATTTTTTAAATTTTGTTTATGTTATTTTATGTTATATTTTTATGTATTTGAACCTCTATTTTTGTTTGTGTACTACTATAATAAGATTAAATTTAGACAAATAAAATTGAATTTTTTTTAGATGCTATTTAATTTTTTTCTATGTGAAGTTTTCTTACACTGATGTGCCCATGGTTCCCAAATGGGGATCAATAAAAAAAGTTCAACAAAAGCTACACAATCATGTATTTTTTCATAAAAGTGTTTTTAGTTGTTGTTTTTATATACAATCTACGAGTATGTATTAACCGCGAATTTCTTTTAAAAAAAAGTTGGTCCCAAATGGGTTAATAAATAGATTCGTGTGGTGGTAATTTGTACTGTATAGTATGCACTGTATAGTATGCAGTATGCACAGAAACACAACAACAATATAAAACAAATTTAATTTCGATTAAAAGATTTATTAAATAATAATAATAAAATTAATAATTAAAAATTATAAAATTGAACTGATAAAATTTCAAAATCATCAAATGATGGCTTCCACCGATGCAGCGGAAGCGATTTAAATAAATATAGGATGCTAATGATTTAATCTCGGCAAAAGATACTTTAACACGCCATAAAATGTTTCCAACGGTGTTGTATACATTTTCAGGATATTTATCCGAAATATTATAAAGAATATCACGAACTATTTTATAGCATATATCTTTGGTTTAGTTAGTAGGAATAGGGAGGAACTAGGAAGTAATTTAATTTTCTACCTCAAATATCTGTAATGTTACAGTCCTTACGAATTCCCAGTCAGACTGTTTTCTCGATAAAATCATATTACAAAATGTTTGCAACAAATAATATGTCATCGGCTGAAATTTCAGTTGTAACATCATTGAGTTCACAGTTTAAACTAAAAAAAAAATCCATAAATCCTTTAAAATCCATAATGTGCGCTTATCTAAAGTTGAAAATGGTAAATCGACTAAATATTGCCATGTGCCAAGACGTCGCGAATTGTACATATAGTGGCAAGTTCGTAATATAAACGAGTTATATTCAACAGTTACATACGAGTTCGACATCAATCGTTTTATTCGGTTGCTGTCTGAAAATAACCAGAATAAATTAGAGACACTTACGTGAATAATTCGCGATCGTCGGGTACCCACGGGGAGGTGATCGTCGGGGATCTTTTACTTTCCACAATGAGTTTCCATTCAGCTTAATATTATTGCGCAAAGTTTCCAAATCAGCTAAATAAATTCCTAATCATTACTCGAACTTTTTGAAAATTTCTTAAGAAATTCAAATAAAACATGATTTGACGTTATATACGGCGTGTTTACTTCTGTATCAATAAATTGTTCTTCGAAGGCCGTGGCCAGCTAAATTTCAGGATTGTTTTAAATTTGATTTAATTCTAGTTCGTTGAAAGGATTTATGTTTAATTTGACATGATCGGCTAATTTATTGTACGTCTGTGCGGTTGAATGATATACAATTGCTTCCTTTGATTTTAAATTGGGAAACAAAACCTTGGGTGTCAAAACAGCATGCAACGTTACATCTGGAACTTATACATTTGTCACAGAATTAATGCCAACCTGACTTTCAACCTCCCCACTTTTAGTAACCGGTGCAACTACTTCATCAGCATCTATTGGATTATTCTTTTTCTGTAAATAAATCGTTGTTGGTTATACTTCATTGAATAAACACAAAGAACATTCTTATCGCAAAATTGGGTTAGTGTTTTTTAAAGTTTAGAAGTTCTGGTTTAAAAAAAATAATATAATGTCAAGAACGTAACCGAATTAATAAAATTCGATATTAAAAATAATAAACAATAAAATTTGTGATTCTCAGTATAATGCGGAACAGCTGATTTTGATGTCAGAAGCGCAAATTGTTAAGATCAATCAATTTATACTTAATTTTAATTTAATATTTACTGTTAAAACGCACAAATCAACTATATTATAAGTTACACAAATATTTAGTTTAAAATTATTAAAAAATACGTTTTATTTTAATAAAATTACCTTCAGTTTAGGTTTCTTCATTGTAGCCATTTTGATTTATTATTTATGTAACATACATTTTTTGATTGTTTTAGGTTATAGAAGAACTTGGAAAAAATTTTCCCTCACATGTTTTATAGTAGAGTACTTTTTACGTATTTGTCCAAATTAAAGAAACTAAATAAAACAAAACTATTTTCGCCATTTTAAAAATAATATTTATTTTTTTAAATAATTTATAGAATGTAAAATACATCATCAATTATTAAAAATTACGACTTTTCTGTATTTAAATAATTTTTAGGTTATGTTTGTATCGCAGTAAAAAAATTCTCCTACATGTTCTACTATAACAAAAAATTGTGTCTCAGTCACTCTCATGTAGATATTTTATTCTTGTCTCTTTTTAATTTTGTACAAAATCTTGTGATTTTGAATGGAGTAGCGCTATTAAACTCAATGCACTTTTTGTTATTTATTATGTACTTTTTCAGCTCATTTGTTCCTCTCCTCATTCGTAAATAATAAATGTTTTCATGTTGGAAATTGCTATTGATAAGTCAGAGCAAGCGGTGGAAGGGGAAGGAAGAAAGAAGATAGTTATATTAAGTTAGATTTGCAATGCACGTGCCAAACAACTGCATAACCTTTTTGGTTGTTTACCTTGGCACTTGTTTCAATAATTTTATCTCATGTAGAATAATTATATAGGAATAAAAATAAAATATAATTATATATTTTCCAATAAGAGTGATATGATTTCTTAAAAAAAACACACTAATTGTTAAGGAAATTGAAACGTTTTTTATTTAATGTGAAGTACAATCGATACAATTAAGTTCTGAATAAAACATCATTCAAAAGGCCTCCACGACTTCTTCTGCAGGAACGAATTCGATGAACCCAATTTTCGAGCACTTTTTACATTAAATCAAGTCGTATGTCATGCATAGCACGTTCAATATTGACTTGTAAAGCTTGAAGAGAGTTTGGTTTATTGCTAAAGACCAATGACTTCAAATAACCCCACAATAAATAGTATAATGGGGTTAAATCACAACTTCTTGGAGGCCATTCAATATCACAATTTCTTGAAATAATCGAATCTCCAAACTTTTCTCGCAATAATTCAATTGTTGCACTTGCTGTGTGGCACGTAGCCCCGTCTTGTTGGAACCAAATGTTATCAAGATCAACTTCTTCCAATTTCGGCCATAAAATGTTGGGTATCATCGATCTATACTGATCTCCATTGACAGTAACGGTGTTACCAGCCTCTTTACGAAAAAAATACGGTCCGATAATTCAACCAGACCAAAAACCACACCAAACTGTCAATTTAGGTGAATGTAATGGTTTTGTAGCGGCCTGTTTTTTCAACTACAAGAAACACCACACAATATACAAACGGACAATTCTCCGTAGACTGAATTAATTATTAACGGACAATTCTCCGTATAAATAATTATATTCCAAATGAATATGCAACAACAGTCTTGTTACATAAAATCGGTACATACAACAAAAACAATTTTGTACACAAAACAAAATTAGTAAATCTCATTATCATGCCGATTTTCATATCAATAAAAATCGTTATCAATAATATCTTATCATTGTAACGAACAGTATTGCAATCGTATCATAGATGCCACCATCCTTTTTGTGATAACCAAGACACAAAAATATTTAAATTAAACGATGACACGGTAGTTATTTAAATCGTATTAAAGATGCCCCCCATCATCATTAAATAATTGTGATAACCAACGACACAATCATTTAATACCTAAGTTAACATGATGGCGTGGCAATCAGAAGAAATTAAATTTATCATTGCAATACTGTTCATAGGCGTACGTACGTCTATAACAAAAACAAATTGGTAACCAGCTGAAACCAGATTAGGTGGATGCAATTTAGATTTTTATTGTCTTGTTTACCAAATGCAACAATACTGGATCAATCCAACTTTTACGATCCAGATTGCATTACAAATTTTTGTATATAAATTATACAAAATTTCCATTTTTTTCTATTCAGTTTTTGGAGTTCGAAGGTGCAGCTCAACAGCACAGCAGCAGAAGAAATTATTATTTTTTTAAATAAAGTTTTTTATTAATTTCTAAAATTAAATTAAATTTTGTTTTTATTTCTTTATTATTATTTTCTTATATTAATACAAAGTGCGTCGCAATTCCACTTCACATTCGCCTTTCAACATCAACATCTGGTGACCCTTGACGACGGTTTTTACCGGGCATGTAAGTTTAAACCTTTTTAATTTGAGAAGTGAAAATAAAGTTGAAAATTTTTTATCAAAAAAAGTGCACGTGAAGTTTTTTTTATTTTTATTAAATATTTAAAAAAAACGACGAGTTTTATGAAATAGTGGCCTAAGCTCCCACTCGTGGTAAGCGCACTATTTTCATAAATCGTCAAAAATCCCCTGGTTGTTTTTTAGAAATACGTGTCCATTCCGACACCATTTCTAAAAATTCGTAATCGAAATCCACTTAACATTCAAATATATTTTTTAAGTGCGATTAAATAATATATAAGTGTGTGAAATAATTAACATCAAAGCATAAGCAATTCATTTTGCGCATAAACAAGCATGCTTCATGATGAAAATAATCGGCGGCAACAAACAAAATCCCAACCTGAGATAGCAAAGTCAAAACATTTGACCAGGCTACCAGCGTTTTGGGAAACCAATCCAACGTGTTGGTTCTTGACTGCCGAAATAATGTTCGACGCGAACAAAATCATTAGCGACAAACAGAAGTTTGCGCATACTGTGCTATCTCTCTCGGCAACACAGGCGGAGAAGATCAATTACATTTTGGAAGATCCTCCAAGCCAAGATAGATACCAGTCAATAAAACGTGTACTAATTGATCGCTACTCCATTTCCGAAGAGCGTAAATTAGAAACAATACTCGGCACAATCGATATTGGCGATCTAAAACCATCGCACATGCTACTCCGAATTAGATCGTTGGCCGGCAAAATTTTCACGGCCAATGTTATTATAAAGCTATGGATCAGGCAACTCCCTGATTACATACAAACAGCGTTGATCCCGCAACAGGACAAACCTGAAGAGGAACTCCCTAGTATTGCCGACAAATTATACGAATTAGTTGGCATTCGAACTCACAATTTCAGCAGTTCGATTAATCGCGACACGCGAACCAATAACTCAACGATACACGCGCCAAGTACAAGCAATGTCCATCTCGAGAATATGCTTGAACAAATTAACGATAGGTTAATTAGGCAAGAAAATATTTCACACGCACAGCGACAACCTTCGCATTCACAATCGCCCTGGAGACAAATACCTCCCCCTTACGAATCGTAATCTCCACCAACACAGGGAAGTTTCATTCGCAAACGCAACCAACAATTGCCAAGATACCAATTTCCACACAACTGGTGTTGGTATCACGATAAATTTGGCCACACAGCATCAAAATGCAATCAACCATGCACTTTTGCTAAACAACAAAAGGGATCCGCAAATCAGTTCCCTAAACCATTAAGTCTTAAGGTCGCAGCGGCAGACTTAAGACAAGCGCAACACAGCCGCTTATTTATACGGGATTCGGAAAATAATATCACATTTCTGATTGATACCGGCGCTGATTTAAGCGTAATCCCGTACTACAAATATTATCGCTACGGAACAAATCACAATCCCGATTTAGTTCTGTCAGCAGCAAATGGTACCACAATAAATACTTTCGGTACCAAATTATTCAACGTTGACATTGGACTAAGACGTTCTTTCAAACACGCATTTATTCTTGTCAATGTCAACCGCCCCATCATCGGCGCGGATTTCCTAACGAAATTCGGTTTGTTAGTGGATCTGAAAAATCGCAAATTGATTGATCCATCCACTAAGCTTTGTATCAACACAGCATCAGCACTCGTTGATACACCAACACCATTGTTTTACATAATCGACAATGGCTATGGAGCATTGTTAAAGAAATTTCCTTCTTTAACAGCTCAACCGAACTACAACTCTCCGGTAAGGCACAATGTAGTACACCACATCGTGACTACAGGCCATTTACCACTTGCGAGACCACGTAGACTTGATCCAATTCGGTGGAATGGAACATGGTGGAACTAGGAAACTGCCGACCTTCTTCTTCAGCAATATCATGTCCATTACACATGGTGAAGAAGAAGGACAACGACTGGAGACCGTGTGGGGACTATAGAACGCTTAACGCTGTCACAATTTCTGACCGTTAACCCTATTCCCCACATTCAAAACTTTTCCATGCAATTACATGGATGCTCAATTTTTTCAAAAATCGATCTCGTCAGAGCGTACCATTTAATACCAATTGCTCCTGACGACATACATAAAACCGCAATCACTACACCATTTGGCTTATTCGAATTCACCCGAATGCCATTTGGACTCAGAAATGCTGCGCAATCATTCCAGCGTTTCATCAACGAGAGATCTCGATTTCGTTTTTGTTTATATTGACGACATTCTCGTAGCATCTAGAGACGAGAAGCAACACTTACTCCATTTGGAACAACTCTTCCAAAAACTATCAGATTATGGTGTCAATATTAACACAGCAAAATGTGTGTTTGGGACAAGCAACCTTGACTTCCTCAGTCACAAAATTACTCCTAATGGCATTCTGCCGTCCGAAGGACGAATTAAAGCAATTAGAGAATTCCCAGCACCACAAAGCGTTAAGCAAATTCAGTAATTTGTCGGTATGGTAAACTACTACCACCGATTCATTCCTAAACTCGCTGAGATACTTTCCCCAATTCACTCACAATTGGCAATACTTCTCAAGAAACCCAAAACGCCTCAACATTTTTCTTGGCCTAAAGAATGTCAAAATGCATTCCTTCAGCTCAAGAACAGCTTAGAAAATATTGCTCTTTTAGCGCATCCGCTAAATGCAACAAAATATAGCATCACTACTGATGCATCAAACACAGCTTTAGGCGCAGTCTTACAGCAACTAAATAAAGACAGTTGGGAACCTCTTGGATTTTTCTCCAAGAAATTATCAGATGCCGAAAGAAAATATTCCGCATTTGATCGCGAATTGCTTGCAATTTTCCAAGCAATTAAACACTTTCGCTATTTTGTCGAAGGTCGGGAATTCACTATTTTCACCGACCACAAACCGCTTACTAGAGCAATCACCTCTAAAGCGGAACGCAACCCAAGGCAAGCACGCCACTTAGATTATGTCTCTCAGTTTACAACAGACATACAGCACATACAAGGTAAAGACAATGTGGTCGCCGATATACTTTCTCGGATTTCTGACCACGAGCTTGCCTCCGCAGCAACTCGCTACGACATCACAACAATCGCAAAAGCACAAGCTTGCGATCAAGAACTACAAGACTTACTCTCTAGTTCTACAAATCGGCGCTCTTCTAAGTGGAAATTAGATAAATTTTCATTAGCCGATTTAACAATTTATTGTGAAATAACTACAGGCACAAATCGCCCATACATTCCAGAGTCATTACGTCGAACAATTTTCGACACTCTGCATAATATTTCACATCCAAGTGTACGAGCAACTCGCAAACTCGTCACTTCTAAATACTTTTGGCCTAGTATGAATAAAGATTTAACCCTGTGGGCGAAATCTTGTTTATCCTGCCAAAAATGTAAAGTACAACGGCACACCAAATCACCTCACGGGAATTTCCAAATTCCACCAGGTAGATTTGAACATATCCATATAGATATTGTTGGACCACTTCCACCATCTAATGGATTTACATACATTTTAACCTGCGTTGATCGATTTACGCGGTGGCCTGAAGCCTACTGCATAAAAGACATCTCCACATCAACAATAGCAAAAACGCTCGTCGAAAACTACATCTCTAGATTCGGCGTTCCGGTCAACATAACGACCGACCAAGGCACACAGTTCGAATCTAAGCTATTCGCTGAGCTTATGCAACTTTTAGGCTCACATCGAATACGAACAACTGCCTATCACCCACAAGCAAACGATATGGTTGTGCGCTTCCACCGCCAACTTAAAACAGCTCTCAAAGCTCGTGCAAATACCGTCAACTGGAGTTCAGAGATCCCAATCATTTTGTTGGGAATTCGAGCAACAGTCAAAGATGACCTAAAATGTTCACCAGCAGAACTGGTGTACGGTCAAACGATCAAATTACCTGGGGAATTCTTTGTGGAACACCCACTTACACCCCAAGTAACCACTGACACAGTGATTGATCAATTGCGCTCCACGATGAACAAACTCATCCCAACGGACACGCGCAAAACCAATCAAAGCGACATATTCGTACCAAAATCACTGCAAACTTGTGACTATGTTTTTGTACGAATAGACAAAGTTCGCACAGGCCTTACAGCACCTTATGATTGCCCATACAAAGTGATACGACGACTTCGTAAGCACTTTGTATTGCAAATCAGAGACAAACATCAATCTGTCTCTATTGATAGACTCAAACCAGTCTTTGGAATACTGAGTTCACCCGATCAAATATCGGGAGTGAAGAAAACTGTTCGCATTTTCGGGTAACACATTCTTCACCCAACTCAAACATTAAACTCCAACTCAAAAGTTCCAACCACATTCGCTGGTGGACATGAAGACAATATTTTTCTTATGACGATCATACATCGTCACAATGATACATTAGCTATCATCAATTTTCGCTGGTAAACAATTACATCACCACTACTATTATAATGATCATACATCATTATAATAGTACAAATCCCACAATTGCTGGTGGACACAAAAACCCACAAAATGGGGGACCTTTTCACTGAGGAGGGAGTGATGTAGCGGCCTGTTTCTTCAACTACAAGAAACACCGCACAATATACAAACGGACAATTCTCCGTAGACTGAATTATTTATTAACGGACAATTCTCCGTATAAATAATTATATTCCAAATGAATATGCAACAACAGTCTTGTTACATAAAATCGGTACATACAACAAAAACAATTTTGTACACAAAACAAAATTAGTAAATCTCATTATCATGCCGATTTTCATATCAATAAAAATCGTTATCAATAATATCTTATCATTGTAACGAACAGTATTGCAATCGTATCATAGATGCCACCATCCTTTTTGTGATAACCAAGACACAAAAATATTTAAATTAAACGATGACACGGTAGTTATTAAAATCGTATTATAGATGCCCCCCATCATCATTAAATAATTGTGATAACCAACGACACAATCATTTAATACCTAAGTTAACATGATGGCGTGGCAATCAGAAGAAATTAAATTTATCATTGCAGTACTGTTCATAGGCGTACGTACGTCTATAACAAAAACAAATTGGTAACCAGCTGAAACCAGATTTGGTGGATGCAATTTAGATTTTTATTGTCTTGTTTACCAAATGCAACAATACTGGATCAATCCAACTTTTACGATCCAGATTGCATTACAAATTTTTGTATATAAATTATACAAAATTTCCATTTTTTTTCTATTCAGTTTTTGGAGTTCGAAGGTGCAGCTCAATAGCACAGCAGCAGAAGAAATTATTATTTTTTTAAATAAAGTTTTTTATTAATTTCTAAAATTAAATTAAATTTTGTTTTTATTTCTTTATTATTATTTTCTTATATTTATACAAAGTGCGTCGCAATCCCACTTCACATTCGCCTTTCAACATCAACATCAACAGTTTTTCATGAATAATTTGTGGATTTTCTTTGCACCAGAATCGACAGTTTTGTTTATTTACTGCACCACTCAGATGAAGGTGAGCCTCATCGGAGAAGATGATTTTCTTAAAAAAATCGTTATCGTTTTCAAGTTGTTCCAAGGCAAAATCAGCAAATTCACGACGTTTACAGTGGTCTAATGGCTTCAGTTCTTGAGTGAGAACAATTTTATACGGATGCAAACCCATATCCTTTCTCAAAATCCGCCAGGTTGTGGTTTGAGACAGTCCCAATTCTTGAGAACGTCTTGGAATCGACAAATTGTGGTCTTGCCTGAACGGCAGCAATATATGCATTACTTCGAGCGAATCTTTGTCTTATTGGCACTTCAACATTATGTAAAGAAAATTTACGCTCAAAATTTTCAACAATTCGACGAATAGCGAGCACACTTGGACGATTATTACGACTATAAAATGGCAAAAGCGCACGAAAGTTGCAATTGGAGAACGATTATTTTGATAATAAAACTGAATAATTTGTAGACGTTGTTCTTGCGTATATCTCACCATGATGAAATTGTAAACATTACTGAATACAATGAAATAAAAAATAACACATCATGACATATTACAAATGGCCGAAACGTCACTTAAAAATCATATCATTCCTATTGGAAAACCCTACACTTAAAGCATTAGAATTTTAATACAAGTTATTTAATAAAACTACAAATAGTTTGTGTAATATTTAACTACTAACTGATGTTAATGTTTCTTTGATACAGTCAAACTAAATGTTTTAAAAATAATTTTTATTAGTGATGGATTCTTGCATTAGTGACAGCAGTAAAACTAAAAATAATCTAAATTGCTTGCCATTAGCGTACCCTCAGCGTGTTAAAAATGGAAATGCCGGGCTGTGTAATATTCCGGGATGCTCAAAAGAAATAAAATCTGCGGGTGGAACGATGACTGGATTGCGTTATCATTTAAAAAGCAAACACAATATTAATTTATTAAAAAGGAATCAAGATCAACTACTGACACAGGATGAACATTTAGAAGATTCAAAAGCTAGCTCCGCCACTAGTAACAAAGGAAAAATAACACATTTTTACGCAACTAAAATTCATAATTCTTTTGAAGCTGTTGTATCACGGATGGCAGCTAAAGATGGATTTGCATTTAGAAAATTTTGCACGTCTTACGACTTAAAACTGTTACTAAATGCCAAAGGTTACCAGAAAATTACACAATCAGCGAACACAATTAGACAAATAGTGCTGGATTATGCAAATAAAATACGTAATTAGTAATCACTGATTTGGCATCGCTTAAAATGCGTGGAGAGAGATTCAGCTTAACGTTCGATGAATGGACGTTGGTCAAAAATCGACGTTACATAAATATTAATATGCATAATGAATGCAAATTTTGGAATCTCGGCCTATCTCGCGTCCATGGTTCAATGCCTGCTGAAAAATGCGTACAGCACGTAATGAGCAAACTACTTGAATTTGAAATTTCACTCAATGCCGTTGTCGCCATTACTACTGATGGCGGCTCAGTGCTGACCAAAGTCGGAAAATTGATTAATGTTGGTCATCAGCTCTGTTTAGCACACGGCATTCAACTTGCCGTAGTCTAGGTTCTTTAAAAAAAAAAAGCCTTACTCGCAGCGAAGGTGAATTTGACGAACAATAAGAGTATACTGACGTTGAGAATACCGAATTGATTAATTCAAGTAACTCTGATGATGAGGATGATTCTGAAGAAGATAATGGTCTTGAAATTAGTTCAAATATGAGACACGAGAATAATTCTAAATCAAATATTATACTCCAGTCTCAAATTTATCCTTTGGTAAAAAAAAATACGTAAAGTAATCAAAATTTTTGAATAAATAATATTCTTCAAAAATATATCAAAGAAAAATTAGGGAAAGAACTTTATTTAAAATTGGATTCGCTGACGAATTGGAACAGTTTGGTCGATATGTTGGAACGGTTTGATATTCTCAAGGACTACATCAGAAAGAGTCTTATAGACATAAAACATGAAGTTAATTTTTCAGATGACGAATTTAATACGATAAAAATAGCAGTAGAAAAACTATGCTGCCAAGACACCAATTTATTTACTGCCGATATTACATTAAAATTTTTATTAGATGAATTAACTAAACAAAAATCGTTTTTAAGTTCTGAGTTTCGGACGGAACTAATAACTCACATAGGTACAAGTAGAACGTCATATTCGGATGTATTTCAATACCTCAATTTGGACTCCAAATATATACGACATCCAGAACAAAATTATGGCATATTTAATAAAACAAGCCGTACATCTATTTCAAAATTAATTGTTGAAATGTTGGAACGTCTGTGTGATGAGCAAGTAACTAATGAAACAGTTGAAGTAGAAAAATCATCAATACAACAAAATAATTACGAAACTCTATCATTAAAAGACAAATTGAATCAAGTCATTAAACAAAATGCATGTATTGGCATTGATATCAAAACAGAAGGAGAGCCGCAGTCAAGGACTGTAGTGAATTACCCAAACTTATTAGACACGAAATCACTTATTTGGAAGATGTAAAAATTCGAGCGAAATACTTAGAATTAGTTTTTAAATATTTAAATTCAATACGGCCTACCAGCGTCGAGTCGTTTTCAGTTGCTGGATTATTTTGCACAAAGGTTCGGTCAAGATTAAATGACCAGAGTTTAAATGCTCTTTGTTTCTTAAGAGCTTTTTTCACACATACAGCAAGAAAAAAAGAAACATTAAACCCAGATAAATAATTTTTGTAATCATTTTATTTTTATTTAATTATTAAATATTGAAATATATTGAATTGATATATTTCAATATTTAATAATATATTTAATAATTAAATAAAAATATCTGTCTGTATATTTTATTTAAAATTCAATCTTTTTTACAACAATTTAAAAAATATATAAAAATAAAAATATATCGATAAATTATCGATAAATCGAAAAAATCGAAAAAATTATTGAATTATCGATAAAAGAATTTAAGCAAATTTTGCAATCACTAATATATCACTAATATATATAAGTTGTTCTTAGGTTCTGGCCAATATCTCAACTCACTCAAAACCTTCCACTAGTAACGAATAATTTTGGTTGTTTCTGTAATAGCTAAGGTTATACTGAGACTGTGTGAGAAGAAATGATATATGGCCGCAGAAAATCGAAAAATTATAGTGGACATTCTAATAAATAAATTTTGTCCGAATTATCCCTTTATCGATGCAAATTTTACAATTATTAATAAAAAAATAGCCGAGTTCTTCTCAGCTCAAACTCCGTTTCAATATTGTAGAATGTACAGGTACCATATTTTCATCTAAAATTTATATTTCAATCATAAATCAATCTTGAAAATAAATTTCAGAAAGATTCATTACAGATCCTAGAGTTTAGACCAAAACTCACTTTAAAATCCCTGACCAATACTACTTTCCAAATTTCATCGTAATTCGTTAAAAAATGGCGGAATATTGCTAAATTTCAACATTTCATATATCGAGTTCCTTTACTTTGGAGATCACTCAATTTGTCATTTTATGGATCACTTTTAATATTTTATTCTGCAGCATGTTTTATTTTGTGAAAAAAGGGAAACAAAATGAATAAAAATTTCCCTGGTAAAATAAATTATCTTTTGGGATAGTGCTGCCACTTGCGACGAGTAGTGTAATCTCTTATTTTCTGACGGCAAATTTTCGCTATCTTGTACAGTATGAAGAGGAAGCTGTCAAAAAGAGGACAATCCTCCTCAAAAGTGGATGTCTGGTCAGCTTACTATAATGCAAATATATTTACCACTGTTTGTCATGTTAAAAGCGTTAACGATGAATACCAAAAACATAATTTAAACAATTCAATATTTAGTTTCATTTCAGATCAAGGTAAATTGTAGTTTATTTACATCATTAATCATTGAGATTATAATTAATCATTTTTATTTCAAATACTTGAACGACGTATAATTAAGTTTACTTCTTTCAAAGTAATTTCTAATCAATATTTTCATTACCGTAATCAATGTAATTTACCCATCCTTACTTGAATGATGAGTTTCATATACCGAGTGTCAAAAATGTAACGTAACGTTCAAATATCTCAAAGAGGTTTAGAGTGAAAAAAAAATATTGACAAAAATCCACCTTGATTTCTACAATTACGGCCCATACGACCTAACGAAGTTGAAATCTTTAGGGATAAAAAATAAGAATTTATTATTCCAAAGCAAAAGCTTTAAAAGTTTTGATGAAAGAATGTTTTCAATTATTTTCTTCCGTGGGACCAAAGTCTTCACTGCAATTCTAACTTGCCTACATATACAAATTATAAGGTACATCCTAATTTTATCTTTCATCTTCAATTTTTGTAATCGATGAAACTAGCCACACTCACTCCAAGGAACAGGTCAATAATTTCATAAGTTTGAATAACTTCTTTAAATATTAATTAACGAATGACACGACATATGTACAAAATTTGATAATATTGAATAAAATACACATTTTGTGATATGGCGGCTCTTGCGCTAATTGTTTTTCTTGCCCAATTTTTTGGCCAATTTAATTTTATAATATCGATTAAATCAAAACGGATTGTGATTCGAAAAAATAAATATTTTATTTTGTACGCGATTCTTGTTGCTATAGTCCTAAACTGTACCGTAGCAGTTGACTATAATCGCACGCAAAATGAGATCGAAAAATTTGAAGCACTGACAGTGATTAGATATGTCGCCTCTGCTCATCTACTTTTGGTCGGAATTTATATGAATGCGTTATATTACGCGAGAATCGTTAGGTACAGTGATTTCAGTGATATTCTTGAAAAATGTGTAAGATTACCATGTTGTGACAACAGTCAGCATAAAAAAATACGAAACGCGTGCAGAAACATTATCATTACAATAGCGATTATTTCATTGGGCTTATTTTTGGAAATATTTGCCGATCCTGGATCAATTATATGATCGTTTTTGTATTATTCCCTTGGATTATTTGAAGGAGTTTCAATATACGATTTTACCATAATTATAGCGGTCGTAACGAATTTATTAAAGAGTATTAACACTGATTTAAAAAATAGCGTTAACTTGTTTAATAAACTGTCAATTAAAAATAAACGAGGCGTTCCAGCTTGGAGATTGTGTGATCATTTGGAACAGTTAATGAATCTATATAGTGAAATTAATGACTTTATCAGTGACCTAAAGCGCTGTTACGCAATATTCGTACTTGCATTCCTATCGACAAAGATGACTAATCTACTTGGGTACATGTTTTATATAACGTATTCGAATTTTATTAACCCAGAGGACTGGCCAAATAACAGATACGTGTTCCTCTTGTTGCTTTATTTAAATTATGTTATTTATAATATTGTACATTTGGTGTTTTTCGTGCAAACTATTGAGGAGAATAATCAGCAAATTAGACGGACGAAAATGCTATTGAACGAGGCAAGAAGTTGGAATTATGAATCAAACGTTGAAGATAATGTAAGTACGAATTTAAATTAATTTGAGCCATATATCAAGATTAGTGTGTTTTCTAGAAGTTGCGGAATTTCGGTTTGGCGATACATTTTTAGGAGAGCTTCTTCTAATTTTGTGAATCCTATAATATATTATCCTGTCCTAGTGTTCAGGACTCGTGTCCTAAAGTGTCATGTAAACTTATTTATGGCACTTGGATGTTTAAATGCGATCCTGAGGCTTTTTATTCAATTATAACTTTAATACCATTTCACAGTTAAACCTAATTCAGTGAATTTCTAAATCAATTAATACACTTAAACGTTTCACAGTAACAAAAATACCATACAAACACGGTTCAATTCAGTTGAAAAGAAAAATGAGCTTACACAAGTAACCTAAAATACTAAATTCTGTTGATCTTTCAATAATGATATGGTTCTTTAAAATAAAAATCACGGAAAATTATAAATTCGTATAAAAGTTAATTTAATTCCGAGACATTTAGAAAACACCCTCTGCAGGAATTTCTTTAGTTCTGTCCAATCTGAACAAATGTTAAAACAGTTTACGCTTTGTTCATTTTTAACTTAAACATTTTCCAAAATTTTGACTTATTCTTCGGATTCTTCATTTTCCAACTCTTGTTAAGCCCGTTAATCTCTTTGGGCAAAGAATTTTCGGTTAATCACTCGTTAACTTCATGTTCAGAAAATACAATGTTAGGTAAAATTTTATATAGTAAAGTCAATATTGGATTAAAACTTGCTGTTCTCTCTTCTGTCGCTCTAGTACCACTATAGTGAAGTTTCCGACAAACTAAAAATGACAAAAAACTTTACAACAGCCAACAAAGTGTAAACCTACACTTTAAAACAAAATGAGTGTGCTTTAGACCACAAGACTGAAGTAAAACTTCTTTAGCTCCATTTATAAGTGTATATATATATATATATATATATATATATATATATATATATATATATATATATATATATATATATATATATATATATATATATATATATATATATATATATATATATATATGCAACGGTATAGCAATCGTGTTAATTACAAAATTCTTAATATTTATTCCATAGGTAAAATTCTCCAATTGAATTTGGTATCACAATTTATATTATTAAAAAAACTTAACCGACTTATTATTTAATACAAATTTATATTTTTTATGGTGTTTTTATTTTTATGACTCAACTCAACACTTGACTGCTTGACAGTTTTAATCGAATACTAAATTTCTTTACAAAAAAATACAATTTTACATCAATTCGTTAGAATACTGTCATGACTTTAAATGTACTACTAATAATATAATAAAGTACTAGAATGTTATACTATATTGCTAATTAGAAATTGAACGCATTCATTCTACATTACTAATCTAGTACAACATTGAATAATGCAAAGAATGACAGCTCGGAAATAAATAATTTTTTGTTTACAAAGTTGGTGATACCAAACACTTATTGTTTTCTAGAAGCCAACATATTTGTGCGGTGGAGCAGTTATAGATTTTTTTCATTTCTAAAATTTTGCTATAGTAAAAAGTGTAGTGGCGGTTCGAAAGTCAATGACAAGGCATCGTAGAGATGTATACGCCCAACGGTAAATGAAATCGTGTTAATTAGAAAACACTTTTTTATATCTGCAATGAACTTCAATGGCGATTTTAAAATTTGGTATGGCTCATTTCCAATTTTGAGTCCGTTTCGGTTTGGAATCCATCGTACTGTTTCTTACTATTTAGAGCATCGAAAAACATTGCCATTTTTTCGCAAAAGTGCATTGTTGCTTTAATTGGATCCGAAAATTTATTAAACTGTAAGGCGGTTTTGATCGCAGCTGTCACACTTTGGCTAAAAATTTGAGTAGCGTAGCTCACTTTCATTTCTTCGAATGTGTTTGGTTTAATATGTGCAAACGATAATTTCCTGCAGATTTTTGTAGTAGAATTGGTTTCAGTTTCATACAATTCTTCTAAAACTGACCAACTTGCAACTCCTTCTGGAGTTGATAAATCACTTGCCATCAAATTATTTCGCACACTTTTAACTAAGTGTGGAGGGTCATAAAGCGCAAAGATATTTCGATCACGAAACAAGAAAAGTGGCTTGTCTATTGAAACCCCTAACTAAGAATAATAATTCCGGTTGTTAGGACCTTGATCACAAATAACCGAAACTATTTTAAACCCATTCCCCCTTCATATTTCTCTTAGATGAATAATAAAAGAAAACGTATTTGTAGTTTGAAAAGAGACCTCGAACCATAAAAAGGCAAACAGATTTTGCGATTGTGTTCTGTCTTTGACTACCTAAACCAATAAATCCATCTATATGATCGTGATAATAATTATAATCTAAACCACGTTTTATATCAATCTCATCAAAAACGAAGATTGCATATTTCGAATTAGCGTCCATTTGATTACATTTTTCCTTTAAATTTAAAAAAATGTCGTGATTTATTTTGGATTTTAGATGTTTGACTGGCATCCAAGCTTCGGTCCTCTACATAATTTAATTTATTAATCCTATCTTTTAATTCAATTTTACATTTTAATTTTAATGACTTATTGGCTTGTTGGTTGACTATGACTTATTGGTTTGTGTCTCACAACAACTGCAGACATTTCCGTCTAGTAAAGCCGATTTTTTAATTGGGGGTTCACATCTTTCGAACTCTTCTAATGTTAGATCTCTACTAGTAGAGAATGATTGTGAGCGACTATGATAAACGTTTCGAACTTGATTTGGAACATTAAAAAAATCTTCTTCGTCTTGAAATAAATTTAAAGATGGCGAACTTGATTTGGAACATTAAAAAAATCTTCTTCGTCTTGAAATAAATTTAAAGATGGAATCGTGCCCCGTTTAAGTCGATTTTGAAGTTAGGAATCATCAGTAAAGTGATCCTCACACACTCTTAAACATTTCTTTAAATTATTTTCATCTAAACTGCATTTTTGGATCCAATCGCTATATAAATAAGAAGTAGGAGAAGGAAACCCTAAAAACATTTTAGCTGGAAATACTCGTTTTGTTGCATTGCAATTTTAAACTGCAGAAACCACTCCAGATGGAAGAATTTTTAAATTTGAATTATCGTTCGAAATATCCATGATTTTGTGAAATTGTATACGGCAACGGCATAAACAGTTATTTAAAATTAAAATTTGAAAATGTGAAGCAAAAAAGGCAAACGAACGAAAAATTGTCTATGAAGAACAATTAATAAACCAATAAAAATGATAAAAAATGTACTTAAATTATATCTCTTCGCGTTTCGGTCGATTTTAATTATTATAAAGGGTGATTTTTTTGTGGTTAGGATTTTCATGCATTAGTATTTGACAGATCACGCGGGATTTCAGACAAGGTGTCAAAGAGAAAGATGCTCAGTATGCTTTGACATTTCATAATGAATAGACTTACTAACGAGCAACGCTTGCAAATAATTGAATTATATTACAAAAATCAGTGTTCGGTTCGAAAAGTGTTTCGCGATTTACGTCCGATTTATGGTCTACATAATCGACCAAGTGAGCAAACAATTAATGCGATTGTGACCAAGTTTCGCACTCAGTTTACTTTATTGGACATTAAACCAACCACACGAATGCGTACAGTGCGTACAGAAGAGAATATTGCGTCTGTTTCTGAGAGTGTTGCTGAAGACCGTGAAATGTCGATTCGTCGCCGTTCGCAGCAATTGGGTTTGTGTTATTCGACGACATGGAAGATTTTACGCAAAGATCTTGGTGTAAAACCGTATAAAATACAGCTCCTGCAAGAACTGAAGCCGAACGATCTGCCACAACGTCGAATTTTCAGTGAATGGGCCCTAGAAAAGTTGGCAGAAAATCCGCTTTTTTATCGACAAATTTTGTTCAGCGATGAGGCTCATTTCTGGTTGAATGGCTACGTAAATAAGCAAAATTGCCGCATTTGGAGTGAAGAGCAACCAGAAGCCGTTCAAGAACTGCCCATGCATCCCGAAAAATGCACTGTTTGGTGTGGTTTGTACGCTGGTGGAATCATTGGACCGTATTTTTTCAAAGATGCTGTTGGACGCAACGTTACGGTGAATGGCGATCGCTATCGTTCGATGCTAACAAACTTTTTGTTGCCAAAAATGGAAGAACTGAACTTAGTTGACATGTGGTTTCAACAAGATGGCGCTACATGCCACACAGCTCGCGATTCTATGGCCATTTTGAGGGAAAACTTCGGAGAACAATTCATCTCAAGAAATGGCCCGGTAAGTTGGGCACCAAGATCATGCGATTTGACGCCTTTAGACTATTTTTTGTGGGGCTACGTCAAGTCTAAAGTCTACAGAAATAAGCCAGCAACTATTCCAGTTTTGGAAGACAACATTTCCGAAGAAATTCGGGCTATTCCGGCCGAAATGCTCGAAAAAGTTGCCCAAAATTGGACTTTCCGAATGGACCACCTAAGACGCAGCCGCGGTCAACATTTAAATGAAATTATCTTCAAAAAGTAAATGTCATGGACCAATCTAACGTTTCAAATAAAGAACCAATGAGATTTTGCAAATTTTATGCGTTTTTTTTTTAAAAAAAGTTCTCAAGCTCTTAAAAAATCACCCGTTATTATGTCTAAGGACAACAAAACTTTATCACACAATACACACATTCTTGTTTATTTGGGAAAAAAAAGACAACCTCTTCCGATAAAATACGATGAATACACGAAGTCAAGAACAAAATCACGTCTTTTGTATTTTTAGTTTTTTTTTGTTTATGTTTAGTAATGCTAAACTCTTTTTTTCGTTTTAAAAGTAATATCAGAAACACCAATGAAGAATAAAAACAAAACGAGTACGTATGTATTGTACAATTGTACATGCGTAACCGAAATTTCATATCTATACAAACATATTGTTTTATTTAGTTTTTTTTTATTTAGTACTAGCTGAGTTACCCGGCGTTGCACGGGAGGTATATAATTCAAATACCTTGATTATTATGCAAGAATCAACCAGATCAAAGTGAATAATAGTGAAACATAAAGATATTTTAGTTAATAATTTTTATTATAAAGCCTTTTGATAAACAATATTTTTGGTTTTTCCATTTGGTGTGTAAATAAATAAATTTTTTGGCGTTCCCACTCTGGAGCAAGCAACATACAGTTGGCCATGTGAAAAACATGAATTTTCCAAAATAACACCGACTGTTTTCAATGATTGCCCCTGGGCTTTGTTGATTGTCATTGCAAAAGCAAGGCGTAATGGGAATTGTAGTCGCTTGAATTCAAACGGCAAATCGGTGGGAATCATAGGAATGCGCGGAATTAGCACATCTTCTCCTTTATTTTTACCGGTAATAATCGTTGCTTCAATCACATTCGGCATCAATTTCTTAACACAAAGCCGTGTTCCGTTGCACAATTTCGGTGGATCTAAATTTCGGAGCAGTATTATTGGTGAACCCTCTTTTAAAAATAGTATGTGTGGTGGAATACCAGGTGGCTCCAAAGAATTAAGAAACTCTATTGGATAATTGACGGATTGATCCACATCAGTAACCGTGTCGATAGATTTGTATTTCATTAGTGGCCCGGGTAGTTGCGATTGAATTTCATTATTTAATTTATTAAGATTTGAGAATACTTTCATTACCACGTCCTGTATTGATGGCAGCATTTGACAAAAATTAGGCGGGAACGATATCTCACATGTTACAGGGTCATTTGGCAATTTCCCATTACCCATGTCCAAACGCTGCCTGGCAGATGTTTTAGCTGTACCATCGTGATGTAAATTCACATGCATGTTTGTAGATAGTGTGATTTTCGTAACGTGTTTCCAAAGATGAGACGCCTTCAGGCAGGCATTAAGTTCATCAGCGGGTGTTGATCGTGGAATGACTGGCAAAATTTGACGAAAATCACCTGCTAGTAGTGCTAGAGCTCCTCCCATTGGTCGGTTATTTTGTCGCAAATCGAGCAAAGTACGATCAACCGCTTCAAATGCTTTTTTGTGTGCCATGGTACATTCATCCCAAATAATGATTTTACATGTTTTTAATAACGTGGCAATTCCCGAATTTCGTGTTATATTGCAAGAAAAATTATCCGCTTGATTCAAATTCAATGGTAGTTTAAACGTTGAATGTGCTGTGCGTCCTCCATCGAGTAAAGTGGATGCAATTCCAGATGATGCAACAGCGAGGCCGATTGTATTCTGCTGTCTTACTTCAGCAAGTATCAAATTAAGAAGAAATGTTTTTCCAGTGCCTCCGGGTGCATCAAGAAAAATAATTCCTCCGTTACCGTTTGCTATGTATTGCATCACTTTAGTGTATGCCTGTCTTTGATCATCCACTAAGAGACTTTTTGAGTCTCAGCGAAAACTCGTAACTGACCAACGTCGTAATTTTGTTCTCGTAATAGATCTCTATCACGAACAACGTTTCCATGGCGTGTCGGTCCTGGCAAGCCAAGTTGGGAAATGACTTTGTTATTAATGTATAAGCATGCATCCTCGAGTAATATAAGTGCTTCATTAAATATGTCTGCTGAAAACTGTATTTCCATATCGGGATTTGTTCTACGTGCTTGCCAAAGTATATCTTCACTAAGGCTTTCTTTGTGCTTTTCCCAAAGACCTTTAGGATCGGAAGGTGTGCATGTTGTTAATATGATTGCAAAGAGCTTGCGTATTTGTGCTGGACGACACATAAGACATGCTTCGGTTAGTGTTCTATCCCAGTGTTCATCATTTTCAAGTAAGCCCAGTTTAAGACATGCCTCTCTGTAGGTTTGACATACTTCGCCATTTACAGTTCTCAGTGCTTGAAAAGACGTTGGTCCTCTTACTTCATGAAGCAGCATTCTCAGGAAATAACACTCCGTATTGTTAGGATGAACATTATAAACTCGACCAAGGCATCAGAACCACGTAATCCAGGGTACTCCCGAATAATTGTGCCTTGCTTTCTTCGGAAAAACTGCTTCTTCGACGTGTTCCATGTATAATATTTTGGAACTTCATGATACAGCAACGTTTTTACGAATGAATCTGTTCCGCACAATTGAAAAAACGCTGTTAATGTCGTATTCGTTGGTTGCGCAGCTCTCTGTAATAGATTTTCTTCCGTAAAGTAAACTCGTTGTCCATTTTCTAAGTGTACACTAAGATGTACAACTGTTGGATAACGCTCGTGAATATTAAAACCCAGAATTCGCCAGACAGCTTCATTACTGCTGATGTAACGTCCTATTTGAAATTGCGTGACTTCATCGAATGGTGAATTTGTATTCGAAAGTCCAAAAATTGCCATATCACTGCCTTTGTTGACGTATTTGCATATATATTTAATTGACTTAACCGAGTTGCAGTACTCAACGTTAATATGGGCTTTAAATATTTTCGACAGTAACGGAGTGTAAGGAACAATCCAGCCATTATCTACCTTATGATGCACATTGTTTACTTTGATAGTGGCTGTGTGTCCTCCGTCATCGGGTTTTCGTCTCCGGTATTGTGCATATCCGTCGTCACCAGTTTGTGTTTCCTAATACATCTTTCGGGGATATTTTTCGAGCACTTTCCGACTTTCATGCAAGGTGAATTGGGATTCACAGCTCCACATGGCCCATGTATCTTGTTTTTGCTAACGATTTCAAAAAGTATCGGATCTTCTTGGGGATTGGGTAATTCAGCTGATATAACACTATCAATTTGAGCCGGAGCATTTCATTTTTAGTTATGAGATTTATGAGTTTCTGTTTGAAAGCTCTAGCTGTCAGATCATGCCGATGGGTCGATGATTGCCCAATTAGAAGTAAATCTATAATCTCAGTCCATGTTGGATTACACGTAAACGTTATAAATAGATCAGGACGTCCAAATCTTTGAACATACGTCATGGCATCCTGAGCGTATTCGTGCATGTGCCTTGGACGTCCCGTATACGTAGCTGGTAATATGACCAATTTCCCAATGTCTGCAACGTTTCCATCATTTGCAATTGCATCGCGCATGTGAATATATTCCTTGGAACGAAGTTTTTCTGATTTAAGCGAATGAAAAGAAATCGTTCACTTTCGATTTTCAACAAAGAATTGGTGAAAAAGTTGACGGCCCTTCAGGATGTGGTTTGATTGTTGTGCTCTAATCATAATACGATACGCATAAAAATCCATGCAGGAAACCCTTTTCATCATCGCAGCACTTGTTGTTGGGTTAGTTTGCATCACGTTGAAATGATACCCATCTTCTCCTTGCCAAAACAGTATTGGATACTGAAGAGCATCATACGATCTGTGTGTTTCAGTAACACGCTGTAGGCTTTCATTTTGTCTATAGATAATAATATCACGTCGGTCGAAATCCATTCCGACCATAACAATAGCAACTTCGTTGATTGTTGGAGCATTGAATCGTCTTTCATGTTGACCAGACGGTGTTTTGCCTGCTCGAATAACTACTCTGTGGTCATCTGATGGCATTTGCTCCAATGCAGTTTTGAATAAATTTACCAGATGATTGCGTTTATGGAATAAAATCTGTAAACTTGATATTATTTCACGTTTTGTTCCGGGACTAATAGCACAACGTTAATAAGTCTCTGCCTCCTCGTTGCTGTAACGAAACTAAGCGGTACGTTATAAAAGATAATGTACCGGTTAGCCGCCGTTAACAGAATACCTTCGCATAGGCTTCTGAGCGGTGATAGATAGCCGGCTTAGGCTCAGGGTGAATAGGCGTGGGGTTTTCAGAAGCATACAAAGGTCGTGAGTACACCGCATAAAGGAAAATATGCAACGAAACATCGACCCGAACATTTACCATTCACTCAGCACTACCGTAATCAGAGGGAAAATTATCTCATTTTTGATTGAACTAACTTTCACAAGAACAAATTTAAATTAAATGAAAACATCACAGTCTTTAAGTATTAAGTTATACAATACGATAACAAATGTTTTGTATTTCGAACAATCAAAAATCAAAGATTACTCAAAAGAAAAATATATAAATAAATGTTTAATCAAAAAAAAATCGAACTAACAAATTATTGCAGAAATAAATGTACAAAAATAAATAAATTAAGGCATATGGCAAATACAGTAAATAGAACTTTTTACTTGTTTAACTAAGTCCGGACTGTAACTTTCTTATAGATAATACATACATAATTATAAAACTTATAGTAATAAAGATTTTAATACGTCAATAGACATGCCAAAAGAATACAGATCATAATAAATATCACAAACAAATATTCATATAGAATAATAAATAGATTAAATATGTTAGAGGTAATACATATGATAAATATAATAAAAAATATAATTTAAAGATAATAAATAAATAAATAAAAATAATAAAATAATCAACTCATCTGCGATTGGTGACGACCTTATATCCACCTGGTAAACAGCAACACAGCTTGTAGAAGAAAATAGTAAGGGTCCCCGTTAAAGCGAGGATAGCTGTATGGTATTGTTTCTGAATTCGGACGATGTACACCAATTGTTTTATATTTTTGAATTTTTTTGATGGTTTTATTTTATTATGATTATTGGGCGGATTTTTTTTTTATATATTTTTTTTTATTTTTTTTTTGTATTAAATTTAACTTATAATTATTAATAGTTATAAATGTAATAGTTTATGGTAATTTTATAAATTAAATTAGAATTATACATATTAACGAGATAATCACGAGTTATAATATCCTAATTAATAAGCATTCCTAATTTATAACAGTTTTTTTTCCCACTATAATGCCATCCACCTCAAGGTAATTTAGTTTTGCAATTTCTTTTACTTAACTTATCGAAATTTACATGCCCCTTATGGCTTCAAGTCACGAATTAATTATTATTATTGCATACACTTGAAGCGGCTGTGATAAAATATTTTTTTTTTGAAATTTATTTAACCGTTCTTGTCGAATTAAGTTGTTGTGTTATTTTTTTCAAAGACCCAATACGGCATTTTATTATTCTTCATGAAACATTTTTTTTAATTTTTATTTTATTTTTATAATTTATACCGATAAATTAATTGGTCACTGCACACGATTTTAATCTAATTGATTTAATATATTAATTTTCTAGCGCGATCCCCACGCGTAAATTTTATTTATTTTTGGTAATTTTTTAAATTTAATATACAGGAATTCTTTTAGAAAATTTTAACAAACAAAATATTTTGATTTGTTGTCACAAGCACAATTTTTTTATATTCGATCATAAATACAACAGATCGCACAACACAATTTTTTCCATCACAATCCCGACTCCCCGCTTTTCTATTTTTGACCGCTATTTATACCATTTACAACAGAGGTAACAAACTGGAATAAGTGTAGCCCAACAATTTCTCATGGAATAAATTTCCCAATATTAAAATACTGGGAAATTTATTGGACAGGGCTGGGAACAAGGGAGCATCGGCAACCGCTGTTTCAAACGTGGGGACGACTCACACCCGAGAAAAGTCTCATAAAGCCGGGCAAATTAGCTTTTTTCATTGAACATTTAGGTGCGAATATCTTTTAAATGATACGTTCCCAGAATTTTACCGTCTAAATTTTTAAGAACATACGCAACATTCCCAAGTTTACTCTCTACAATGGCTGGAAGGAATTTAGAAGATAATTTAGCCGAAAATTTATTGGCAGCGTCACTTTGAGGAAAACATCGAACAAAGACAGGTTGCCCTGGTCGAATAGTACGATTTCTGGTCCGCAGGTTATAATGCCGAGCGACTTTATCATGAGCGACTTTTAGGTAATGGATAACCTTGTCTCGAATCAAATTTAATCGATCAGACTTAGAAGTAATTTGAACTTCATTCAAATCTTCATCGAACAGTAACTTGCGTAAACCATAGTCGGTACCATGCAGAGACATATGTTGGCCGAAAACGAGGTAGTGCGGAGAGTAACGTGTGGTTTCGTGTACTACATTGCGAAGAGCGGCGGCAACCTCTTGCAGATGTTTATCCCATTCGTTGTGTTCCCGGTCATCAAGGTAAGAGCGAACGGCTGACAATAAAGTTCTGTTCACACGTTCCGAAGCGTTGCTTTGCGGCGAATAGACAGGCGTGCGTTTATGGGATACCTTATACTTATCGAGTAACTCTTGAAAAAGTTTCGAAACGAATTGTTTTCCGTTATCCGATGTTATGACCTCCGGCACTGAAAAGATTAAAAACACTTCGTTTTCAAGGAAGGAGCATAGTAAGGAAGCCGTAGCCTCTCGTATCGGTTTCACCAGAACAAATTTTGAGTAGTGGTCGAGAACTATCACGATATAACAATTCCCACGTTTGGACCTAGGATACGGCCCTAGGAAGTCGATAAATAATTTTTAAAAGGGTCTAGACGATTCGACTTGTCCCCCCATATTTGGCTTAGTAGCGAAATTAACAGGCTTATTCATCTTGCATTTAATGCAATTCGAAATAAAATTCTTCACATCCACGGTCATTCGAGGCCAGTAGAACTGCCTTTGTAACCTTTCGATTGTTTTGGCGGTACCCATATGAGCGGAGGTAGGAGATACGTGTGCCCGCTCGATTAAAGGCGAAGTTAACGGTAATGGCACAACTAGTTTCCAGGTAGTGAGGTCCGAATCAACGTATTTGGGACCGTAAGACGGGGAGATGAGAAGTTTCCCGTCGCGAACAATTAAATTTTGCTCGCAGTTGTTGGACTGCTCAACTTGCTTTAACTGTTTCACATAATCTTCTTCCAAGAATGACGAAGAATTCAGATCAATGTGAAGAATTGGTACTTCGGCATCCGAATGACTTCCAGAAGTACGAGGAGTAATGGCTTCACAAAACGCTCTGGACAATGTATCTGGGACCACATTTAATGACCCCTTTTTGTATCCTATCTGGAAGTCAAAAGATTGTAGTTGGAGACTCCATCGGGCTAAGCGTCCTGAGAGATCCTTTTGGGACATTAGCCAGCGCAGGCTGGAGTGGTCAGTATAAATTGTGAAAGGGTACCCTTCTTCATACGGGCGGAACTTTTTTACGCTCAGTACAGCGGCGTAGCACTCTAATTCGGTTACCGAATAGTTTTTTTGTGCGGAGTTGAGTTTATGAGAAATGTACTCTATAGGATGTTCAGAACCGTCTGAATCCAGTTGATAGAGTACACTTCCTACGCCGACAGTACTGGCGTCACACTGTATGTAGAAGGGCCGTTCATAATCAGGATTTGCCAAAACGGGAGCGGAGGATAGGGCAAGTTTTAGGGACTCGAAAGCAGTTTCTGCGGCGGGAGACCATTTTTGTTTTGTCTTACCCGTAAGATCTGTCAGGGGAGCGGCTAATGAAGCAAAATTTTTGATGAAGCGTCTGTACCACCCGCACATCCCAAGAAAACGACGGATTTGTTTTGGTGTTTTGGGATGCGGAAAGTCCAAAATTGCCCTACATTTCTCAGGGTTTGTGCGAATGCACCCGTTTCCCACTACATACCCTAGATAGTTTACTTCCCTCAGAAGGAACTGACTTTTATCAATATTAATGGTTAGTCCAGCTATTTTTAACAGGCGAGAAACCTCTTCGAGTAACAGAAAATGTTCATCTAACGTGGGCGATGTGATCAAAAGATCGTCTAGATATACGAAGACCTTTTCATGCAATCGGTAAGGAATAACTCGGTGCATCAATCGGCATAGTGTTTGAGGGGCGTTGCACAACCCGAATGGCATGACCCGAAATTGATATAAGGGCCGTCCAGGAACCGTGAACGCTGTCTTATCTCTGGATTGTGGATCAAGTGGTATTTGCCAAAAGGCGTCTTTCAGGTCAATGGTCGAAATATATCGAGTTTGATCCAAACGACCCAACAATCCAGGGATAAGAGGGAGCGGATAAGCATCTTTTACAGTAACCTTATTCAACTCTCGGGCATCCATACAGAGCCGTGCCTTGCCATTCGATTTACGAACTAGGGTGATGGGTGAACACCATGAGCCTTGGCTTTCTTCTATAACGCCGATAGCTATCATTCTGTCAAGTTCAGCATACATCAACTGTTGTATTGCTGGAGAGACGGCGTAATACCTCTGTTTGATAGGCTGGGAGGAACCAACGTCGATAGTATGCGTGAGCAAAGTAGTTTTGCCGAGACCTAATTTGGCACTTGATGGGAAAGTTTCCACGATAGACTGTAGTTTAACCTGATCTCTCTCGCCCAACACGTGAAATTTCGGAACCGCCTCATGATCATTAAGGTTATCCGTGGTTAGTGATATCGAGGACAGTTTTGGAGTAATACCGAAAAGGTTCCAGAAGTCGATACCCAGGTAAAGCGGCTGCTCGAGAGATGGTACTATGTATAACCTCATATAATGAGTTTTACCCCTAAAGTTGACGGACGCGTTGACAAACCCAAACACGCGCTCGGGCTGCCCGTTGGCAGTATGGACGTACGATGGGATATGGTGAAATGCGGGCGAAGATTTCGTTAAGAAAATTTCAGACCCTTTGCCAAGTACACTTACACAAGCTCCACTGTCCAATAAGCCTTTATACGGTACATTATTTATTTCAACGAGGGCATATGGTCTAATGTCGCCAGCTTCAACCGAAATAATCGAAGATACCTGTCGATTGTCCCTGTGTTCCCAATATGATGCTGATCGTATTCCCCTATTGGCATGGTACAAACGCCGTGGTAACGGTGCCGTCGGATTTGTCTCAGAAGGTGTGGTAGGCTCTTCCGTGATGTTCGTCTGAGGGTAGTCGAGCGATATCATGCTCTTAGAGGAGGAGGCCATTGGACAATTATTGTTGTGTTCGGACACTACAGATGACGTAGGTTGCAGATAACTATGATGGGGGTTGGAAATAAAATTAGATTTGGTGTTGGAAAATTCATCGACTTTTATTTTGCAATTTGGTTTTGGGATCAGCTCCGGTGTTTGGAGGCCCCTGATTCTCAGTCTTCCAGTGACCTCTCGAGGAGTTTTCCGCACATCGAGCACATCGGGAAGCAATCGATCCTTTTAACCCACAGCGGTAGCAAAATATTCCGGTCGGTCGTATGGAACAGTCAACAAAGGTGTGTCCAATATCATCGCAATTGAAGCAAATTGGATCTTTCTTTCGCAAAACCGTGAGATTAGGTCGGCGCATTGGTTGATCTTCTATCTGCGAATATGGTTTACGCCCAGTCAGATTTTGGATAGCAGATACTGAATAGGGTAGAGAGGGGCGTGGTTCTTGGAAGTCAACATCTGTAGACTGCCTTACCAATAACGATTGCGAGGAACCTTCTTCAGGCATCAGTTCTAGTTCGTTTATGGCTCGTTTGTATGTCGGTAAACTATCATACGAAGCTTTAAATCTTTTAAATGTTTCCTCCCAGGCTACACAACTTTTAATCAAATCATTAAGATTGTTAAAGTGTCGGTCGGTCAGCTGATACTGTAAAGCGGGTTTCATATTCAACATTAGCATTTGAATGAATTCCGCATCGTTATAGGGAGTATGACACTGTAAACTCAACCTCCAAACATCATGGTAAAAATCGAAAAAAGATTCATCCGACTTCTGTTTTCGTGATTCTACCGCTCTTCGAATTTCAAAATTCGTTCGACGATCTTTGAATCTTTCAAGGAAATCTTTTTTAAAAGCCGTCCAATTAGCAGTAGGGCTATGTCTTCGATAGGTCCAATACCATTGAAGTGCTACGTCCTTCAAAACTGTACTAACTTCGACAAATAATGTTTCATCAGATAAGTGCAAGGAAGAAGCCATAGTTTCCAACTGGAACATGAACATATCCACCGTGATTCCTACCGGAGATCCATTATATGAAATACCACTACGAAAAAGTTGACCACGATCATATTTGGCAGGCGGTAATATATTATTAGTTGGTCTAGCAAATAGTTCATCGTTAGCGGTAAATGTGCTATTATGAGGGGTCGCTGATGTACACACGAGATCACTATAAGTATGACTAATGGGCGCTTGACTAACAGTACACGGGGTGGTTACATGCTGAGACGGAACGCTAAAAGTAATAGGTGACCTTTGACTACCTACCGGAGACTGTCCGAGATTATTTTGATTTAAGCTAGCAGGCGTCGTAAAGGCCACGTGTTTTTCCGCTAAAAATTGATCGTGCTTTGATATCTGGGCCTGGATTTTATCTTGCTTTACGTTTAGCAATTGCAGCTGTTTAGCCAACTGATTAAGTTGTTCCATCATTGTAGTCAGTAATAGAGAATTAGGTTCCATGAGTGTGGATTTCGGAACATTAAGGGCGGCCTGAGTTACTTGAGCTTCATCATTACCACCAGGTTTTACCATGGCCAAAGAGGAAACTGGTGGAATGATATCATCGACTGACGAGGAATCAACGGGTGTCATTGCCATTTTAGGTAACACTACAATCTCAATCAGCTGTGTGGCTTGAATAGAATCGTCTAAGTTATTTTCATTTCCAAGATACTCCTGTAGAGTAGCTAGTAAACTTGAACACGGTTCTAGTACCAACCTTGCCGGTTCTCGGTATGTAGGAGATTGTGAAGCTCGCTTCAACCGGCCTTGTACATGCAATAATCGTGAAAATATTTGCTGTGCCTTAGACAGTTGTTCTTCGAGCAGAAGATTTTTCAATTCTCCAATATCTTGCTGAAGACGAAGTAATTTGGTTCGACAATGTTCAATTTCCAGATCCGGACGTTTGGATGCTCGAGTATGCATCTTCTGAGGAACGGGCATAAAGCCGTCATTTTCCTTTGCAATCTGTTTTATAAGGGACTCTACCGCGTTAGGAGATTTCGGAGAGATTCATCGAATCTCACATTCGACCTCTATCTCATCTGATTTTAAAACTGAAATATCCATTTTGCTATGTTATGAGATTTTAGGGTTACAAACCTAAGGTCTTTTTATTACGAGGTTAACACAACGAAATTAAAAGCGATCTCTAGACAATGAAATTAGTAAATTAAGGAATATGAAAATGGCAATTACGAATTTTTAAGATTCAAATTAATTAACTAATATCAAACAAAAAAAAAAATATATAATTGAAATTATTAATACTAACTTTCCAATAAATAGTTTTAATTAATTGTGTGATTATCGGTAAAATTATAATATAATCGAAAATATGTGCTTTGTAACAAACAAACAAAAAATATAAAAGACAGCAAACTTAATAACGTTTTACTTGTAATTATGTTTCAATAAATTCATATAAAAATTTACGGCAATGCTGAATGATGGCTCCTGTCAAGCAAATGTCTCGCTACATTTAAACAAAGTTAAGGAAAGGTAGATTTATGATACCAAAATTTAAACCCATTCTCGTATTAATAAGCGATCAGAAACAATCTGCAGTCAAAAGCATAAGCGAAACAGTATTGTTTTCGTATCAATACATTAACAAGAAAATTAGCTAGATAATGGTATCGGGATGGATGTAAAAATATAACTGACAACTTAATTTATTGCGTCAAACCAAAAATGGGAAATCAATAATTATTATATTTTAAGTTGCCAATTAAATTAACTGTAATGACTGCTGTTGAAATTATAATTGCGATCTACGCAACTGGCGGAATCGGTTGGTTAACTCAACAACACCATATAAAAATCTATTGAAGTGAAGGGAAAATATTGAAATAAGATTAAATTGAGATGTCGTTGAAAGGTTTTCAAACATTTGGACGAATTATTCCGTAACTGATTGGATTGAATAATACCCTGAAGTCAAAACTCTAAAAGAGGAAACAGTAGTATCTCAGATACAACTTAGTACAGAAAATTCGTCGAATGCTAACAAACAAAATTTAAACTCTAAAATTGAAGTATCCGTACACTCGAAATTATGGTCAAACAACTTTAAAAGTCGGACATTAAATGTAAATGAGTGTGTTGATACTATAATAATTATTAAAAGGTTTTACAACAGATAGTTGGAAATAATTTGAAAGAATAAGCCATTTATTACTTGCATTAGTTTGGGCGCCACTGTAACGGAACTAAGCGGTACGTTATAAAAGATAATGTACCGGTTAGCCGCCGTTAACAGAATACCTTCGCATAGGCTTCTGAGCGGTGATAGATAGCCGGCTTAGGCTCAGGGTGAATGGGCGTGGGGTTTTCAGAAGCATACAAAGGTCGTGAGTACACCGCATAAAGGAAAATATGCAACGAAACATCGACCCGAACATTTACCATTCACTCAGCACTACCGTAATCAGAGGGAAAATTATCTCATTTTTGATTGAACTAACTTTCACAAGAACAAATTTAAATTAAATGAAAACATCACAGTCTTTAAGTATTAAGTTATACAATACGATAACAAATGTTTTGTATTTCGAACAATCAAAAATCAAAGATTACTCAAAAGAAAAATATATAAATAAATGTTTAATCAAAAAAAAATCGAACTAACAAATTATTGCAGAAATAAATGTACAAAAATAAATAAATTAAGGCATATGGCAAATACAGTAAATAGAACTTTTTACTTGTTTAACTAAGTCCGGACTGTAACTTTCTTATAGATAATACATACATAATTATAAAACTTATAGTAATAAAGATTTTAATACGTCAATAGACATGCCAAAAGAATACAGATCATAATAAATATCACAAACAAATATTCATATAGAATAATAAATAGATTAAATATGTTAGAGGTAATACATATGATAAATATAATAAAAAATATAATTTAAAGATAATAAATAAATAAATAAAAATAATAAAATAATCAACTCATCTGCGATTGGTGACGACCTTATATCCACCTGGTAAACAGCAACACAGCTTGTAGAAGAAAATAGTAAGGGTCCCCGTTAAAGCGAGGATAGCTGTATGGTATTGTTTCTGAATTCGGACGATGTACACCAATTGTTTTATATTTTTGAATTTTTTTGATGGTTTTATTTTATTATGATTATTGGGCGGATTTTTTTTTATATATTTTTTTTTATTTTTTTTTTGTATTAAATTTAACTTATAATTATTAATAGTTATAAATGTAATAGTTTATGGTAATTTTATAAATTAAATTAGAATTATACATATTATTAAGCATTCCTAATTTATAACAGTTTTTTTTTCCACTATAATGCCATCCACCTCAAGGTAATTTAGTTTTGCAATTTCTTTTACTTAACTTATCGAAATTTACATGCCCCTTATGGCTTCAAGTCACGAATTAATTATTATTATTGCATACACTTGTAGCGGCTGTGATAAAATATTTTTTTTTTTGAAATTTATTTAACCGTTCTTGTCGAATTAAGTTGTTGTGTTATTTTTTTCAAAGACCCAATACGGCATTTTATTATTCTTCATGAAACATTTTTTTTAATTTTTATTTTATTTTTATAATTTATACCGATAAATTAATTGGTCACTGCACACGATTTTAATCTAATTGATTTAATATATTAATTTTCTAGCGCGATCCCCACGCGTAAATTTTATTTATTTTTGGTAATTTTTTAAATTTAATATACAGGAATTCTTTTAGAAAATTTTAACAAACAAAATATTTTGATTTGTTGTCACAAGCACAATTTTTTTATATTCGATCATAAATACAACAGATCGCAGAACACAATTTTTTCCATCACAATCCCGACTCCCCGCTTTTCTATTTTTGACCGCTATTTATACCATTTACAACAGAGGTAACAAACTGGAATAAGTGTAGCCCAACAATTTCTCATGGAATAAATTACCCAATATTAAAATACTGGGAAATTTATTGGACAGGGCTGGGAACAAGGGAGCATCGGCAACCGCTGTTTCATTGCCCATGAAGTAAATTTGTCAAAACTTGGAGTCGTTGTTAGAGAGAGGAAGAAGTGATCCAATTTTACGATAAATTTGTCCTTGTACTTTAAAAGTGGGCATAAAACCTCCATTCTTAACAATTTGGGTTGCTCCAAAAGATGTCATTTGAAAGCATGAGTTGTATTTTCGAATATTTTGTAGAAAATTTCTGGATAACTCAGTAGTTTCCGAGACGGAAGCTAGAAAAGGTTCAGGTGGATCATCCAGAGGAGGCAAATTCATTTTTCCATTTGAACAACACATTCCAGGCGATTCATTGTGAAACTTTAAAGCATGACAATACAAACAAATGTTTTCCATTTGCCCAACTGAAACATTGTAATCATAGTCTTTCTCGTAATTGAATGCTGCTAACTTTAAATCACCACTAGAAGTTTCTATTAATCGTCCATATCGTAACCGATCGACTTCCAGACGGGCCTCACGATGTTCAATGGTTTCAGTAGCTCTAGAAGAAGAAATCCTGCTTCGAACATTTTCAAGTTGTGTTTCACGCTGTTCAGTTGTTTCATCAGCCCTTGAAGAAGACATCCTGCTTCGTACATTTTCAAGTCGTGTTTCACGCTGTTCAGTTGTTTCATCAGCCCTTGAAGAAGACATCCTGCTTCGTACATTTTCAAGTCGTGTTTCACGCTGTTCAGTTGTTTCATCAGCTCTTGAAGAAGACATCTTGCTTCGAACATTTTCAAGTCGTGTTTCACGCTGTTCGCTTAATTCAGCCACTCTTGTGGCTCTAATGTTCTTCGACTTTGCAGTTACCTGCCCAATTGATCTTTTTTTCGGTGGCATTTTTAAGCAAAAATTAAACGTGTAGCTCAATCAGGAATGACGGGCATTCAAAACAAAAATTAGTTTTAATTTATCAAAACGATTTTAATGTTCCTTTCTATACGTTTCACCGCGAACTGTGTTTGAAAATGTCTTTACGGAATTTTTTTAAGCAAAATCAAATGTTATCTACAATCAAAAAGTAATCATAGATTAACACGTTTATAAACTGAAAACTTAAATCTAATAAGAATGTATATATTCACTTGAACTAATATTTAATACCTGGAAAATAATCACCAACAATTATTTTATTGCAATATAGCTAACTAATCGAGAATAATAGCATCCGAAACACAAATTAATATTAATTTATTCAAAACGATTAAAACTACGTCCACTTCGATACGTTTTACCGCGAACTGTGGTTGAAAATAATATTTCGAAAAACAAAAGAAGTTTTTTCAAACTAAGGCAATTTTACACGGACAATAATTTGAATCCAAGGATATTTCTTGTAGAAGATGCTATTTTAAAATATAAAACGCTAGTACTTTTCAAAGTAAATCAGTTTATACGTACAATATTTTTAGTACCTTTCCTATAATTGATTTTATGAAACAATCATTGATTATTTAAGTAATAAACTAAATAAAGTAATAAACTATTGGCGTTTAGTATGAAACTACTATTTTCATTAAAAGCCGCCGACTGCAATAGTGGATTAAAATAGAATGTTACTTATTTCTGAAGGTATGTGGTAATTAGAACTCGCTGACTATGGTACATTTTAAAACAGGATATGATAAATAGGATATCACTAAACAGTACATGTCAAACCAGTAAAAATGGATTATTAGTATGGATAATATAAGTGTTCAGAGATTTGTATTCAGTTAAAGTGAGGAAAGATTATCTTATATTTAAATTAATAAAATTAATTTGAATAATTAAATCAATTATAGTAGAGGTATGATGTGTATAACAATCGCAAGCCAGATATCCTTTTTGGTGTCTAAATTTGCGGTTAAGGCGCTATTTCGGAACATTTAAATAATTGTATCTATACATGTACAAATGAATTCTTGATCCAGGGCAGACTTCCGGATTGGAGCATGTCACTAATTTCATATAACCTCTTTCCTAAAGTCATTCCCGTCAAAAAATCTGAAAAAATTGAAATTTGAGGAAAAATTTGTACCACAGCCCCTCGACCCCGGGGTTCAGCCCCTTCAAAAGTATCGTGGGCTTGGTCCTGAACATGCAACATATACATGGTAAAAATTTCATGGCGATCGGTAAAGCGGCTAAGGCGTTATTTCAGAACAATCAAATAATTGTATCTTTACGCGTAAAAATGAATTTTTGATCCAGGGGCGGACCCCACGAATTCGAACATGTCTCTTATTTCATATAACCCCTTTCCAAAACTCATTCTCGTAAAAAAATTTAAATTTTTGAAAAAATTTGTACCATGGCCCCTAGACCCCGGAGTCCAGCCCCTTTCACAATATCGTAAAATTGGTCCTGAACATGCAACATTTGCATGGTAAACATTTCATGGCGATCGGTTGAGCGACTGAGAAGTCATTTTGGAATAATCAAATATTTGTATCTATATACATGTAAAAAATAATTTTTGATCCAGGGCTGGACCCCTCGAACTCGAACATGTCAGTAATTTCATATAACCAGCCCCATAAACTCATTTTCGTGGAAAAATTTTAAATAAATTAAAATTTTCGAAAAAATTTGTACCGCAGCCCTTAGACCCCGGGGTCCAGCCCCTTCCAAAATATCGTAAGGTTGATTCTGGATATGCAACTTGTACATGGTACAAATTTCATGGCGTCGGTTGAGCGGCTGAGACGCCCATTCGGAACAAACAAACAGGAATTCATTTTTATATATTACGAGTAGATAGCATACAATTAAATTGCGTTTGTGAAATTGCATGGCCAATTACGATTGTATAACCCAAGAATTTTTGTATGAAATTTTTGATTCTGTTTCGTTCCTCTGGATATGGATTCTCTTTGCTATAATGCAAATATATTTACCACTGTTTGTCATGTTAAAAGCGTTAACGATGAATACCAAAAATGTAATTTAAACAGTTCAATATTAAGTTTCAGATCAAGGTAAATTGTAGTTTATTTACATCATTAATCATTGAGATTATAATTAATCATTTTTATTTCAAATACTTGAACGAAGTATAATTAAGTTTACTTCTTTCAAAGTAATTTCTAATCAATATGTTCATTACCGTAATCAATATAATTTACCCACCCTTACTTGAATGATGAGTTTCATATACCGAGTGTCAAAAATGTAACGGAACGTTCACATATCTCAAAGAGATTTAGTTTTAGTTAAAAATGATGTAGGGTTAAAAAAAATCTTGACAAAAATAAACCTTGATTTCTAAAATTACGGCCCATACGACCTAACGAAGTTGAAATCTTTACGGAGAAAAAATAAAAATTTATTATTCCAAAGCAAAAGCTTTAAAAGTTTTGATGAAAGAATGTTTTCAATTATTTTCTTCCCGTGAGCCCAAAGTTTTCACTGCAATTCGAACTTGCCTACGTATACAAATCATAAGGTACATCCTAATTTTATCTTTCATCTTCAATTTTTGTAATCGATGAAACTAGCCACACTCACTCCAAGGAACAGGTCAATAATTTCATAAGTTTGAATAACTTCTTTAAATATTAATTAACGAATGACACGACATATGTACAAAATTTGATAATATTGAATAAAATACACATTTTGTGATATGGCGGCTCTTGCGCTAATTGTTTTTCTTGCCCAATTTTTTGGCCAATTTAATTTTATAATATCGATTAAATCAAAACGGATTGTGATTCGAAAAAATAAATATTTTATTTTGTACGCGATTCTTGTTGCTATAGTCCTAAACTGTACCGTAGCAGTTGACTATAATCGCACGCAAAATGAGATCGAAAAATTTGAAACACTGACAGTGATTAGATATGTCGCCTCTGCTCATCTACTTTTGGTCGGAATTTATATGAATGCGTTATATTACGCGAGAATCGTTAGGTACAGTGATTTCAGTGATATTCTTGAAAAATGTGTAAGATTACCATGTTGTGACAACAGTCAGCATAAAAAAATACGAAACGCGTGCAGAAACATTATCATTACAATAGCGATTATTTCGTTGGGCTTATTTTTGGAAATATTTGCCGATCCTGGATCAATTATATGATCGTTTTTGTATTATTCCCTTGGATTATTTGAAGGAGTTTCAATATACGATTTTACCATAATTATAGCGGTCGTAACGAATTTATTAAAGAGTATTAACACTGATTTAAAAAATAGCGTTAACTTGTTTAATAAACTGTCAATTAAAAATAAACGAGGCGTTCCAGCTTGGAGATTGTGTGATCATTTGGAACAGTTAATGAATCTATATAGTGAAATTAATGACTTTATCAGTGACCTAAAGCGCTGTTACGCAATATTCGTACTTGCATTCCTATCGACAAAGATGACTAATCTACTTGGGTACATGTTTTATATAACGTATTCGAATTTTATTAACCCAGAGGACTGGCCAAATAACAGATACGTGTTCCTCTTGTTGCTTTATTTAAATTATGTTATTTATAATATTGTACATTTGGTGTTTTTCGTGCAAACTATTGAGGAGAATAATCAGCAAATTAGACGGACGAAAATGCTATTGAACGAGGCAAGAAGTTGGAATTATGAATCAAACGTTGAAGATAATGTAAGTACGAATTTAAATTAATTTGAGCCATATATCAAGATTAGTGTGTTTTCTAGAAGTTGCGGAATTTCGGTTTGGCGATACATTTTTAGGAGAGCTTCTTCTAATTTTGTGAATCCTATAATATATTATCCTGTCCTAGTGTTCAGGACTCGTGTCCTAAAGTGTCATGTAAACTTATTTATGGCACTTGGATGTTTAAATGCGATCCTGAGGCTTTTTATTCAATTATAACTTTAATACCATTTCACAGTTAAACCTAATTCAGTGAATTTCTAAATCAATTAATACACTTAAACGTTTCACAGTAACAAAAATACCATACAAACACGGTTCAATTCAGCTGAAAAGAAAAATGAGCTTACACAAGTAAACTAAAACACTAAATTCTGTTTATTTTTCAATAAAAATATGGTTCTTTAAAATAAAAATTACGAAAAATTATAAGTTCGTATAAAAGTTAATTTATTTCCGAGACATTTAGAAAACATCCTCTGCAGGAATTTAGTTTAGTTCTGTCCAATCTGAACAAATGTTAAGACAGTTTACGCTTTGTTCATTTTTAACTTAAACGTTTTCCAAAATTTTGACTTATTCTTCGGATTCTTCATTTTCCAACTCTTGTTAACCCCGTTAATCTCTTTGGACAAAGAATTTCCGGAGAATCACTCGTTAACTTCATGTTCAGAAAATACAACGTTAGGTAAAATTTTATATAGTAAAGTCAATATTGGATTAAAACTTGTGTTCTCTCTTCTGTCGCTCTATTACCACTATAGTGAAGTTTCCGACAAACTAAAAATGACAAAAAACTTTACAACAGCCAACAAAGTGTAAACCTACACTTTAAAACAAAATGAGTGTGCTTTAGGCCACAAGACTGAAGTAAAACTTCTTTAGCTCCATCTATAAGTGTATATATATATATATATATATATATATATATATATATATATATATATATATATATATATATATATATATATATATATATATATATATATATATATATATATATATATATATATATATATATATATATATATATATATATATGCAACGGTATATGCAATCGTGTTAATTACAAAATTCTTAATATTTATTCCATAGGTAAAATTCTCCAATTGAATTTGGTTTCACAATTTATATTATTAAAAAAACTTAACCGACTTATTATTTAATACAAATTTATATTTTTTATGGTGTTTTTATTTTTATGACTCAACTCAACACTTGACTGCTTGACAGTTTTAATCGAATACTAAATTTCTTTACAAAAAAATACAATTTTAAATCAATTCGTTAGAATACTGTCATGGCGTTAAATGTACTACTAATAATATAATAAAGTACTAGAATGTTATACTATATTGCTAATTAGAAATTGAACGCATTCATTCTACATTACTAATCTAGTACAACATTGAATAATGCAAAGAATGACAGCTCGGCAATAAATAATTTTTTGTTTACAAAGTTGGTGGTACCAAACACTTAATGTTTTCTAGAAGCCAACATATTTGTGCGGTGGAGCAGTTATAGATTTTTTTCATTTCTAAAATTTTGCTATAGTAAAAAGTGTAGTGGCGGTTCGATGGTCAATGACAAGGCATCGTAGAGATGTCTACGCTTAAACGTATATATCGAGTAAAGGTTCCTGATCAAGGATGCGTGTATTAGGTGAGTCTGCACTGATAGTTAATAAATAATCGCTATTTTCAGTTATTTAGGCCGTAGGGGTAGTAAAATCAAGGCACTGTTTTAAAAATTTTGACGGTTTTACTAATTTGCTAACATAAAAATAGAGTGAGACCGATGGTAATTTTGCTGAATTACTGTTCTTTTAGCAAAACGTCTATGACTGTTCCACCGCACAAATATGTTGGCTTCTAGAAAACATTAAAAATTGTCTAGTTAACATGAACCCATATACCGTTAAGCGTAGACATTTTTACGATGTCTTGCCATTGGCCTTCGAACCGCCACTACACTTTTTACTATAGCAAAATTTTAGAAATTAAAAAAATCTACGACTGCTCCACTATATAAATATGTCGGCTTCTAGAAAACATTAAGAATTTTGTAATTAACACGATTTCATATACCGTTAAGCGTAGACATCCCTACGATGCCTTGTCATTGACCGTCGAACCGCCACTACACTTTTTACTATAGCAAAATTTTAGAAATGAAAAAAATCTATGACTGCCCCACTATATAAATATGTTGGCTTCTAGAAAACATTAAGAATTTTCTATTTAACACAGAATTCATATACCGTTAAGCGTAGACATCTGTAAGATACCTTGTTATTAATTATTAATCCTTACTACACATGAATAGTGTAGGTAAAATTTAATCAGGATATTTGTGTATATACACTTTAAGCTTTTGTAAGGTTTTTTGTCAATTTGTCGGAAACTTAACGCTACTCTATTACCGATTACAATTAATGGGATGGCAATACTACCATCATCATTCACCGGATCAACGCGTTGATATTCGTCGTCTTGTAATCCCGATTGGTCAGAAATTAAAGAAGCAGCGCGTATTATATCTGATAGTGGAGTTATCATAAAGCAGTCCACTCAAGATCGTCCCGATATCGTCGCTCGAATTGCGAAACAAATATTTGACGAAATTATCAATGATTTGGATAAAAAAACAGAACTTTGGAAAGGTGGCCGCATATGTATATCATGAATCCTGTAGATCGAATCCATAATCCAGAAGAAATTGATGATCCAATTTCAGCTGAAATTCCAAATACCGACGACCCTGAATTGCGAGAATTAGTGTTAAAGTGGATGATTCATTATTCGTGCGCAGTGGAGTTAAATCGAGATGTTACATGTATAGTCATAAAAAATGGAAAATTGCAGTACTTGAAGTATATCGAAAAGATAAGGATAATCGCCGAGTCACGTGGCCACATATAATGCTTATTTGCTGAAAAAATTTCAATGTCACATCAATGTTGAATATGTTGGAAGGATAGGTCCGGTAAAATCTACAAAGGACACGATTGCGCTTCAATAAGCACACACTTATGTGGAAGGTCGCTGCATTACACCACGTGAAGCATGCTGGCAATTATTTGGCCACAAAATCCAAAGAAAGAGTCGTATTGTTCAGCACTTGAATATTTATTTACGTGGTCAATATTGAATGCAAGATATTGACCAACCCAAGAAGATCTGGCAGATATTGGACAAAAAGGTTCAATGTTAGAAGCGTATTTTCGACATAACCAGGCGTTGAAGCAAATGCGAACAAACCAGAATTACTACTACTATTGGCAAATGCCCGAACAGTTTAAATGGGATGAAAAAACGAGTACATGGGAATCGCGAATCCGTCGATTGCGTGTCATTGGTCGAATACACAACGTAAATTATATAGCTCAACCAGAATGCTTCCATTTGCGAGTACTTCTCTATCATTTGAAGGACGCAACAAGTTTTGATGATCTCCTTACTGTGAATGACATTCGTTATGCGACATAAAAACAAATTTTCTTCGCTCATGGCCTCTCCTTCGACGATCAACAGTGGATAGATGGTTTAGAAGAATCAGCATTGTCCAAAATGCCTTCGGTAATGCGAATACTCTTCGTTCATGTTCAGATTCTTATTTTTGGATGTTCCGAAAATCCAAAAGGTCTCTGGGAAAGGCTCAAAAATCAGTTGGCTAAAGATTTTATTCTGCAAGCACGACGAAATAATAGATCTGAAGGTCGAAATGTTCGTTTCTGGGTGGAACAATATAATATGGACGACATTGACAATTACGAAGATGACCAAAACATGGACGTTCTAAATTCTGGTGAGTCAGCTGCTACTGGAGAACGCATGTATCGGCTTTTGCAAAGAAAGCAGATTGAAATTGTGAACAGTATTTTACATGCAGCCAATGACTCTAACTATGTTGAAACACAATGTTTTTTCAGTTAGATGGACCAGGCGGTACCGTTAAAACCTTCGTGTATAAGACCTTGTATCACTTACTTTGTGGCCAAAATCGCAAAGTAAAATGTATGGCATTTACTGGAATCGCATCAACTCTATTGCCTGCTGGGCAAACATCACACAAGAAATTTGGTCTGAAAGCTCCGCTTTCGACAGATTCAATTTCCAGTATATTAAACCTGGTTCAGTGAAAGCTACAGAACTTGCTCAAGTTGATGTTTTCCTTATGGATGAGGCACCGATGTTACCAAAGTATGGTTTACAAAATATGGATCAGTTGTTGCGGAAAATTTAAGTCGAGGAAGTGATTTCCGTCAGTGCTTACCTGTTCAACTCAGAAGCAACCGTAGCGAAACACTCGATTTGTAGATCAAAAAAAGTCATCTCTGGAAGCATTTCACAATTTTTTCGTTAAAAAAAATATGCGTGTCGATCCTGAACAGGAAGCATTCGGAAAGTATATCCTGAAACTTTGAAATGGAAATCTTCCAAAAACTGACTTCAATGAAATCGAATTACCTGAGGATATAATTTCCAGTGGTAATTTAATCGAAGAAGTATTTGGAAATCGCCTTGCGAATCAAAATTACGATGGAATGAAGGAACGTGTTATTCTGGCGCCGCCGAACAAAAAAGTCAGTACTATTAATGCTGAGATCGTCGATCGTCTCCCAGGAGAATACAAATCGTATAAAAGTCATGATTCTGTGAAGGAAAAGCAGGAAGGAGGTATTGAATCCACGGCAGAATTTCTTAATTCGATTGAAATTGCAGATTTGCCACCCCATGAATTAAAACTAAAGAAAAATACGATAATTATGCTATGCGTAATTCAGATATTTCGGAGGGTATGCGCAAAAGAACACGCCTGATTGGTACCGAATTATGTAACAACGTGGGTAAAGCAAAAATAATTACCGGAAAAAAAGCTGGACAAGAAGTATACATTCCTCGAGTTACGCTCGACTCCAGTAAAGGTCAACTTGGATGTACAATTCATAATGACATCAATTTCCGCTTCGACCAGCGTTTGCGATGACCGTGCATGAATCTCAAGGGCAAACGTTCGAATTTTTTGGCGTATGTTGTACGTAGCATTTTCCTTTGTTAAACGACAAAATAGCTTGAAAGCTCTGTTACCACCTGAAAATGAACGTCGCACGTACAATGTTGTGTGAAAAGGTGTATTGAACGCTCCTGATGAAACTTCTATAAGCCTTGGTAGTGACAGCGACGACGGTTACCTCGGCAACAACGATTTTTATGTCTCAGCCGAATAAAATAAAATGAAATTAAAGTTATTTTGCGAAAGAGATTAAAAAAACTGTCTTTATTTTCACCGAGCATAGCTCAGTCTCCTAGTACTTTCTTTATAAGTTAGGTACATTACATTATTAACGATTTTCAGTGCTCCAAATGATTTAGATTCAGTACCCTTAACAGAGGGAAGATTTAGTCGAAGATGGTAAAGCTCTATATCTCTAGGTAAAACTGCTATTACTCTGTCAATAGTTTTTCCACCAAAATGAGAATTTAAAGATTGCTTATCCCATTTCGAGATCTTGAATACATAATGGTTCGGGATGTCGCTATAAAAAATGACGAGAGTCCTTGTTTATGAGATTATGCTCAAAAAATGCCGTCAAAAGTGGTGCAACTGCTATGACAGTAGAACATAGACATTTCATCGACATTTATATATGCGTTATATTTGAAGCTCAAATAGGCATAGTATGGAACTATAAAATGGTTATCAATAGGAATATTTGAAGATTTCTGAATTAGAAGGAGGATTCCTTCTATATTTGAGGTAACTTTCCATTCCATATCTGTCTCAAAACAAAATTCTTTAGGAAATTGCTTTGAACATTTTCCGGCGACCATACAAACAGAATTACGATTACCTCCTCGTGGAGTTGTCCGTTATCATTTAAATTGGAATCCCTGCTGAAAAAAAGTTATGAATATTTTCCCCAGTTTCAAATTTATCTTCCTTAGCGAGTATAAATAAGCAGTTCTGGTGCTCAATAACATAAACATACGACGATATACGACTGTACAGCGCCGTGATCGTACAGCAGTAGCATGATCGCTGCATGTTGTGATGCATATCGGTGGTCCATCAGAATTCACCCTTGGGAAAGAAAAGATGAATTACCATAGGATCCAAATGTTTTAAAAGGGAGTTTATGCGTTTCAATGTTTTACTATTACTGCGGTAAACAGCGAAATCTATATCAGCTGGAATATTTCTGACTGACCGTCACGATCAAACACAAAAACTAAGGCAACATCCTCAGAATGCTGCATTATATACCCTTTGGCCGTCATGAAGGTTCCGATTAAAAATTAGTGAGACACTATTAACCGGAAGACAGTTTTGATTAGCATCCGCTATTTCATTTTCATGGATCTCTCGAAGTTTTTTATAAGTGCTAGCATATGGAGAAACATGTTGAAGAATCATAGAAATTGTTGACATTACTTCACGTTTGCACTTTGAATTAGCGGGATTGTTCATCCGAATATTTACAGCTGTATCAGTATCGTAGAGAAATAATTCAGCATAACATACATCTCCACCACGCTCTTGATAATTATGACAGTTGAAGGAAAAATCAATGGGAATATTAACGGAAAATCGATGATACACATTCCCAGATATTTTAAAAGAATATACAATTCCCGACATATTCTCAATGCTAGCACCCACCGAACAGAAGGCATTCGTATTATTATATTGTCTTATAAATTCTCTGAAGTTCTTACTTTTATCGTCGATACCAAGAAAGAGTTGTTTACTTTGAAATGGAAAACTTTCCGTTGATGTAGGCAAGTTCGATATTTTTCCGTTGTGGCAACAACTGCTTTTACTTTCATTTAAAAAAAAACTGTATCACAATTAGAGCATTTGACACTTAAATTGCTTAGATTACAGTAATCGGGGTAAACAAAATTTGAATTACCCGGAACAGCTACTTTAAATAAAGACTTTTCTGATAGACGTGCTCGTTTTTGTTGCCTATTTGGTTCACGTATATTAGTATCCGCATTCCTGATAGGAATATACAATCATAAGTGACAACTTCATTGGTTTCTAGAACTATTTTTGTTAGAAAATTGTTCATTCGACGGTCGTTGTTGTTCAATGGAATTGGGCCAATTCTGGATTAGCACAAATTCAGCTACTATATATTTCGGATGCTAATGAACATACCTGACAGGAATATACTATCTGACTTGCTTATGACTTGGACTTTAGAACATTTTATTTCTATTGTTTAATTTGTTGTTCAACACAAATATTATTGAACGATATACTCCGGTATTTTTTTTAAGATAGTATCTTTCAGGGGCTAGTTTGGTTTTCCTCGATGTATGAATGAAAATTTATGAAAATCATAATTTTATGATAAGCACAAATTTCATCAGTTTAGAGGCCTTTAGCAAGTTTTAAAGTTAGGCTTAAATTATTTCTGCTTTTTTTCTAGAAATCGGGTTTTATTTATTCCGTCTTTCAGGCGAAATTTGATATTTTCATTTCCCGTTTTTTCGGCTCCTGGACTAGCACTAATTGTTTCCCGTGAGCACTAATTAGCACAAATTGAGCTTAATCGGTATGCAAAGTTTCATTTTGGTATTCAAAAATTTCCCTGCTGCAGTTACCTGTTACGTTTGCTTTAAACCCGTACTGATGCCATTTATATTTAAATTTGGATGACCATTATCAGCCATTCCCAGAGATCGTGATTCAGATCTACCTTGTATATGAAGTTGGTTATTGAGTCATCTAACCAGCTAGTGTTAATAATGCACGACTTCGGGTTTATTGCTACGAAGTTTTATATTCTCGATGTACTGTTGTCATTTTTACTCAAATTTTGATGGCCATTATCAGCCACTCCCAGAGATCGTTATTCAGGTCTGACTAATACATTGAGTTGGTCATTGAGTCACCTAACTAAAACCACCTACTACTAATAATGCACGACTTTGGGTTTATTGCTACGAATTTTGATCTTCTAGATGTACTGAGTCATTTTTACTCAAATTTGGATGGCTATTATCGGCCATTCGTAGAGATCGTGATTCAGGCCTGGCTTATGCACGAAGTTAGCCATTAAACCACCCAACTAAAACCACCTAGTGCTAATAGCGCACGATTTCATATTTACTCAAATTTAGATGGAATATTAGCCATTTCCGAAGTTTGTTTTCAGGTCAGTGTCCACCTATCAGTAGTCAGGAGAATTTTTGGTTTTTATATATACTAAATTTTGTTGGCCATTGACAACCATATCTGGAGATTGTGATTCAATTCTCGCTTATTCAAGAATTAGTTGATCAAGCACCTAAGTAAACTTATCTAGTAATAATGCACTTAATAATGCACTGCTTCAGGTTTATTGCTACTAATTTTTATCTCAAGTTTCACTGCTGTAAAAGGACATTCTTATTTGCTTCTAAAAGTAGAAAATTCTTAAGTTGATTCGGTATATTTTTTAATCTCTGGAAAAATCACACGATATTTTGTTAATTCATATGAAACTAAAAAAATTCTTATTCGAAATTAGTGGGAAATTCATAAATGGTTTGAATTCATGAGTATGCCGTTTTTACACAAATCCACACTTTTTTATGTGTGTTAGTTTAACACTGTTAAATCCAAAACTAATTGGAAAGCATATCCATTCCAATTGGAGTTTTAGTTCCAAAAGTTAATCTAATTGTAGTTTTGTACATCCCAATGTAGGCAATGCCGACGGAATTCCGTTTACATTCGCGCTCAAAAACCACACTCTTTTTATGGAAAGAAACATGTAAAATACACGGAAATCCATACTACTCACCAAAGAAAAGTGTCAACAAATGCCAGTGTGAGTGTGAATCCCGACTAAAAAGAGAAAAAATCAAATTGGAAATTAGATGGATTTTCGTCGGAATTTCGCTTTTATTCCATATATTTTTCCATACTAATTGCACACACTTTTCCACATGCTACTATATCAGATTTTCATATTACTTTTCACGTTGTGCATTTTTTTGTAAAATTTATTTATTTTTAATTTTTTATGTACAATATACATTATAATTTTTTAACTTAAATGTAATAAATCTCGCCTTTGTATTTACATCTCTCACTCGGCATCCATCTTAAAAAAATAAATCGTCATCGTAAATTTGTACGTGATGATGGAAATTAAATTTTATTACCTATTTATTCCAATGTTGTTGATCGCAATGATGGCCAAATACGGTCATAATTACACTTAAAATTAATAAAATTTTACTTTAATACTTCAAGCACTATTTAAAAAATAAAACAAAAAAAAGTTTAGAAATAAAAAAATAGTAACATGTTCATTCGTCGACATGTCTCACGAAACTGTAGAGTGGATACAAAACAAATCTAATAAAACATCAAAAAATTGCAAATCAGAAAGAGAAACAAAATTGGTTTTACTCAAAATCGATTTTTTGTGTCTTTGATAATTTGTAGTACGGAATTGAGTATGGAATTGAAGCTGTTTTTCCACACATTGGGAAAATTGCATACTGGGATGTTAAGTAAAAATTTTCTTTGTACGATTTAACAAATTAAAGTTATATTTGGAGGAAAGAAAAGTATTTTATTTATAAATATGTTAGAATAATATGTAGAATATGGTCGTTAGTTTTTATATCTCTTTTTAAATAAAGTATAATAAGATTCATTCAAGAATTATTTATTATTTTTTAAATAATTAATATATTATACTTCAAAATTTATTAATCAATTTACACGAAATTATATATTTATTTGGGCTTGTAATATAATAAATTGATTTATCATGTGCAATTGGCAATTAAATTGCCATTTTATATGTCGTTTACCATTTTCTTTAAAACTAAATATAAATTCAAAAATTTGTTGCAAATTTGCTGATCTGGTTGGGAAGTGGCAATCAGACTGGTTGGATGAGCAATTTAGCATCCTATTAGAAGTGTTCCCGGAACCTGAGTCCAAATCTCTGGAAAGAAGTGTTAATGGCCATTTATCATTCTCGTCCAAACTCAAATTATTCATTCAAAAAATCGTTGCAAATTTGCTGATCTGGTTGGGAAGTGATAATTAGGCTGATTGGAAGATCAATTTAGCAACCTATTAGAAGTGCTCATGGGACTTAAGTCCAAATCTGTGGGAAGGCGTGTTAATGGCCGTTTATCCTTTAGCAAATAATTTTTGAATTAATATTAGAGTTTGTATGAAAATGGTAAACGGCCATTAAACGCCTTCCCAGAGATCTGGACTCACGTTTTGTGGGTACCTCTAATAGGCTGCTAAAATGTTCATCCAGCCGGCATAATTGCCACTTTCTAACCGGGTCAGTACATTTGCAACTGTTTTATGAATTTATACTTAGAGTTTGGACGAAAATGGTAAACGGCCATTAAATCACCTTCCCAGACATTCGAACTCAAGTTTCGAACGCGCATCAAATAGGTTGCTAAATTGCTCATCCGGCTAGCCTGATTGCCACTTTCCAACCAGATCAGCAAGTTCGCTACGAGTTTTTGAATTTATAATTAGAGTTTAGACGAAAATGGTAAACGGCCATTAACACGCCTTTCCATAAATTTGGACTCAGGTTCCGGGAGTACTTCTAATAAACTGTTAAATGGTCCATCCAGCTAACCTGTTTGAAAATTCCCAACCAGGTCAGCAAATTTGCAAGGAATTTTTGAAGTTATCATTGAAATTTGGGCGAAAAGGATAAACGGCTATGAACACACCTTCCCAGAGATTTGGACTGAGGTTCCATGAATACTTCTAATAGGTTGCTAAATTGCTCGTCCGCCCAGCCTGATTGCCACTTCTCAACTAGATCAGCAAATTCGCAACGAATTTTTGAATTTTTAATTAGAGTTTGAATGAAAATTGTAAATGGCCATTAACACGCCTTCCCAGACATTTGGACTCAGGTTCCGTTAACACTTCTAATAGGTTGCTAAATTGTTCGTCCGGCCAGCCTGATTGCCACTTCTCAACCAGATCAGCAAGTTCGCTACGAGTTCTTGAATTTATAATTAGAGTTTGGACGAAAATGGTAAACGGCCATTAACACGCCTTTCCATAGACTTGGACTCAGGTTCCGGGAGTACTTCTAATAAACTGTTAAATGGTCCATCCAGCTAACCTGTTTGAAAATTCCCAACCAGGTCAGCAAATTTGCAAGGAATTTTTGAAGTTATCATTGAAATTTGGGCGAAAAGGATAAACGGCTATGAACACACCTTCCCAGAGATTTGGACTGAGGTTCCATGAATACTTCTAATAGGTTGCTAAATTGCTCGTCCGGCCAGCCTGATTGCTACTTCTCAACTAGATCAGCAAATTCGCAACGAATTTTTGAATTTTTAATTAGAGTTTGAATGAAAATTGTAAATGGCCATTAACACGCCTTCCCAGACATTTGGACTCAGGTTCCGTTAGCACTTCTAATAGGTTGCTAAATTCCTCATCTGGCCAGCCTAATTGTAACTTCTCAACCAGATCAGCAAATTTGCAACCATTTTTTTAATTTGTAATAAAATTTTGGACGAAAATGGTAAACGGCCATTAACACGCCTTCCCAAAGACTTAGACTCAGGTTTAGTGACCACTTATAACAGGCTGCTAAATTGGTTATCCGGCCAGCCTGATTGCAACTTCCCAACCAGATCAGCCAATTTGCAACGAATTTTTGAATTTATATTTAGAGTTTTGATGAAAATTGTAAACGGCCATTAACAAGCCTTCCCAGAGATTTGAACTCAGGTTTCGGGAGCACTTCTAATAGGTTGCTAAATTGCTCATCCGACCAGCTTGATTGTCACATCCTAACCAGATCATCAAATTTGCAACGATTTTTTGAATGGATAATAAGAGTTTGGATGAAAATGGTAAACGGCCATTAACACGCCTTCCCAGAGATTTGGACTCAGGTTCCGTGAATACTTCTAATTGGTTGCTAAATTGTTCATCCAGCTAGCTCGATTGTCACTCCTCAATCAGATCAGCAAATTTGCAACGAATTTCTGAACTAGTATTTAGAGTTCGGACGAAAATGGTAAACGGCCATTAACACGCCTTCCCAGAGATTAGAACTCTTTTTCCCTAAGCACCTCCAATAGGTTACTAAATTACTTATTCATCTAGTCTGGTTGCCACTTCCCAACCAGGGTAGAAAATTTGCAATTTATATTTAGAGTTTGGACGAATAAAGTAACCGACCGTTAAATCGCCTTTCCAGAGATTTGGACTCAGGTTCCATAAACACCTAAAATAAATTGCTAGATTGCTTATCCAGCTAGCTTGATTCCCACTTCCCAACCAGGTCAGCAAATTTGCAGCGAATTTTTGGATTTCTATTTAGAATTTGGACAGAAATGATAAATGGCCACTAACACGCCTTCCCAGAGATTTAGACTCAGGTTCCATGAGCACTTCTAATTGACTGCTAAATTGCTCATCCAGTCAGGGATTGCAACTTCCTAACAGGTCAATAAATTTGTAACGAATTTTTGAATTTATAATTAGTTTTTGGACGAAAATGGTAAACGGCCATTAGCACGCATTCCCAGAGATTTTTATTTAGCCGTGACCACCCAGGATAGCAAATTCGTTGCGAAGTTTTATGATTCCATTATGATTTTGAACGAAAATATTAAAGTAGAAAAGAAACAATAAATCTAATCAGAATTTGCATGAGAATATTAGTTAATTATTGACTAAAATGGTGGTAGTTTTGACTATCCATTAAAAGGTTTGCTACTTTGAAAACTTATTTGTGTAAAATAATTCATAAACTTCATCAATACAAGTTTTATTAATTTATATCTCTTATTTAAATATTTAGTTCAATAAAATAAAATGAAAATGATGAAATGATTTGATTTAGTACTCTTATCTTATTTGTAAATTCATAACAGTGTACTCCATTCCTAACACAAGCAAACTCAATTAGAACCTCATAAGAAAATAAATATTCCAATAGGATTTGTATACGTACACGTGTGGAAAAAAATGCAAAATGGGCATACGCATTTTGAGTTCAGTATATTCGGTTTGCATCTCGTCTGTTTTAGTACAAAATTTTGGTTGCAAATTTAGGGTTATGTTACTATTATATTTTTTTCTTCGTCATTTATCAATTAAAATTTTAATTTTTACTTTAGTTATAAGTTACGATATTTTTCTGCCATTTTAATTAAGATGATTTGATATATGTCTAATAAATCTACTGATAAAATTTGCTCGATTTGGTTAAACTTATCTTGATGTGCTTGTTTTTTAAATATCGTCAATTCAATGAATATATATCTGTCTCTTGTTATTATCTCACTTTTATTTTATTTCAATGTTTTGTGTTCTATGCTTTATAACTAATTAAAATAATGTGAAATGAAACATAATATTTTACTTTCATTGACAATTTCGTAAATTAAAAATCATAACAGTGTACTTCTCAACTATATAGAAAGGCTTTAAAACTTCAATTGGAATTAGCAGAAGTCCAATTGGATTTGTATACGTATATGATTTTAATATATGGAAAAATCTATGGAATACTTCACAGGCCCGTACTCGTAAGAGCAAAATTAAATTAAAAAAAAAAATTGCAGAAAGCGATCAATCAAATCAAAGCTTAATTAAATAACTAAGAAGAAACAAATAATTACTTGAAAAGAATGTAAAATTTCGATTACGTATAAACGGAATGGAATCATGATGGATTTGAATACCAGAATTTGTTCTCTTTTAAAATCGATATCTTGAAATCGGGGATTTAGACTTCCGGGATTTTTAATTCCGTGTTTTGATTTCCAAGATATTAAGAACCGTGATTTTGAGACTAATTTTTAGGAATCATCAAATACAATTTGTTTTATACTGATATTAGGCAAAACAAGGTGTTGTTTGGTAAATTAAGCGTATTGCGATAAAAATACAACTTCAAATAAAAATTGTGCAATTTTACAAAGAAATAACACATTTAAGATCGCTTTTGTTCGCTTATGTTTCAGTTTTCATAGTTGGTACTTAAAAGCAAACGCGTCATATTGTATTTCACAACAATTTTTTTTTATAAACACTACGCAACGATCAAACTATTTTCACTCTGGTACAAGTAGAAATTTATTCAATTAACTAATTAAACTCAATTAGGACAAATAATTAATAGTAATAGGTAATTAAATTTTTGTATTTTTACAAAAAAAAAATCGTTTCTCGCAATTCATCCAAAAATTGGGTTACATAATTTAATTTGTTAAATAATCGTAATATATGGGATACTAGCACAGTCCATCGTGAATCGCTTTTAACAAAGCCATTAAAATGAAATTCGGTATTTTGAAAGTCATAGTTTGTGTGACCCAAATATATGGACTATTTAAATTTCGGGTGTCTACGAAACATGGCGTAATTAACCTTGAAATTATTAAATTTTATCGATTCTATTCGGTTTTTGTTTTGTTATTTTTAAATTTGATGATAATTTTATATTACTTTGCGATATTTGCTTTTTCTACCGGAGCCATTGTTTTTGAAATTTCTGGTTACGCAATTTTTATCACTATAGCTTTTTCAACCAGCTTGATATACTACGACACCGTGCTAAAATTCGACTACGATTGGCCTTTGTATAAGGTACTAAATAAATTGTACATTTTGAATCGTACACAATTAGAGGATGGGTTGAGCATACCACGGGTTCGAAAGTTAAATCAACTACTGAATTTAAACTTTCGCGGTATTGTATTATGTATAGTGTGTCAATATGCAACAAACATTTTATTGGTTTACACTTTTTTTTATCCCTTAGTGATTCTTACATTAACTTTGTATTACATTTTAACATTTTTTTTACTATTCAGTGTTATACTGGTTCTACCAGTGTTTATTATATTAGTTAATTGTTTAAGAAATAATTTACAAAACTCTATTATTAGCTGTGAAACTAAGCCTCAAAATTGGGATCACGTGTGTGATGAACTTGATAAAATATTACGGAATTGTTCACAAATTAATAAATTAATTCAGTTATACAATCAACACTTCGGCCGCAGAGGTATTATGTTTCTGGCCGCAACTATTCTGGGCACAACATGTGGTAGTTTTTATTCCTGCTATGTTGTGCTGTTATTACCAGAGAGTAATCTCTCTGCCTATTACGTGGTCTCGGGAATATTTTATACCATCTATCATATTTGTATAGTCTTTGGATATGTCAAACTATGTGATTTGTTCTATGACGAAACTAACAAGGTCGTCGACACATTGTTTGAAGTGAAACGAGTTGCATCTTTTATCGATCGAAGATTTATTGAAAAGGTAAGCATACGTTACGTTGAAAATTAAAAAATTCTTAAATTTCATTGTTGCGTTTGCATCATAGGTTAGTACTATTATTTACTTAGGGAATAGTGCACTTACTACGCGTGGGGGCTCAACCACTATTTCTAACTAAATATGTATGAAAACGAAACTAGACTTATTGTCGTATAATTTAATGCTTATAAATATATAGTCCCCAGAGCACACCATTAAGCAGTAGTTAATAAAAAATGGAGGGGCGTATTTGTTGTGGCCAACACACGACTTCTATTCATCATTTTCGATATCGCTTCTTCCATATTTTTCATATCGCGTCAGTTCATTTGTTTGCTTCAGACATTCCACAAGAATATCAACATCTTCCGATTAATCGATTCCTAAGATCAATATGTCGTGTGTTGTGTCTAATCTCCAACCGTAGTTGTCGGCTTTAAAACCACATATTTTTGGCTTTAATACCGAAAAGCTTCCTATAATTTTTGTTTAACAATAAACGTCATTTCCTAACAGAAAATTAACACTTGATTTAGTTTTTTGTAAATGCTTTACTTTTCAAAATATTTGCAAAAGACAAAACGATTTTTTCAAAATTTGTTATCTCCGCTATGTTAAACTTTCTAAAATATTGGCAAGAAGCGAAATAGTTCCTATGAAAGCTACCACACCGATTTATACAACACCGATGTATGCCAAATTTATCTAGAACTAAAGTTTGAAGTTTTGTGCCGATCATATAACCTGGTTTATATTACCGTACATAAACCGTAAAGCTCCTATGGAAGCTGCCATTTTCTGTAGGAAAATTTAAGGAAAAAAGTTAGATATGAGTATTTATCCAAATCAGCCAATCTTGTAGATTTAGAGAGAACACGGAAAGGCAGAATCCAAATAGAAAACAACTTTTTCGGACTTCGGTAGTATAGCGAATGGTATAAATATGCAAAAATCTTCCCTAGGTGAATTTTACCGAAATTAGCACTCTCCGATATCGATTCTGGACATTTTTTTTGTTCCCTTATCCAATTTTTATCAACATCGGGTGAGTAGAAAAAATAATTAATTAAAAAATCTCGGGCCTCACCCAAACGACATCCAAATCGTTTAAGGTGGAAGAAAATGTGAAAAGGGGCTTAAATTCAAAACGTTAATTAGATAGCAAATGCTATAAATAGTAATTGTTATTCAAATCTACCAACATTTTAAAAAAAAACGCGAGTAGTGCAACCATAGAATGTCATCGCAACACAAAAAAAAACAACATGGTGCAATATTCCGCAAGATGGTGGAACGTACCACCAGATATCAATTTAAAGAAAAATACAGAAGCTAATGTATCAAAATGACGCAACATGGTACAAAAGCGCACAACATGGTGAATCATCATGCAACATCAACATTCTGTAATATGACGAAACATAGTGAAACATCACACAATAACCTTCAACAATATGTAACATCAAGCAATAGGGTGTAACATCACACACCATTATGCAATATTCCGAAACATAGAGCAACATCCCACAACATGGCGCAACATAGCGCAACTTGTTTAACATCACAAAATTTTGCAACATGTCGCAACATCATGCAGCAGGCCATCCGGAGGACTAATAACTGAACTATCCAGAAACCAGAACTCCTTATTATCGTTCCCTTGCATTCGAAAACCTTGTCCCGTCAAATTTTATCAAATACGTTTAAGCAAAATAAAGTATTAAAAGAAGGCCCCGATCGACGACGCAACATAGTAGCACATCTCATAACATCCCTCAAAAAGTTGCAACATTAAACAGTATGACGCAAAATGATGCAACATCTTATGACAAAGTGCAATATCTCGCAATAGAGTGCAGCATCATACAACATGGTGCAACATATTACAACATGATAACCCATCCGAAGGACTCTTAAATAAATTATCCAGAAATGAGATCAACTTGTAGTCGTTTCCCTGAACACGAAATGTGTAACGAAATCCCGGTTTGGTATAAAAAATCCCGATTATTAGGAAATCCCGGTTCGAATTTTTAAAATTGGACATGTGGGAAAATGGTACTCTCAAATGCTTTCTTGACAAAATTCAAAAATGAGTTTGCGATAAAGTTCTAGAAAATGGCTAATAGGGATGGAATTTAGCTATTTCTTAACAGATTATGTTGATATTCGATGCGGGCGATGGAAATGGGGTTCTAAAATGATTTTTCGATAAAGCGGTCAATATATATGGAACTAGGCCATTTCTAAGCCGATTTTGTTGAAATTCTACACGTGCGGAACTATGCCATATTTTAACCGATTTAGTTGAAATTCGACCCACATGTCTATTGTCCTAAATGGGATTCAAAAAATGCGTTTTTGATAAAGTTCTGGAATAAGGTGGATAGGGATGAAACCTGGGCATTTTCAACTCGATTATGTCGAAAATCGACAAATGGGATCTAAATAGGTGGTTGCGCCACAACACCCGATTCGTATTAATTCAATTGGTCTGCAACAAAACAAGAGACATGACGTACAACGCAGCAATCAACATAACCATCTATAATGCATAAATTTATATTTGTGTAGTATGACTAATATGTTCATAATTATGTATTTAGTTTTTTTTACTTTATTTGCTTGTTATATACACAATATATCGATTATATACATATACTTTTACATAACAAATTATTATATATCATAAAATTATTTATATACTTGTAATACGGTTTATATTTATAATGACTTGCCGAGTTGATGAGTTAAAATTGTAAAATTAAAAAAAAATCAGTCTTTTTACAACCAGTGTTCTGCTCATATTATTATCAAGAGTGTAATTAAATAAAATTTATTACAACTATCAATTTAAATAGTTCGTGTTTTTATTTTATATCTTGTGGTACAACTATAAGGGAGCAATCCTTATAGTTCGTTTAGTTTCATAATCCTTGGCGATTATTTATGGTCCTTCGAGCCGGATCTTATCCGACAATTCAAGTGCAGTGCAAAAGCGGTACAGTGATTAAACTTTCTCGTGAACAATACGCATTTAATGCCGTAAGTTTTTGGTGCCGTAATAATTTAGACAGAATATTTAGTGCCGTGATTTTAAGTGCAGTGCAAAAACGTTATAAAAATAAACTATTTACAACACGTTATACAGTGAATAATACCCGTTAAGTGCTACTCGATAGTGTAAGATCGCATTTCATCGAAATGTGGACTAGCAGTACCAACCAACGATTCCCTAACCTGGCGTATGCAGAAAACGTTAAGTAGAACAATTGTCTAAATTCTTTAATTATATAAAAAAACCGAATTTATTAGCGCGTTGTTTTTCGTACGGTGTTAATTGTATGATCTTGACGCGCGATATGGCTGAGTCAATTATTGCAGCACGAGGTACTATTCTTGCATCCGTTACTAAAGTGCAAGTGTGGGCTAGTAAAATTTCTGATAGTACCACAGCTGAAGCAATCGAAGTTCGTATCTTTAAACTCGATGAGCATTCTAAGGATTTTAAAACATTGGAAAACCAATTAAATTCGTTTCCCGGTCAGACATCAAAGTACGATGACTTTGAAGATACATACTTTTCTGTTCGTGAACTTCTAATGCGGTCATTACGTAAAAAACAGGTTGAGTCAAATACAAATGTGTCCGAAGCTGCTATGCAACCAACGCTAGTAGAGTTGTTTACCCAGCAAAAAACATTCTTTGAAAATTTAAATTCAACAACAACTCAATTGGCGGATCGCACCTTACTGAGTCACGACCCTGTAAAATTACCCAAGCTTGAATTTGCAAAATTTGATTGTCTTCTGCTTTTAAGGATTCGTTTGCGTCTTCAATCCATAATAATCAATCGTTATGTAAGATCAATAAATTAAAGTTGCTTAAAAGCCTTCTAACTGAAGGGCCCTTGTCATTAATCAAAAATCTGACCGACATCGAGACAAATTACGATGAAGCGTGGAACAAACTACGATCACACTACGATAAAAAACGCAAAATATTGACATCGTATATATCAACATTTCTTGATTTACCCGCAGCATTAAGTGGGAAAGCCTCTGATATTCGCTCGCTTTGTGATAGATTCGACGAAATTATAATCGGGATTCGGACAATGGGTGACGAGGCGAAATATCGCGACGCATGGCTGATTCAAATTATTTTGCGAAAGCTTGATAGGGAGACAAAGCAGTTGTGGTCAAAGGAGACAACCGATAAGGATTTCCCAAACCTCTCAGATTTTCTCCGAATTTCTGAATACCAGGTGTGATGGGCTTGATGACGGAGAACTGGATAGTCAGGTATTACGAAGCCGACCCTTTTCAAATTTAAATAATTTTTCAATTAGTAAACCAACTTTTAAGGCCGCGACGTTACACTCAAATGTCTCATTATGTCCGTGCTGCAATGCAAACCATCATCTTTTTCGTTGCCTTAGATTTCGAAGCTTTAATATCAACCTTAGACGAAATTTAGTTAATCAATTAGGAGTGGGTTACAATTGCCTACGAATGAACCATTCAGTACGAGACTGCCCGAAATTATCTAACTGTCGAATTTGTAATAGCCGTCATAACACGTTACTTCATGGAGCAGAGTCAGTTAATTCTCAATATCAAACTAATCATTCACAGCAGAACAGTCAGTTAATAAATCGAACACGTCGAGTCACTTTAAATCATTTAACCACCCTCAGGCAAAGCAATCACGAACAGACGAGCAAGGTCACACATCATCACAGTTAAATACACCAACAGCGTTTCCAATCACCAATCAACAAGATCTTATACTATCGACAATTTCAAACAATAACGATCATTAAATTCTTCAATATAAACAACCATCACCACAATTAGATGCAGCACCTAATTTGAAAGTATCACACATTCAAGCTACTGCTCTTTTATCCCCGAATTCAATTCCAACAACTAACTCACGTATCGTTTCAAATTCACGGTTCGTGTTATTACCCACCGCCCTCATTTACATACGTGACATTAATGGAATCAACCATTTCGCCAATACATTGCTGGATTCAGGATCGCAATGTACCTTCGTGTCTGAACAATTAGTGCAGCGCCTTCGACTTGGTCGTTCATACGGTTCATCATTTGCTGTAAATGGTCTTGCCGGTACACAAGCAGCAACGACTAAGGGAGTAGTTAATATCAACGCATCATCAAGGAATTCACCACTCAATAGTCTGAATTTCAATGCGTTTATCCTGTCGCGGATACTTACGCTTAATCCTTATCACGATAATTTATTAGAACACCAATTCAAATCACTGGAGTTGGCTGATCCGAATCTCGGAACTAAGAGGGAAATTGATATTTTATTTGGCGTTGACATATTTTTTGATTTATTGAATTCAGGAAAATCGTCTTATCAGGACACACGCACGCCCAGTCTACCATTTTTGGATGGATGCTTCTAACGCCTCAAGTACGAGAGGATCATTCAATCAGCTCGAGTTCAGCAGTTGTTAACACCGCAGAGGATGTAAACTACACTCTTCAACGATTTTGGGAGCTGGAGGAATGTCCAACTGCATCGAACATCAACCCACATGATAAAATGTGTGAATCACATTTTATTGAATCTGTTCAACGGAACATGGCCGGAAGATACGTTGTGCGCCTGCCATTTGCCACACCGCGTCTAAAATTAGGTCATTCACGATTTGCGGCTATTCGTCGACTTCTTACTACAGAACGTCGTTTCGAGAGAAACCCTCAGCTTGCCGTCGAATATAAACGATTCATAGATGAATATCTGACATTAGGTCATATGACTAAAGTGCCGAAGAATGAGATCACCAAGAAGGATGAAGATGTTTTTTACCTCCCACATCATGCCGTACAAAAGTTAGATAGCTCGACAACTAAACTGCGAGTGTCTTTGATGGCTCATGTAAGTCTACTTCCGGTTTATCAATTAATGATATTCTACTTACTGGACCCACCTTGAAAGACGATCTGGTCACTATCATTACTCGTTTCCGACAGCACCGAATTGTTTTTTCTGCAGACGTCGAAAAAATGTATCGACAGGTGCTCGTAGCCTCACCTGATGATGATTATCAGCGGATGGTCTGGAGAAACAATCCCAGCGAAGAAATTGAAACGTATCGATTAAACACAGTAACATATGGGATGTCATGTGCGCCATTTCTAGCTGTTAGGACTCTGCAAAAAATCGGTGATGATAATGCCCAACATCATCCAACTCTTTCCACAATCATTAAACGCGACTTTTACATCGAGGACCTACTTTCCGGATGTGAAAGCCCGAATATTGCAATTGTTATATTTCAAGAACTCTGCACAGTGATGAAAGGAGCTGGTTTCATTCTGCGTAAATGGAAATCTAATTCACCGAAGTTTTTGTCCGCCATTCCTTATGAGCTTAAGGAACCTACGATACTAACATTTGATGATAACACCGCTTCCATAAAAACCCTCGGCATACGGTGGAATCCCGTGCGAGATGTTTTTTCATTCGTGATAAATATATCAACGGTCGTAGCGAACTCTAAACGAAATTTACTGTCTGAGTTTTCTAAAATATTTGACCCGCTGGGTTGGGTATCTCCGGCGACTATATCAATGAAAATCCTTTTTCAAAAATTATGGATCTGAAACATCGGATGGGATGACGAAATTCCGGCAGATATTATTCAACAATGGATCGAAATAAAACAAACCTTGCCAACACTTGAAGCCATTGAAATTCCACGATATTGTTTCATTTCTTCAACAACAAAATCAATTCAAGTTCATGCATTTTCTGATGCTTCGAAGATGGCATTTGCTGCCGTCCTCTATCTACGCACAGAAGATAGCCAAGGCTGTATCAAAACATCATTAGTTATGGCAAAGACACGCGTAGCTCCGATTAAACAAACTTCAATTCCTCGACTCGAGCTATGTGGGGCCTTTATTTTAATGAAACTGATCAAATTTTGTACTCGAATTTTTAAGGACTACCAGTTTCAAGTATTTGCGTGGACCGACTCCAAAATTGTTTTGGCTTGGTTGTCAACCCATCCACATAGATGAACTACGTTCATAGGTAATCGGACGTCTCAAATATTGGAAGTGATTCCCAAAAATCAATGGCACTATGAACCATCCAGCGAAAATCCTGCGGACATTGCATCAAGAGGGATCAGTCCAAAGGTGTTGCCAAATTCTGTACTATGGTGGCACGGTCCCGAGTGGTTAATTACTCATGAACTAACCTGGCCGTCTAGCAATCCTACACAGTTTGAGACAATATGCAAAGAGCGACGAACATCTCCAGTAGTAACACACATCAACTGCAATCCAATGAAATTGTTTCATCTGTTTTAACCAAGTTCTCATAGTACACCAAGGTTAAAAGAATTATGTCAGTAATTTTTCGTATTTTTTATCCAAGGCTGCATTATATTGACTTGCTTCGAAAGGGAGAATCATTTATCATCAAGAACGTTCAACACGAAACATTCTACAGTGGCATTCAAAAACTTAGTAATGGTGAACCAATTAATCGTAAAAGCCCGCTTATCTCGCTATCACCCTTCATAGACAAGGACGGGATATTGCGAGTGGGAGGACGTCTATCGAATCTTGACTGCGAATTCAACATGAAACATCCAATCATATTGCCCAAAAACCATAGGCTAACCTGGATGATAATTTACGAAACCCATTTAATTAATCTACATCCAGGGCCAACATTATTGTCGTGTCTGCTGAAACAACGATTTTGGATCATTAACGGTCGCAATGCAGTTCGCCAGTTTTATCTAAAATGTATCAGATGCATACGACAGAGACAAAAAATCACCACACAGCTCATGGGCGATTTACCAAGGCAACGATCACATCATGCCGTCCGTTTACAACAACTGGAGTGGACTACGCTGGCCCAATTAATATTAAGACAAAACATGGTCGAAATAAAATTGCGTTAACTAAAGCATACATCCCACTTTTCATATGTTTCGCAACCAAAGCGGTTCATATAGAATTAGTTTCAGACATGACCACTGAAGCATTCATCGCTACCTTGCGTCGGTTCATAAGTCGGAGGGGGATTCTTGCTGAGATAGTTAGCGATAATGGCACAAACTTCGTTGGTGCAAGACGAGAACTTCAACACCTTTACAACCAATTCCTCAACCAACAATCCAACAAACTAATATCTGATTTTTTTTCGCAGACTATGATTAAGTTTTCATTCAACCCTGCTAGTGCCCCTCATTTCGGAGGACTTTGGGAATCGAACATCAAATCCATTAAGTACCACTTGAATCGAGTCACAAGCGATGCTGTTATGACGTTTGAGGAAATGACAACCCTACTATGCCAAATCGAAGCTCTACTTAACTCACGACCACTGTGCCGGATGAGTAATGATTCTGACGATTTAATGGTGCTCACTCCAGGTCATTTTATAATTGGAAGACCGCCAACCTGCATTCCAGAATCAAACCTTCAGGCAATACCGATGTCACGGCTTACCAGATGGCAAAATATACAACAACGGGTTCAATGCTTCTGGAGGAAGTCGTATCTGGAGTATCTGCATACCTTGCAACAGCGTCCAAAGTGGAAACAACAAACACCAAATTTTGTGATCAATGACATCGTTCTCGTTAAGGGCGATAACTTACCTCCAGCTCAATGGTTACTGGGACTGATCGTACATCTTCACCCAGGATCTGATGGACTAGTTCGAGTGGTGACGATTAAAACAACTAAGGGTGAAATTAAAAGACCTATCGTAAAATTATGTCGTCTTCCAATAAACAGTGAAATTGACGTCACGCAACCAACATTGATGTAAGCTAGGTTAAGTGAGATACTTAACGGCGGGAGAACATGGTTGGGCCACAACACCCGATTCGTATTAATTAAATTGGTCTGCAACAAAACAAGAGACATGACGTACAATGCAACAACCAACATAACCATGTATAATGCAAAAATTTATATTTGTGTAGTATGACTAATATGTTCATAATTATGTATTTACTTTTTTTTACTTTATTTGCTTGTTATACACACAATATATCGATTATATACATATACTTTTACATAACAAATTATTATATATCATAAAATTATTTATATACTTGTAATACGGTTTATATTTATAATGACTTGCCGAGTTGATGAGTTAAAATTGTAAAATTAAAAAAAAATCAGTCTTTTTACAACCAGTGTTCTGCTCATATTATTATCAAGAGTGTAATTAAATAAAATTTATTACAACTATCAATTTAAATAGTTCGTGTTTTTATTTTATATCTTGTGGTACAACTATAAGGGAGCAATCCTTATAGTTCGTTTAGTTTCATAATCCTTGGCGATTATTTAATAGGATTTTAAAATGATGTTTGATAAAGTTCTGGAATATTGTCATTAGGGATGGAACTAGGTTATTTTTAATCGATTATGTTGAAATTCGTCACTTGCGATGGAAATGGGGTTCTTAAATGATTTTTTGGTAAAGTTTTGCGTATCTAGACCTTACTTGTAGAGTTTTAACATAATTAGTAAAGAAATGGTCAAGTTCCATCCCTATCGACCGTATTCTAGAATTGTATCAAAAAATCAGTTTTGAATTCGAATCATTCACTTAGAATTAAACTTGTAACACTCTTGTCTTAAGGAATATTTTGTAATTTTTTTTATCAAATATTAATGAATTTTCTTGATAAAATTTTCCTTTGTTGTGAATGGTGGATTCAATAATTAAAACACAGTCTAATTTAAATTTTATTACAATAGATTTAAATTATATCAATTATTTTATTTCACATTAATTTATATTATATTTTATATAATTATTGTTATTAAAATAGTTAATATATTATTAATTAGTTATAGAATGTTTTAGAAGATAGGAAAGGAAAATATAGTAAGGTATATAAAATTGTTACCGTGTTATCACGTTGAGAAGCAAATTCAAAAAGAACATTATTTAATTTAATTTTAAGTTAATACCGGTCATATCACAATAACAACTTTTATGACCAACTCATACATATTCATGTTGAAATTATATAGCAATTATACACCATACGAAAACTCTGTCACGCTAAATATATTCCAATTCGTTCAAGTCAATAAAATGTTAAAGAAAAATTCTCCCTCATCAATTTTTATCGAAATCGTTAGAACTATATTTTTTCAATTAAATTTGATCGATGTCTAACCAAAGGACCTCCTAAACGGATTTACCCAAAATTATAACTCATCGCAATGAATTTCCGGTATCAGAAACCCCTTATTACCGCAATTTTCATCAAAATCAATTTAGCCGAAAAAAGTTTAAAAGTGGACCCGGGAACACCTAAACAAATTTTGCCGAAATCTGGACCAGCAATTTTTATAAAAATCGTACGAGATGAAAAAAATAGAGAAAGGGACTCAGGCCTAACTAGCGTACTTTCCAGAAATTATCAACCATCGCAATCGATTTCTGGCATACAAAACCCCTCTGTCGCCAAAGGGACCTGGGGCTGACCGTTTGACTCTCTAAATAATTTTTAACGAATTCTGAACAATCACAATCGATTCCTGGCAAGAGAAAAACTCCTCTTAAATAAATTTTAATAAAATCGTGCGAACGAAAAACAATTAGAAAAACGAGACATGGGTCCGAACGGATAAACCCCTAAAGCACTTTCTAAAAAATCAAAACCCATTTCAATCCATTCCGGGTACTCAAAAAATCCCCCTCAGCAATTTTCATCAAAGCCGATTGAGCTGCGGAAACAGAAAAAGAAAAAGAAACTCGAGCCGCACCAGAGGAAGAACTTGGGACCCACTCGGGCCTAATCGTACCCATCGGTGGACCAAATTCAATCTTTCTAAGTTCTCCAGGGGCTCAATTTTTATTATAGTTTTTTGTTAAAAGCCGTCATTTCCGCTTTAATTTTAGGAAGTTGAAATGTACCAGTATTGTTGCAAATACAGAAGTGTTACCAACTTCAGGCTGTAGCAGCAACCAAACGGCTCATTACAGCGCGCTCATTTTTTAACAAGCGTCAGTCTATTATGTTGTTTACAAGCCTACGAAAGCATATTATGTTACGTCGCAGTTAAACAGAGTTATCGAAATGGAATTCAAACGCAACAGTGTTATTGTTTTTTATTTGGCTGGAAAATCGCAACCAGTATTTGTTAATGAGCTACCATATTTACATGTGAACAAAATGTTTGTGTATCGGACTATCACACGTTACAATGATACTGGTACCATCAGAAAACGCCATGGAGGTGGACATCCATATATAGCCACATCGGCAGAAATCGCTCGAAAAGTGTAGGTCAGAATTCAATGTAATTCACGACAAAGCGCAGCTCAATTGGCGAAAAATTTCGTTATGTCTGCTTGTAGCATGAGGACCATTAAAAATGAACTACGTTTGAAGCCCCACAAAATACAAAAAGTGCAAGATTTAACACCTGCACAAAAGGCAGTTCGCTTAGCAAGAACAAAGAGTATGTGTTAAAGTGTTAAAGCACTAGAACGTTGGTGGCGAGCTTGAGAATTTGGTCTTTTCTGACGAAAAAAATTTTACGGTTCAGCAATATGTAAACGTGATCGTGTTTGGTTAAAGTGCAAATCGTGAGACAATTTAGACCAGCGAATTGCCCTGCGAAAGCAAGCGCTTGCATCAGTAATCATTTGGGTTGCGGTAACTGCCACAGGACGCACAGGGCGTAAAGGTAATCCAACATATCAACAGTGAAAAGATTTTAAACTATGCTTTGTTACTTAAGGCACGTAAACAATTCGGTAGAAACCATTGAACGTTTCAACAAGACTCTACACCATCCCATACAGTCCGTGAAATCGAACGTTTTTTACAAGAAAAAGTTCCCAACTTCATTTCTTCACAACAATGCCTACCAATCCTCCAAAGCTATTAAACCCAATGGATTTTTCCATATGGTCCATTCTGGCCAAAGTATTAACTAAAAATATGAGACTCTCGACGCCTTATTGCTCTTCGACGAGAATGGAGCATAAATACCATCAGACCACATTCTTGGACAAACTCGATGCTATTATCCACGATAAAGGTAGCTACGTAGCACAATAACACATTTTTTTATGTGTGTGAAGTTTTTAACAAAAAAATAACAACAATATGTATTCGAATTCAATAAGAATATTCTAGAAAATTGCATGCTTAGTTTCTACACTGTTAAACACATTATTGAATGAGGCAGCTTTACGATATTAGAAAGAGGTGAAACAAGATTTTTGAGTAGAATTTATTCAGTACACTGAGTGGAATAGATTTAACGTCCAATAACAAGGTATTGCAGAGTTTGTATCATAACGCCACTATTATCGGATGAATTCTATAGGCTTAACCTTGCAAATAAAATATATTTGATTTAAAAACGGATTGATCACGACAGATTTTTTGAGTAAATTTCGTTCATTGAATTCGTTGAGTGGCACACGTTGAATGACCAATAACAGGACATCGTAGCGTTTGAACCAAAATTTCATTATATAACCATATAATGACACCTATAGACTTAAGCTTTCAAATGGCATTACTATCTTTCCAAACCAATTGACAGCGCAGAATTTTTTGGAGTAAAACTTAGTCATAGACGTTGTTTAGTGGTAACATTTAATCGGCCAATAACAGAACATCGCAGGATTTTTACCAAAATGCTACTTTTATTAGATAAATCTTTTAAGCTTAACATTTCTTCTTCCTCCTAGAATATAGAACTGATTTTCTGAAGAATTGGTTACGATAGATTTTTTGAGTTTATCTCTTTTTTTATCTATACTTCGTTGAATTTTAATTTCTCTCACTATCTTTCAGTGGACTTCTATCTTTTTCGGTGTTGTTCTTGCCTTCCAGTTTCGACTTCCATTATACGCAGTATAGTAGTCCAGTGCAACGTCGTCACACCAGCGCAATCGGGATCTTCCTCTATGCCGCGCTCCGGCTAGTTGTTGATGGAACGCTTTGTGACGCGTAAGGATTGGTACTTGGCAACGGGGCTCAGCCATTTAACTTGAATCTTCGAGGTTTTTACCTCGTATTTGTGCGAATCATATTTACTGTGCGTAATTTTAATTTGACTAAAGATGAAACGAAAGATCATATGTAGCATTCTTCAGTCATTAGAGGTCAAAATCCAACTCTCACTTCCGATAAAGAGACGCAGATTTTGTTAATTTACACAGCGAAGCGAATTTATCCCGAGGTTCCCGCGAATGATACTTTGCCTGCCAGGCGTCTATATAACTGATGTATGATTATATTGTACTCCCATTATTTTTTCAAAATCCTTCCCATGGTTAAGCACTGGTCAGTGGTTGATCGGTTGCGGTGAAAACCATGCTGATAGCCGCTAAATTCAATAAACGAGTTTTACTCAAATATATCGCGATAAATCCGTTTGGAATTCAAACCAATTTCCTTTGAAAGGTTAGGTCTGTAGAATTCATCCGATAATAGTGGCATTTTTGAACACACTCTGCGATGTCTTGTTATTGGACGTTAAACCTATTCCACTAAGAATCCATGAGTGCACTGAAAAAATTCTACTCAAAAATCTTCCGACGTCAATCCGTTTTAAAATGTCACTGATATCATTTAAAAGGTTTTTTTTTTTTTGTTTTGTTTTTTTTATTTATCCCTGCTATCTGTTCTGGGGCCAAGGCTCTCCCAACCCTTTCGCGGTTTTGCTTATTTACGTCCTTACTTTTTTGCCAGTGTAGGCCAATTCGAGGACGTACGGATATAGGTCCGATTTTATCACCATCTGCACATTGCATAGCTCCATGGAAAGGTGAGCATGGAAGATGATTCGGTCCATGAGTTTTGCACTCCGACAGGGGGTCATAGATGTGTTCCATTCCATCACAAATCGTAATTTGTTGATGAAAATTCCCTTTGCATCCTGCCCCTATCGGGATTCGAACCCGGTATCTCCCGATCCAAACGCCAAAGCTTTAACCACTGTGCCATTTGGTCGGTATTGAAAGGTTAAGTCTGTGTCATCAGTATGGAATGAAATTTGGTTCAAACGCTAAAATGTCCTGTTATTGGTCATTCAAAGTGTGTCACTTAACGAATTCAATGAACGAGTTTTACTCAAAACAATCTATCGCGACCAATCCATTTGGAAATCAAACCTTGTTTATTTGCAAGGTTAAGCATATAGAAATCATCCGACAATAGTAGCATTTTGGTACAAACTCTGCCAAGTTATGTTATTGGCTATTATAAGTAAACTAAGGGGTGACATGTTATAACAACAAATTTTCGTTATTTTATCGAAGGTTATGTCTCGCTTCTTTAGAATAAAATGTGACACTATTTCACATTTGATATCAGTTACGAGGTTGCTAGATGGAAAAATTTTGGTATTCTACTCCGTTTATATCACCAAATAATTTGTTTTCGATACTTGAACGAAATTAGAGAAAGACAACTTGTTCGCATTTGTACTAGTAGGTTGTGATAGCATTAGAAACGAAATAATTCATAAATGAAACAGTTTCCCATTTCAGTTTAGAAAAACGAGAAATAAACTTCGATAAAGTATCGACAATGTGATGTTATAACATGTCACCCCTGGTAGTATTGCTTTATGATTTGTTGATCATACGTCCTAAATTTATTATCGAAAAATTCGGTTTATTAACATCGAATTATATATTCTCACATTTCATTTTTTTTGTACAGATATGAATTTTTTATATTCTTTTTATTTCTTAGTTTTATAACATTATAATATTTATTTATAATTATTATTTTATTAATTAATTATTATTATTATTAACTAAATATATTTTTAATCAATTAATTTAATTAAATTTTAATTCTTTATCCACCATGTACAATGGTGGTGTTGTGTGGCATCGAGGTGTGTGGCGGCTAAATCTTGTAAAACTGATTGAAACGAGAAACTTATTTTACAAATAAAATTTATTCGTTCTTCTTTGGTCTCGTCTTCGCCGTGCCGCTTTGCTTGCGTTTTGTAATGCTCGTCGTGCTGTTCCGTCTTGCGTGTATATGTAGATCTATTGATGCATTTACTCTGTTTGCACGTACAGAGTGATGAATGATGAGTTAGCGATGAGTTTGCCAGATGTTGTTTGCAATATGTACGATTAGAATATTGGTTTGAAATATTCTAACCGCTACATCACCTCCCTCCAGATGAGCCACACAGTGAAGAAGAGTGTCGATCAAAGCTATAGTCGTGATACCGAAGGATACCTGTCGATATGCTCAACACGGTAAAGGTTGGGCGTAAGTCCGTTGTTGATGTCATATCTTATCTTTCAGTATAGTTGGATTAGCTGATCGATTTATGACTGATAAATGATTGTGCGATCGTTTGATAAATTGGTTAGTTGATGTACCGAAACATATCCGTCCTTTAAGACATTTATCTTTCCGGTAGTAATTAAGTTGCTTGTTGGTGTTAGGCAGTAGTTTGTATGCAATGTGAGCTTAAGATTTGCAGAAGCTCAGTGCATAGCTGCGAACTGTGTGTGTAATCGGTCGTTAAGTTGACCGGTAATCCGAATTGAAAAATATAGTTTTCAAAGTATACGAGAGTTTGCCGATGGCGAGTGAATTTGTTTTCCCCAGTTTAATTGTTAGTGTCGATCGTGGCTAGTTGTTGATATACCGAGGGATATCCGTCACTTGTGATATCTTATCTTTCGGTATTATTTGCATGATTATGTAGCCAGTCGATCGCGAATGACCGCAAGATGTGCGAGTCAAGAAACTGGTGTGGGGAAAACAAAATTATATGGAGGTTGGGGTCACTGTGGAGGTGAGTGGATTTTGTTTTGACTAATTCATGGACCCATGGATGTTGCATGATCCACGCAAGAGAGAACGACAGTTGGCATGGTTGTGGTGTTCACAGCACCATGCGCGTCGCTGAATTATGGATCATGGAAGCATGATCGCCGCTGGATCATAATAATTGCATGATCAATAGCGACGCTAAACGAAAACGAATGTGAACTAGTTGGTGTTGTTCACAGTATGCGTACCGCTGAGGAATGGGTCATGGAAGTTGCATGGCCCATGTATTAAAACAACACATTAATATTTTATTTACAATAAAAATTAGGAAACAAATAAAAAATATTTGTATTGATAGCAGTCGTGTCACTGCTTCGCTGTTGTTGTTCGCTGATGGTTGGAGACGAACTGATTGAAACGAGAAACTTATTTTATAAATAAAATTTATCCGTTCTTCTTTGGTTTCGTCTTCGCCGTGCTGCTTTGCTTTCGTTTTGTAATGCTCGTCGTGCTGTTCCGTCTTGCGTGGATATGTAGATCTATTGATGCATTTACTCTGTTTGCACGTACAGAATGATGAGTTAGTGATGAGAATATTGGTTTGAAATATTCTAGCCGCTACAGTTTCTATTTAATTGATTAATTTAATCTTATTTTAGATAGTTGTTGGAAACGTAGATAGTAAGAAATAGACGCGCTCCAAGAAATGGCTTCATTTAATTATCATATGGAAAGAAATTTTTTGTTCTCATCACACACTACCATTTTTTTTGGCTAAATTTCAAATGTTTTTACGATATACTGAAGTTTTGAAATGAAAAAAATTAAATGCGGCCAAAAACCACTGGAATCTCCCAATTTAGTTAGTTAGTGTTTTAGTTTAGTTGTTGTTACTTTAGCGTTTTAAATATGTATTGCGTTAGCGGATATTTTCTCATCCTACTACGCGTTACCCAATATTTCCGAACATTGGATGAACAAATGTGGTCAATATTGGTAATTGACCTTATTTCTAAATTATCTCGAAATCATTTAATGCTAAATAATCTCTCAATTATTTTAATTGTGTTTTGGTTAATATTACCAAATCATACTCTGATGATTTTAATTATTAAACATAATGCTATAATCGCCCAAAATATCGAATCATTAAGTTGTTCCTATCTGCAGTAAGTTGCCATACATCAAAATGAATTTTGGTATTACCAAGTTCATGATTTTTATGGCTCAAGTGTCTGGCTTAATGAAGTTTCGTGTACAAATATCTAATGGTGATGTCCGATTCAAAGTTATAAAATTGTATCGAATATATTCAATATTAATGGCCATTTTGTTAAATGCATCAAATATTGCATATTTCGATATGGTATTGGAAAATGATGAGACGTTTGCTATACGAATTATATTCTGCACGATTTTCTTGGCTTTTCTCGTAACAATAAATGTAACATTCTACGATGTAATTGTAAAATGGGATTTTGACCGAGAAATCTACGAAAGTTTAACAAATCTTTTTGAGTATCACGAACGATTCGTTGACAATTTGAACGAGAAGCGAGTACGAAAATTAACATTCTTGGTTACCTTACATTTCTGTATAGGAACATTTTGGTTTATGTGCGGATACGTGATGGATTTGTACGATTTTTATGGCTTTGAAGTGATTTGTGCATTACTCATATTTTACTTTATTGCAATTTTACTATTTAACATAGTGATAGCACTGTGCGTGATTACTGTAATGCTAAATTGTTTAAATAATAATTTGAATAAATGTGCTCGTATTAGTGAAGTTCAAATGACGGGAAACTATCGCATTTGTGATGAAGTCGATCACATATTAGAAATTCTAACGAATATTAATAAATTTGTCTGTTTATTTAATCGAAACTACAGCCGACGAGTTTTTGTACTTTTGGCTGTCAGCATCGTAAACTCATCTTGCGATATTTTTTGTTCATACTATGCGTTGCTTTTAGAACCAGCGAGTGATATTAGTGATGACATTTAAGCGAGCTTAATACTGTCTGGCATATTCTATACCGGTTTTCAAATTTGCTCTTTAATTGGGATCGTGAAAATCTGTGATTTGGTGTACAATGAAATTTTTCGGTTGGAGTATACTGTAATCGAGTGGAGTACCCAAGCAAATGCTATTGATTATCGACTTAGCGAAAGCGTGAGTATTTGAAACAATTTATAATTTTATTAAATGTCTTTTAATTAACAATCGATCTAGATTTGAACGACAACGTAAATCAGATTTAACTTTTTGTGCATTCCCTTAAGCACATTCATATAAAAATATGTAGTTTAATTTATCGATACGTGGTGGATTGTGGATTAAAAAGAGATCTGCACAAAAATTCCGGTCCGGCGAAACGGAACTTAAGGAAAATATATATTATATTTTTTTTTCCAGCCTACTTATATTTTCAATTTTTTTATTCTGTTTTACTACAAAATCCTTTTCACAAACAATTCCATATAACCGGAAATTGCCTCCTGTGGCCCAATTCTGGTAATTCCCTGGGAATAGGGAACTGGGGAATGAATTTACATATAATTTATGTTTAAATTATCTTTTGCTGGCATACTCAGTTAAAAAGTTAGTGGTAATTTTTTTGAAATCAAAATAAAATTGGAAGGATTAGGAAAGAAGCTATGAAAATTGATTCCCCAATTCTCCATTCCCAGGGAATTACCAGAATAGAGCCACTGTAGAAGTGTTTTAGCATAATAATTTTAAGGAAGAATAAATCAAATTATAAGCGCTTTAAACTAGCATCGACCAAATTAGCCTGTCTTAATGAAACCTTTATCATAATTTGTTACACTGTTATTACAACAAATCCCAACTTTATTACCTTTCCCGTTTTGGAGGAACGAGTGGTCGGTTTAGCTTATACAGGGTGTCCGCCGGGAAGGTATACTACTTTGTTTGTTTATGATTTTTGATTAAATGAAAGAGAATGGATCTTATATTGATAAATGTTTTATTTAATGTCAGCAATTATGTATGGAATACAATATCAGATAAATGTCCGCCTCTGTTAGCCTCACAAATGCGAGCCCTTTTGAGCACATTTTTCATTACATTTTCACACATTTCACGCGGTATTTCAGTAATTTCATCACGAATATTTTGTTTGAGTTGCTCAAGCGTTTCTGGTTTGTTTGCATAAGCCTTGCTTTTTAGATATCTCCACAAAAAGAAGTCCGGAGCAGTCAAATCAGGCGACCGTGGAGGCCAATCAACATCACCATTTTTTGAAATAACTTGTTGTGGAAAGAGTTCTCACAGTAATTCCATTGCAATCCTGGCTGTATGCGATGTGGCACCGTCTTGTTGATACCACATGTTAATCAATCCCAAAGTATGCAGTTGTAGCGTTAAAAAGTTTTCAATCATATCACGATATCGCTCCCCATTCACAGTTACCGTTACGCCGTTTCCATTTTCAAAGAAGTAAGGTCCAATGATTCCTCCTGACCAAATTGCACACCAGACTGTCACTTTTAATGGATGTAAAGGTGACTGATGAATAATGTGAGGGTTTTCCATTGCCCAGAACCGACTATTCTGTTTATTCACATATCCATTTAAATGAAAATGTGACTCATTATGATTTGTTCATGAAAATCGGGGTTGTCGTGGGCGAGCTGTAACATCCTATTGGCATATGTACGGCGGCGTAAATGGTCTTGTGGAAGAAGCTCTTTTGTCAACTGAATCTTAAATGGAAACAAATGCAAATCCTTGTGCAAAATTGTGGCCAAACTTGTTTGAAGACCAAGCTCTCGAGCACGGCGTCGAATTGAGGTTGATGGATTGTTTTGAACACTTTCTTGAACAGCAGTAATGTTTTCAGCCGATCTTGCAGTACGTTGTGGCCCATGCTTGGGCCTATCACTTACAGACCCTCTTTCTTCGAAATCATTCACTACACGATAAATAGTGCGTTTTGTTGGCACGTTGTTTCTCCCAAAAATTTCACGTAACTTTCTCATCGTCACAGTAATCGATGATTGATTTTGATAAAATGTTTTAACGATTAAAACACGATGGTTTATCGAATATTTTTCCATAATAAATTTGCCACGTGTCTACTTCACGACTTTCAAGTATGAACTGTCAATACTAATATTCGCCTAAATGGCGGCAAAACAAAGTAGTATACCTTCCCGGCGGACACCCTGTATAATTAAATCTGCACCGCCAAAATTGTAACTTTTGATATATGTAGCGATGATATCGGAATAGTTCAAGACCACCCCTATGATTTGCCTAAGTTTAAATTTCACTCCGAAACGATAGCTACGAGTATCATTAAACACTTATTGAAATTAAAAATGGCAACAACGAAAAATATTCTAAAAAAGTAGAGTAAAGAATATGCTACTGTTTGAGACTGTAAACGAACTTGCTTGATGTTTCATTCCCAAGTTAGACGTTTTATAGAGATTTTAGAAACCTTGAAAATGAAGCTGTGGAAATTTCTGCACCACGAGCCCTTGTCGATTTATTAGAGAGAAACGCATCTAAAAGCGTATAAACGCTAGCAAGTACATTTTTCTGAACTAAGCACTCTATATTAAAATTTTAAGTTTCTTTAAACTTTACGTCATTTTATTGAAAACAATAATTTAATTTATCGCGTTACAAAAATTGTGACTTTAGTTGAAGCCTGTGTAACGTATCGTGAAATAGGGTGTATCTGTAATATTAGTGTGTCTGTTGTGAACCGGACTTGGCATCGATATTTAGAAACAGGTAGTGCGAGTCGGCGTGAAGTCGACCAGATGACCAAGAAAAACTACACCAAGAGAAGATCGAGCTATCGCACGTTATGCTACAAAAACTGGACAAGCAGTGCTCAAGAAATTAAAAGTAATGTACTAGTACAAAATAAGATATCTAAACAGATGATAATAAATCGGTTTGAAGCTTATCTTAATTATGCGTTGCAGTATAGAAACTGGGCTCAGAGGGAGTGGTGTAATGTCCTTTTCTTTGATGAATCGCGGCTCAATTTGTATGCATCAGACAAATTTAACCCTAACTGCGCGATGCCAGTCGTAGCATTTCATGGAGGTTCGCTGATGGTTTGGGCAGGTATTTCGTGGAATTACAAGGCAGATTTGGTAGAAATACCACATCCAGCTTTAGTATATGTGGATGCTATTATAGCAAACATCAGTCCAGGTTCCGAAAGTGCTTCTAATAGCTAATTAAATTCCTCATCTGATCAGCCCATATATCATCCCCCAATCCGGGTCTCAAAGTGTTCACGAATTTTTTCCGAAGAAAATCAAATTTGTCATGGAACGGAAAATGGCCATTAACACGTCTTACCCGAAATGTTGACTCAGGTTCCGATAGTGCATCTAGTAGCAAATTAAATATTAAATTCGTCATCCGTTGAGCTCACATATCATTCTCCAACTCGATTCCCAAAGTGTTCACGAATTTTTGTCGAAGAAAATCACATTTGTCTTGGAACTGAAAATAGCCATTAACACTCCTTACCAAAGATCTTGACTCAGGGTCCGATAGTGCTTCTAATAGCTAATTAAATTCCTCGAGCAAGGATGCCATACCTTTTACTAGCTTTTAACATGAGGTATAAAGTGTAAACCATTTTGTTCTAGTTAATTTTTCCTAGTCGTATTATTAAGGCTGGAATAGTTAAGTGCTAGCATAGAATAAAAAATTTCTTCTAGAATAAAAACTATAAGATATGCTTTGTTTGACCTTCTACTCGAAAGCGGATAAATATTATTTTAAATTGTTCAATAACGGGATGAAACAATAAACTTAAATTTAAATTAGTTTATGTTTGCTAAATTTCTCTGAAACGCTATAATGAATTTAACATTTTTGAATTTCTTTATTTTATTACATTACATTAAATTGGATAATGTTTTAGTACACACGGACGTGTTGGTTTTAGTACTAATTTTCGTATAGGAACACTCAAGTTTCCTAATTAGATTTTAATTTAACAGTGTTAAACTAATACATAAATGTGAATTTGTGAAGAAGTTCACACGCATCTGATCTAGCAGGTATGTAACTAATTATTTTTTGTAAGAAGGGTGGGTTTCAGACCATTTCAGCTTCATTGAATCAACCGTATTCTTATATGGATCCCTAACCTTATCCTTATATGTAAAACATAATTTCGATTTTACCATCTCTAATAATTTGTAACGCCTGACCGGTTCCAGATATTGGGTAAAATAATACTCTACGAGCCTTATGGAGGGCAGGCGTACCTTATCCAGGTGGGTAATCAATAATTTTCGTGTCAGATTGGACGGAATTTTCTCCAGAAGATATATGTATACTTCAGATGTGTAAAAATAATTGTTTACATTAGACGCCAATAGATATTAAGTCAAATATAACACGATGAGCCTTGAGGAGGGTGGTGTGTATATTTACCATTGGTTTTGAGTCAAATATTACCATTTGACCCCTATATCTGGTGGCGGTCTGGTGTAGTGAATTATTATAAATGATAAACACAACATCTGAAGTATATATGGTACATATACCGTCTCGAGACAATCCCGTCTTATCTAACACAAACATAATTTATAATACACCCGGCTAAGATTGACCTGTCCTCTACAAGACTAATAGAGTAACATTTAACCTGACATCTGGTGGCAGTTTGGTCTATATTTCCAGCTTTTACCACAACAAATTCTACATCCACCTGGATGGATCTAATACTGTACAGGTGGTCTAGTGTCACCATAGTGTTACGAACTCTACTCTACACAAGTACAACACATGGTGGTCGACTGTTCACTAAAGGTCGGAAGTCCGAATAGAGCGATTATTATTTTTAACATGCATCGATGTTACCAGATCCTCCAATACTGTTTGAAAATTGAATATGGAGATAACGAAAGCGATTGTAAATGACGGCGCTAGTAATCATGAAAAATACTGGAATGACAACGGAGTTAATCATCAAAACAGTGGAATTGATGATATGAATGTTCGTGAATTCAACTAAGTGCAAGTGATTTACAACTGCAATACACATGCTACGCCCGATACAATAAAGGGAATAATCTCGAACAGCGATGCATAAGTATAAAAGCGTGGGCAATTTGGGACTTAGACGCAGTTGCAATTATACAGGTGAACAGTGCAAGTTAAGTAAACAGTGAAAGTGAAATTATTGAAAAATAATCAATAGTGAAATAGTGAGTTGTTGACGAAGGTATAGGTGTTGTTGGCAAAAAAATTTGTGGATCCGAAGAAGAGAGATTTTTTTAAGACATTAAATATTTCTTTTATCTATGTTTTTATTAAGATCTCGGCCATTTCTTGATTGATCTTGGTGAAATTAAGGGATTTATTTGCATTTTGGCATGCATTTTTTAAGAATTTTTGGAATTTGGTTATTCGTTGACCAATAATTGTCAAATATGGAATGCAGAATTGGATTTGGATTGTAACTTGAATTTTGAACTACATTCCGGGATTTGCTGAACTAACTAGGCTATTTCTTAACAAGTTACGGTCAAATTTGGTATTATAATTGGATTGGGATTTTAACGTGAAGTTCGGTAATTAGGTCGGTTTGTGGGCCGGAATAATCGGGCTGGAAAATATACTCAGTTTTTTGATGATTGCAATTTTGAAAAACAGGATTTTGAAAAGCGGGATTTTTAGAAGTGGGACTTTGTTTTCGGTGTTTCGAAAAGCGGGCAAACGACCCTCACAGTTTGTATTTTACTTATGACACCAAATGTTACTAACTTCGGGCGTTGATTATGGATTAATACTGTATGAGTATTAATAGTCCGCTTTTCAAAACCCCGTAATTTCCTCTTTTGAAAATAGCACAATATGAAGGTACCCTTTGGTAATAAGCACAAGTCACCAAAATGCATTATGAGTTATAATCGAAGACGGGGTTGAGATACCACCGATTTGCGAAAAAATGATCTCCGCGGAAATACAAACATTGGTGAAATTTTAGCAGCATGTACCAGTACGCGGTTTGAACGTGAGCTCATCAACAAGCGAATCAACTATATTGATAATTGCCAGTCGGAACAAAGTTGCCGAGAAGTGCTATCCCTTTCTAAACACTAATCCGTTTCCGATGTTTTTCAAATTGGAAGTTTATAAATTTTTTTTTAAATGAGTAATTCCTGGTAACGGCATTTATTCTTCTACAACTAGTAACATTCATTATCTTCAAATTACAGCTGTTTGGCTAGTTTAAGTTTTAACTATTAACATAAAGGTACTAAGGATTATTCTAAAATGTGTCAAACAAGAAGCAAATGCGGTAGTATTAAACTGTCTACTTGCCATGTCCCTGTGGTCCAATATTTATTTTTTTTATTTAATTTGTATGGTACACCGATTTCATTTGTTTGAGTAGTTTATATTTCGACTAATATTATGAGGATCACAGGGATTCTTGTCAGAGGTCATCAGGAGGTTTCAATAATTCTATGTAACAGGTGAAATCGGTATGCCATGCTAATTAAATAAAAAACTGAGAATCGGGGAGACCGCCGGGATATAGGTGCATTAATCATGGCTCTTAGTTTATTACTTAGTACATAGAGCTATTGTAACCTACTGACGACGTCTTAGACGAATCCCCATGTTCCTCAGAATACTCGTCGATATATAAACTACTCAAACAAGTGAAATCGGTATGCCATAAGTATTAAGTTAAGAATTGAGGATTCGGGAGGACGTGATATATATGGCATATCGGGATATTAGCTCGTCTTACTTGAAACTATTTTATCGACTTGATGGCATATTAAAACAATCCTTTAAACGTTTCAAAGCATGTATTTTTTCAAAAACTTCACTTAAAATTCTTATTAGAAATTAGGTTAACAGTGTAACCCTATATTATATTTGTTAAAAAGTTCACACCTGTGTTTATTGAGTATAATCAAAAGCAGTTTATTCGCTCACTTTGTAGTTATCTTCCAGAGGAACGGTTATATATTGTCGCAGCGGAAACACGGGATGAATTAGTCGATGCATTTGCAATTACTGTGATTAATTAAGAAAAACTTATATTGTGCAACATAGAATCGACACAGGAAACGCAACTCCAATTCGGCAAGCATCATGACGATCACCGTTCGTCGAGCAACAAGAGACGACCAAATTAACTATGACGGAGTGATAGAGTAGTCTAGCAGCCCATGGAGTTCACCAGTGGTTCCAATTAAATTGTATCATTCTTATTGAACACAATAAATAATTATGGTCTAAATGGTTCGTAACTTTGGTTAAATTGTTGGTGTCCTAGTTTTTTTATTACTATTTTAATTTTACTTGATAGAGATGCATTATGCAAATAAATTTCGTATATTTCATAAAGAAATTTAAATTATTTTCCTTAAAATATATTTGAATTAATGTTCCGCTATTATTTTCTGTTTAATTTGAGTTAAATATTACAAATTAAAAATTTAAAAAAGCACGAAATTGGTTAAATTACTTGAGTACTTATATTTCTAACTCAGTACAATCTTTCTGAATGCTATATCTCATGTTTCTATCTCAATTTTATAAATTAACATGTTGAGAATAAAATTGTCGATTAATGACATAGTATGTTAAAACATGTTTTAAGCACCAATTTTTATTATTGAAACAAAATCATTTAATTTACATTTTCATTAAATATTTTGTAAATTAAAAATCATAACAGTGTACCAATTCTTAGGCAGATAACAAGAATTCAATTGGATTGAATGGAATTCCAATAAGATTTGCATTCTTATACACATTACTATATACACCAAACCCACGCTTAACGCAGTCTCTACGAAAAGTACGAAACAAAATTTGATTTACGTATTTTATGTAAACCAAATTCTCAAAAATATACTAACAAATCGGTTAACAAAATTTCGATTTACGTAATGAACGAATTAATTCGTTAAGCGAGGGAATGGTGATTTACACGGTATCTATATACGCCACTAGGTGAACATAAACAATTTGACAATACCCAAATTTTTCTAAATTCCCAAATTTCCCAAATTAATCTTTCTTTCTTCACTTTTATGGTTGAAGTCACTATATTCCACCCCAATTTTTAGATGAAGGCCATTTAATTTATGAACCAACCATTTCAATCGAAAACACAATATTTTAATTAATCATGAACTGAATATAAATTTAATGTGCTTAGGCCATAATGATATTTATATATTTACATGAAAAATGACGATGACTAATTAATTAAAATGTTATTACCTTTAAACATAATTACATCATACACGTTCTGACTGTAATAACCTAAAAATGCTTATATTTAAAATTGCAATATGTATATGTCGTTTGTTCGGAATTTTTAATTTTAAAATTAAATTCGCTGATATGCGATTTACAATCGAAAAACATCAATTCCTTCGATTATATCCTTTTGGAGTCTGGGCAGCATTCATTTATGCGACCACTTATTACTATGCAGTAGTATTCGGCGTTGGATCACCTGGAGTGGTACTTGAGCAAACGTATAACATTCAATACGTTATTTTGTTGGTGTTAGTAAATATAATTTACTACAAGAAATGTATCAAATATAATTGCAATTATTTAATGTTAACGAAGTGTGCCACAATTGGCAATTTATTCATAAATAGTGATTTTAGTAAGTGCCGAAATACAAAATTATTATCAGTGTTGGTGTATTTATTTGTGACGAATGTATTTGTCTCTGAATTTATACTATTTACAAGCATCTTTGGTGAATACATCATATACTACGATAGTTTTTATCAAATGTTAATATTTTATATAATTTTCCATTTAGAAATTACTGTTCTAATTGAGCTTTTGATAATTATAATAATTATAACAGTTAGCGTAAATGGTATAAACATGTATTTAGCACAGACAATTTTAGTGCAGGACCAATTAAACTGTAATATGAGATCTCAACAATTCGTGTTATGCGAAGTAAGCGATAAACTCGACTGTATGCTGCAAATTTTTAACCGCATTCATAATTTAGTTCGAATTTTGAACACATTTTTTGAAGGAGTAATATTGGTCGCTATAGCTACTAAAATAATGAATGTGACAAGTCAGTGTTTTTATTTTGCATATCATGATACAATTTTACCGCAGTCTGATGATCATCACTACTATGTGAATGTTTATTTGACCACAGGAGGAATATATTTGGTTTACGTTCTAATCCAAGTACTAACCGTTTTTGAAATTTTAAACTGTTATACGGAAGAATTGAATTGTACTAAATCTTTGTTGGCGGAAATTTCTTTGGTTCATTATGATGGGCGGTTTAGTAAAAGTGTAAGTAAAATTTTCATTATGTTTTAGAATAATTACCATTGTTTATCATCATACTAATATGATGATAAATGGTTAATATTTAATATGATGATAAATGGTTTTTGTTAATATAATTACCTGCTGATTAAATATAATTACGTAACAAAATTACGCTAGTATAAATTCAAGTGCGACAAATATGTATTTAATATTTTTCAAAATCATTCTTCTCTTAGCTTACATATTGGGCCTGTTTAACTGGCAGATATTAATTGACAAACAGGACCGTAGAATTGTCCTTAATGGAATTAAATGTTATAAAATATACTCAATTTTCGTATTGCTTCTGTTAAATGTAGGAGTGTACCATTCATACTCACTAACGTCTACGAGTACGTACACCACGGAAGATGTTATGATATTCGTCTTTGCAGTTGTATGCATTGCTAATATTGCACTTATAAATGCAACATATTTTGACATAATCATCAACAGTAGATCAAAATTTAAAATTTTAAATAAAATCGTTACCTTAATTCATATTTCAAGACCATATCTAAATTTTAAAGAAAACACAAGTATAGTGAAAAAATTGACCGCTATAAATTTTTTAACATTCTATATTTCTGCAATTTTGTTAATGCTCGGAGTTTATTTAGATACCTATAACTTGTACGCGAATTTTAGCTACGTGCTTCTAGTGTTTACTTATTTCCACTATTATTTCTACATAATATCACTTTATAGCATCGTGTTTGTAGTAACGGTGTTAATATTTGTGCTTAACTGTTTAAATAAAAAACTTAAATATAAAATTTGGATATTTAATAAGATCAAATGTCCAAAATTTAGCAAAATCTATATTGACAAATCTTGTTGCGATATAAACAAATTCGTGAAAATTGTCACCAAAATCCAACATGTCGTCACACTTTCAAACGAGTTTCATTCGAAGCGACTTCTAATTTTTCTTACATTGACCGTTACTATGGCACCTGGAGAATTATTTTATGCGGGTTATACACTGTATTTGTTGCCCGAGCAAACCAAATATCAGGGTTTGATGGGCTTCGGCTCCGGAGTGACACATGCGTGTTATCTTTTTACCATTTTTATAATGGTTGGATTGATTTGTGATTTATTTCGTGCGCACGTCTTTACATTAAAATCGCTTTTGACGGATGTATGTTTTATTTCTAACGATTTAGATGAGCGGTTTGTGGAAAGTGTAAGTACCATTTTATCAATTTTTATATAATTATTGGCTACAGGATTGCTCTAAAATTAAATTAAAAAACATAGATTTATTAAATATTCTGTAAAACTCAAAATTTGGACGTTCGAAATATTTCCATTTTCGAAATAAAAATTTGATTCATCTCGTTCGCTTCAACAAATCAGTGATAATGTTACAAATTAGATATAAAGGGTGTCCAAAAATTTACACAAGTTTTGAATTAAATCGAAAATAATTAATTTTAGTGTTTGCAACCAAAAAAAGAAAACAGTTTGACAGTTTAGGGTTAGTAAACACGCAGCACTACACAAAAGAAAAACGCGTTTTCATTGTTGAACTATATTTCAAACAATCCAATATTTGCAACATATTTCAAACAGACCCACATCCAAATTTATGCAAAATATGGCTGAATTTGCCTGTAAAACCGTGGTCATTTGCCCGATGTGCTATTTCATACATAATCCTATCCTATGTACTTTATGTTTCAATAAAGAAACAATAGAATTGACGAAACTGTGTTTTCTATTTAATTCAAATTTTGCGTAAATTTTGGAACATCCTTTAGTAAAATTCTCACATTTCCCATTTTTGTGAAAACATGATAAACTAGGTTGTAAGATTAGTAAATGTAAAAATTACATTAAGTCACATCCTGTCTTTTATAGGGTATAGGGAATCATGGAGAAGCCTCATTCGACATAGACCAATAAATAAAGGGAACGCCTCGTGTGATGTAAATTTTATAAGCTAATTTATCTTGCGAGGTTAATCTTATTTTGTAGTTCTCGTTTACACAATTGATAAATATATTTTTTTTTATATTTATCCCTGTTTATCCCCTTCTATTTTTTATTAAATTATAAAATAAATTAAAATTTTAGATTACATTTTATTGCATGATCACTTTTTAATTTTTGCTTCTGCCTTTTTCTTCATTCAAAATGGAACATAAAAATAATCTCTCGTACGGAAATTTCAATCATTTGCGCCATCTCTACTTCAATACTTTAATTATTTTTAATATTCATTTATTTTATTATTACCATAATTCCCAACATTGAGTCTGAGAACTTGGGGAAGAAATTGATACATGAACTACATGAACATTCTTCAATTTTGATTCGGGCTATTTTTCCCCAGTCGGCAGTTACTGTATTATCGGCAATATAATTTTAAAATTTTCTAAATATTTATTTTTTCCCCTTATTAAACTTAAAAGATATATTTTAGCACTTTGCGACTACAATAAACTACCACCTGCCATACAATAAACCACAGTAAACTGATAAAAAAAATTCAATTGAATATAATTTGTTTTGAAACCGGCGGTTTATAATGCTAGTGAAGTTTATCCAACTAATCCAAAAAATACAACAACACACTTATTGTAATAGTATTGGTGTAAGTAAACATTCAGGTGAATTTATATTAAGTAATTTAGAGGAAATGTGATTTTTTAATTGGCCTTAGGTACATTCCAAAGTCATTCTAAGCATTTTCTAAGCATTTAGCACGAACTTCAGTAATACTGGTGGACTACTGAAACAAAAAGAAGTGTCCCAAGCAAGTATTATGATTTTCTAATGGGTCTGACAGGGTATTCCATGAGTTTTAAAAATGTAATTATTTTAATGGGCCTTAAGTAAATTCCAAAGTCATTCTAAGTATGTTCTAAGCATTTAGCATGAACTTCAGTGATACTGGTGGACTACTGAAACAAGAAGGAGTGTCCCAAGCAAGTATTACGATTTTCTAATGGGTTCTCCCAAGGAAGCTGCCACTTCACGTGGACCGATTTTGGCCATCAACATTTATTTTGCACGAAACTATAAACAGAGACATACACAGACACGAATGTACAGAAGTTTTTTTAAAAACTACTTTTTTTTACTTCGGCGGTATTGACCTGCGGTTCCGTGCAGATTAAATGTCTGTTCATTCTCTACAGGCCAGCCGGACTGACCGATCGGGTTGAAGGTTCATATATAAGCTTTTCTCATAAAATAAGAAATTTCAATGATTTTTGATTGAAACCGATCCAACGATTCTAAATTAGCAACAATACTGTTTTGGATCATTTTTCCAAAATTTAAGAGGAAATGGCGTTGTTTGATTAAAACTCTTTTTAACATAAATTTGGCCCTCTATAGCCCAACCAGATTGAATGGATGGGATGAATTATCGTACTTAAGCTTTTTCAACAAATTGGGAGATTCCAGTGAATTTTTGCAGAAATCGGTCAAGGGGAAGTAACTGCGTTATATAATATGAGTTTTTAGTTTCTTGCAAATATTTTGAAAAGAATATCATTTACAAGAAAAAGGATTACAAACTAAAATATTCTAAATTAACTTTGCAACAGTATCTGTCCAAATCAGTTTTTCAAAGCGAAAATGACGTTTTTTGCCCAAAAAACTGGTTTTTAACGAAAATACGAGCCTGTACTGCCCCGACGAATTGATTGATCGGGTTGAAACCTTATACTTAAGCTTTTTCCATTGTTAGCTTCAAGCAAATTTTTGTCGAAAACGGTCCGCCGGAAGTGACAGCTTCCACACGAGCTTTAAAAATTTTAATTTCGTGCGTGTATCGCGCAGACTAAATGTTGCTGGTTTTCCACATAGCCCAGACGGATCGACTGTTCGGGGTGAAACTTCACAGTGCGAAATCGATCGACCGGAATTGACAGCTGCCATTGGAGATATTTGAACATACATATTTTTAAAATTATATAGCATTCACGAAAAAACGATTAAACACAAAATTGTAGATTAATGCGAAATTCTTTGAAAATGTCGGGCAACAAAATATTTCACGGATTCAGCTGTCAGGGTGAAAAAACTTACACTACTTAAGCTGTATAAAATCGGGCTGCTTTTCGTAAACAAAACTTACCCGTAATTGTTACCCGATGTAGCTTTACAAAATTGCGATATATTATCCGATTTTATAAAAGAATTACATAAATACCGAAATAAAAACACCACGCCATTTGTAGAATTACACTTTGAATTTTTTTAAATTTTTAATTGTGCGGACAATTTGTAATTTTGTGTGAATATTTTCAAAATATTTTGTGTACTAAAATGTTGTGCTTTTGTGCAAACTTGTATAATTTCTTACATTTTTAATTAAAAATTAATGATATTGAGTGAAAATTAATAATATTGAGATATAGGAGACACAATATTGAAAGGTTTAACACTAAGCTTAATAATTTGTTTTAAACCGATGCTAACAACCTGAAATGATAAACCTGTCTGTAATAATAAACAATTGTTTGTCTTCTATTTCACCTTGAAAAAAGGCATCCCAGTCGGGTACCTTTTTCATGTTCTTTTACATAGAAACCGGGTAACGTTTTTTCAAAAAGTACAAAGAATTTTCATACAAAATTTGTTAATATTATTTTTTAAAATTCTACCGGGAATGACGAGTTTTAATGAAAACAACTTTATTTCACCAAAAATCGGTATCGCTACAGTCCAGGTGTATTCGCTAGTCGGAACCAAATTTCATACTAAAGCTTTTTCCACAAATTGGGAGATCTTTGAAAAATTTGGCAGCTTCCGTAGGAGCATTTGAATTTTTGCAGCGTAGCTTTAATTTTCAAGTAGGGTTGACCTTGTTAATTTTATGAAATTTGCAGAAATGTCAGCAATAACGATTTTTTATTTCACAAAACACTTATAAATTAACTGTGGTGTATTCGAGATCGATGTACATTTTCCGTAAAAGAAAATTGGCCACAACATATTTACCCCTCCAATTTATGTTAATTTTTTTTTTTTTTTTTTGTTCTTGCGGCCACTTTGCAAATCTAAAAATGATCCGACAAATATTAAGGCGAAAAGTTTTGATTGTTTTGTTTCGATCGATTAAACTCCGCACAGGGAAAATTTTTGCGATATTGATAAAGGTAATAAGTATTATGTATTAAACTTTAGGCGAATTAATATTAAGGCGAATTAGTAAAACTACATAACTTACATTGGACTAACGAGCTATCTGGAAATTCATTGTCTAATGATTTTTTTCACATGACAGTGACACTGTATATATGGTTGCATTATGGTCTCTATGAATTTGTCTCTATGAATTGATGTAAAAATTAATAAATTAGCAGATTTTATCGCATATATTTCACCCTATAAAATACCATTTTATTTTTGTGTTGAGCTTTGGGACATTTGTTATATTTTTATATTTAGCCTGCATATTTAGGCTGCATTTTCGGATTGATTTCATATTCGTAATTTACGGATCGGTATTTATATTTTATTCCGCTGGAATGTTTTCTTTAGTGAAATAGAGGTACCAAAATAAATTAAAAATTATCTATGGGTAAAAGTAATAACAGAAATTCTCTTTTGTGATAGTGCTGTCACTGGCGGCGAGTAGCGTCTTCTACCTTATTTTCGGTTGGAAAACTTCCGCTGTCTTATACAACATCCATATGAGTCCAAAAAATTTAATAATTAGTGCAAAATGAAGCAAACATATCTTCCTTGTTTTAAAGAATACCGTTCGATTTCTAAGAGCATTAAAATATATTACAAGATTTTCTAAAGACTAAAAAGAAAATTAAAAAAACATTTTATTTTTAAATGAATAAAATATTTTGTTTCTGCTACCCGTGAACATTGGAATTTTTTATGAATAAAATTAAAAGAGTGGGACGCCGCCCATCTACACAAAATAGGTACAATCGTCAATTTTTATGAAATGTATAACCCATTATCTTTAAAAGTAAAATAACTCCAACGCGTGAGGCTTTTAATTTTAGTCATTTTAGATCATTTCAAAACCGTAGCATGCCTATACAAAATATTTATTATTTAGAATGTGTTGTTTAGAATGTTGATAAAACTCTTGTGATTTAAATCAAAAATTGAATTGAGTTTTCGATTTAAAATTTAAACTGTTAAACAGTATTATGTGTGTACATGCATTAAATATTAACTTTGTACCTGCCAAAATTCAAGTTCGTAGTTATCAGTAAAAGAGGCCGGTCGACGGACATATTCTAACGATTTATGGAATACCTTCTGTCTGTAGCCAGTATATGCAGGGTGGTTTTTATGTTCTAGTTCGATGGTTTTTTTAATCACGTTTAAATGGTCAATTAATAACTTACTGGGTTTAAACGTGAGTAAATGCAAAATTATTTCTTTCCTCCGTATCCGCTCGCCTGTTTTTTATCAATATCAACCGTACAACGAAACCATTGATCGGGTTGAGTTCATTTCGGATCTTGGTGTGATCTTTGAATCTGGTGCTAAATTTACCAGACAAGTTAACTCCATTATTTCAAAGTCGTACATTATGTATGGCTTCATTAAACGAGACCGCAAGGACTCTCGAGACCCGTTAACTTTTACATTATACGTATATGCTTTGTTCGGTCCATTTTGGAGTATGCATCTCCTGTTTGGTCACCTCCTACCACTGTCATTCTGAGAGGATTGAGAGTATCCAAAAACAGTTTATTTTGTTCGCGCTACGACGTTTACCATCCAGTCGTACCGTGGATTACGTTCTTCCGCCTTATCAGAATCGATGTTTGTGCGTGATATCATCAATTCCCGTGTCGATTGTATCGAGTTACTAGCACGTATAAACTTGTACGCTTCCGAATATCGAATGCGTCAACGTGATGGAGCTTTATTTATCGACCGAGCGGTACCGAATTACGGTCTTTCGGCGTTAGGGGTATCGCGTTTGTTCAACAAGGTATACGGAGCTTTCAATTATCACTTGTCGAGAAATTCATTCAAGAAAGCTTTATATAATCTTTTGTAGTCGAGCCAAAAAATAATTACGGCACATGGCGTAATTTTTTTTGTTTACCAATTATTTTGTTGTGCCGATTGTAGTCCCTGTAGGCACCATTTATAAATAAATAAATAAATAAATGAAACACAAATTTATAATTTATATTTTATTGATTGATTATTATGGTTTTTAACATTATGACCGGACAAGTGGTGCAGTGTTTATAGCTTCGGCACTTGGACCGGGAGGTGCTGGGTTCGAATCCCATCAGAGGCTAGATGCAAATCGAATTTTCATCATCGATTACGATCGGTGCTGCTAATAAATTCAACTAAGACCCTCTGATGGAGTGCAGAATCCCGTGTCACGCGCCGACCCACCTTCCATGTCAATGTACAGGTTGACATGGAGCTTGCAATGTGCAGGTGGTATACTGTAGTTGTGTGAATAGGTGAAGTAGGTGGATTAATGATGTGGAGTGAATGAGTGGTATCACAATGGGCCTAAGTGCGCAGTAAGCAACCACTGAAACCACCTAACCTAACATTATGTACGGAATATAATGTCGGTCCTGGCGGACACTGGCAATGAACCTTTCTGTAGTACCCTTCGAAGACTTTGATTATAAAAAGTTAAGAGAGAAAATTACAACGGATTCTAAATTTTATGGAAATTTCAAAATCGTAGATAACCGCATACATTAAAATTAACTGAAAAATTGTCCCAAACCTAGCAGATAGTTCTTGTTGGAAACTTTGGATTCCTGCTAGCGTAAAGATGTTCCAAATCAAAGAAATGCATAGTTATCCTCTCGGTTCACATTGTGGAATTATACAAAACTTCGAGCGTTTACGTTGGCCGTTTACGTCGAGCGTTGGCCTATTACTGGCCAAGTATGCGGAAGGAAGTTGGAATAACAAAACGTCCATGGGAACATTTTTACGTGGATTTAATGGGACCTTACCCTAGTTCTAAAAATGAAAACTCCTTGTTTTTCTAGATCAACTAACTACGTTTGTTTTAATAAAACCTCTCTCTCCTCTCTCTATTGAATATCTCAAAAACGCCGTGTTTCTAGTGTTTGAAATCAGGAAATATCGGGTCACTTATACCCAACATGTTACAGAATCTGTTGAATTAATTTGGTAAACAACATTTCATATGCAACTACAAATTATTCCCCTTAGGCGAACGTGCCCGAGAGAGTGAATAGATCAGTAATTGCGGCAATTCCCACTTATCTATCAAATGATCACAAGTGTTGGGTCAATCACCTTCCGGAAGGTGCAGCTATACACCAATTAATCGATTATGCACCATATCTTTTAATATTTGTGTACAACATGGGTACATACGGTTAAATTTACAATCTACTACGTGAAATAGATTATTTCATGTAGTTAATAAAAATCTTATGCTTATGAAAAGTATTCTGCACATTAATTCAGTTTTTACCAATTTCCCTTAGCCGAACAAAGTTAAATTCCCATCTTTCGCTATTTGTCGTTTGCAGTCGTACATTATATTTTTTGTACTCGAATATTATTTGGTTGTTCTGTTTAAAAAAATATATAAAAAAATGGTACGCCTACAAAAAAATTACCGATGTTTCCATAATTAATAGGAAGGATTGTTCTCTGCAATGAAAAAATAATTTTTAAAAAATATTGAGAACTTTTTGTTTTATTGCAATTTAAAAAAAAAAATATTTGGCCCACCCTATATATTATTAAGGAAAAAACATAATTTTTTTTAATAAAAATAAAAGAATACAGCAAATATGGCTTTCTGAAAGCAATTGCTGGAAATATATCCTTTTAGTAAGTTAAAATTTATTTATGTATGTATGTACGATATTAAAGAGAATATAAAATGTTGTTTTGTACCCATGTCGTTTTGAAATGCCGTTTCTAAAAATGCCTTTTGAAAATATGCAAGTTCGACCGGGACCCGTTCAAATCGTATGTTAGAACAAAGATCAAGATATTAGATCACCCTGTGTTAGAAATGATAGATCAGACAAAAATTAAAATTATGTTTGTAATAAGTACTTCTGTGGCAAAACAAAGTTAAATGTTAAACACGATATGAGTATTACATATATTACGCTTACACAAATAAACATTCCTTGTATAAAAATCTAAGATGTGTTGTGAAAAAATAATTAAATAAATAAAGAAATAAAAGCAAACAATCAACAATTCAATTCATATGAAAATATAAAAACAAAAATTTTTATCTCGACAAAATACAGTTCTTAACAATATTCGTGATACACATATCATCGTATAATCGCCTAGTTGTATGTATGAAAATAAAAAGGCATCGGAATTACGGTCTAGCGACATATGTCCTAAGTGGAATGCAGAGTGGGACGATACTACATTGAGCAGAAACCAACAAACTTGAGTGATAACAAAATATAAAAGCAAAGGTACCAAGAACAGTTAATCTTATTAGTTTTTCTTTCTTCTGAAATTCATCTTTATAAAATATTTCAATCATTCATCTTTATAAAAGAAAGACTGTGAAGTTTCCGACAAAATTAAAAAATAACAAAACAGGGCGGACCACAAAATTTGTCGAAATAACTAAAATGCACATGCATTAGTAAAACAGTTTACAAAAGCAATGTTATTGTTAGGCTTGCTCAATAATTTTGTTATGAAAGTAAATACTCGTACAAGTTAATACGCATTAATACGCGTTTTACTAACCAGCGACTTCAGAAATCAGAATTAAAAATAAGTAGATTAATACGAAATGTTGTACAGTCGAAACTCGATTATCCGGGATCCTATTTTCCGTAATCCTCCAGAATCCGTGGAATACATAGGAAACCAAAAGGGTTGTTTATCGCACGACCAAATTATTATTATTACTTGTTTTATTACTGTTTTATAACTGAAAAGTTCGATCAACCGGGATTTTTGATTATCGCGGAAGGGTCTGGCCCCGAGCGTCCCAGATAATTGAGTTTCGACTGTATTTAAATTTTATTAAATAAATTGCAAACATATTTTATTACGAACCCTAATCAAAGTTGTTTTTTTATAATCTATTGAAATTTTTAATTTTTAATTTTTCAAAAAAACCCGAAAATTTAGTTGTTCACCTAGTAAGTGTCATTGCCGAAGTCGCTGATTTATTAAGTGCGTATTAACTTTTATTTACTTTTCATAACAACATTTTTAAATAAGCCTAACATTTTTCGTGTTTTTTTATTAGTGCCCGATAGATGTATCCGGAGCACCCAAGTTTATATATCAAAACTTATATTTAGCGCGATATTTTTGCATATAATTAATTTATTTAACTCCAAACTATAATATTTTTCATTCAAGTTTTTAGTTAAAATTCGTATTAAATATATTTTGCCATACCTATTTATCGGGCGCCGCTATCGGGGGCCGCTATCCATTTCAAAAGAAAATTTGAAAAGACCTTTCTTTTGTACAGCCCTTAAACCGCAACAAATTTAATTTTACAATAAAAATTGAAAACGTAGCAAGATTCCTCTTCTTTCTTGTTTATAACGTCATGTCAAAATAAATGTCAATTGATGTATTTCAGGTCGTTAAAAGTTGTTTTATGGATGATTTTAATTTGAATGATATTCTTTCGCCACTCAATAGCCCGCTCCGGATAGAGAATAAAAAACACAACAATTGCTTTTGTTAACTGTTTTACTAATGCATGTGCATTTTTGTTATTGCGACAAATTTTGTGGTCTGCCCTGTTTTGTTATTTTTTAATTTTGTCGGAAACTTCACAGTTGTATATTTCTTTCGGATGTTAAAAGCACGACACGTAGATTCGAACATCGAACATTCGTTAACTCCATAGGTGGCATCAGTATATAATGAAATTTTGGTACGAACTCTGCGATGTCCTGTTATTGGTCATTTTACTTTTGCAACTCAACGAATTCAATGAACGCAATTTACTCAAAAAAATCTATCGTGACCGTTTGGAAATCAATTTTTTTTTATTTGCAAGATTAAGCCTACAAAAATCATCCGATTATAGTGGCTTTTTTTGCAAATTCTGCGATGTATTGTTATTGGACGTTAAACCTATTAGACTCAGACTCCATGATTGTACTAAATAAATTCTACTCAAAAATCTTCTGACGTCAATACGTTTTGGAATGTCACTAATATCATATGAAAGGTTAACTCCATAGGTGTCATCACTATATAGTGAAGTTTTGGTACACACTCTACGATGTCCTGATATTGGTCATTCAACGTGTGCCACTCAACGAATTCAATGAAGAAGTTTTACTCAAAAAAATCTATCGCAACCAATCCGTTTGGAAATCTAATTTTTTTTATTTGCAAGGCTAAGCCTATAGAAATCATCCGATAGTAGTGGCATTTTGGTGCAAACTCTGCAATGTATTGTTATTGGTTGTTGTCAAAATGCTTCCGACGTCAATCCGTTTTGGAATGTCACTGATGTCATTTGAAAGGTTAACTCCATAGGTGCCATCAGTATATAATGAAATTTTGACACAAACTCTACGATGTCCTATTATTGGTCATTTTTCTTTTGCAACTCAACGAATTCAATGAACGAAATTTACTCAAAAAATGTATTGTGACCAATACGTTTCTAAATCAACCCTATTTTATTTGAAAGGTTAGGCCTATAAAATCATCCGATAGTATTGGCATTATGGAACAAACTCTTCAATGCCTTGTTATTGGACGTTAAATCTATTCCACTCATTTTACATGAGTGTACTGAATAAATTCTACTCAAAAATCTTTCGGCACCAAATCGTTTTGTATAAACTTTGCTATGTTTAGTTATTGGAATTTTAAAGTGTGCCACTTATTTTTTTTAATAAACGAGTTTTACAACATAAACCTGGCGATGGAAAATTTAATTGTTTGATCCAAATTATTTACATTTCTATGAAATAGAAAAATTGAATTGAATAATCAAACACTCAACTTATAAATCGGAATCCAGTATGGCTTATGTATTAAAGGCGAGTGAGCTGAATTAGAAAGAGACGAAATGAATTTTTAATATAGTTCTTATTTGAAAAAACATGGCGAGTGTTTCATCTCTTTCTATATCGTAGCGCTGTCTCTTTCAACAATGTGTTTAACAGTGTAGAAAGTAACACATGCAATTCTCTAGAATATTCTGATTGGATTCGTATACAACTTTGTTATTTTTTTGTTAAAAATTTGTTTATAACGCCATGTCAAAAAAGGTTGTTTTATAGATGAATTTTCTTTTAATTTGAATGGTACTTTCGGCGCTCAATAGTCCGCCCCAGATACCCGAATAAAAAACACAGCAATTGCTTTTATCAACTGTTTTATTAATGCATGTGCCCTTATGTTGTTTCGACAAATTTTGTGGTGTGCCCGGTTTTGTTATTTTTTAATTTTATCGAAAACTTCACAGTCGTATATATTTTTTGGATGTAAATGATCGACTTATTTAATTTCGGTTTACCAACGAATTGTGTTTGATATTATCGACTGTGATTATTAATATAATGCATTTTTTATGATTCTTGCTAACGTGTTTTAAATTTCTCATACTAACGAGGAGCGTTACCGATCTTAAGCAATCTTCTTGGTATCTTTGACAATAAATCCGTAAACGAACAGCGTTGTTCCTAAACTGCGATACATTTTTTGTTTCGTACGGTAGTCAATTGGCGTGGTAAAACTGAACCCCATAAATCGTAAGATGCTACCCGAAAATAACGCAGCACCGTGTTGACATAGGCAACGCTATTACACAATGTAGTGGAATGGAAATCTAATCGTAACTTTTTACATTATAAATGTAAAGAAGTAATTCGATAAAATTACGACTAATTAAAGTTTTCCCTAGTTGCGACTAGATCGGGGCCACTCAATACAACTCCATTATTTCCAAAATGTAAATATAATTTCATTTAATCAATAAAGGTGACTTGCACTGACTTGCATGATGATTTTGTGATTCAGTCGAACAATGAATTTAACACGAGACTAACACTTGCAATTGTACATATTTTCGGGATATTTAAATGGCGGATTACTGTAGATCACAATCGCCGAAAACATTAAAATGGTATAAATTTTATACAATATTTGTTATGGCGATGCTAAATTGGGGGTCTATCTCTTTGTCAAAGTTGTTATTTTCGTTGTTGTTATTTTGAACACCGAAGGGCAAGTACTTCGGTCAACATTATTCTTATCAAATATAGCTGCTTGGATTTTACATACCGTTGCTTATTACGATATTGTCGTACGTTTTGAGCATGACTGGCTTGTGTACAGAAGCACGATTAAGCTAATAAATCACAATCGAGAGTTTTTGAACGGATTTAATAGTAAAATATTTAAATTATTAGAACACCTGGAATGATTGGTATTAATAGGAGTTTATGTCTCGGGAATGTTTCTGGCTTTGGGAGTATTATTCGATAATTTGTTATTATACAAAAATTTTGGATATTTCGACAAAATAATAACGTATTTCTTAAACTTCTTTGGAATAATTAGTTTGGTCGGGCTTGTATTAGTGCTCACTATATTGATTTTAATGGCAAATGGGATAGTAAAAAAATTAAAAAAAATCCTTGCAATAGTTACCAGCGGTGATTTAAGTTTTACTATAACGGATGATATCGAGCATATCATAAATATTATTTTTCGAATAAGTAAAATTATTCGATTGTGTAATGTTGTATTTGCGCGACGCATTTTAACCTTTATCGCGATGGGGTCGACTGGCACGCCATGTGAATTTTTTTATTCAATCCACTCGATATTGAAAGCAAATTTAATTATCAGCTACTACGAAGCTTTTGCAAAGTTTTGCGCCGGAATTAGCTACGGTTTATTTCATTTCACAATTTTTATAATATTTGGCTTAATATGCGAATTATTTAACTATCAAATTATACGATTGAAATTTGTATTGAATAATGTTTGGCCACCACATCATAAATTTCATGGACAATTCGTGGATTGTGTAAGTATAAATGACACTTTTAAAATTATTTTTTTTAATATGAAGCGACTATACAAAATCACAGTTGCGATAAACAGTGTTTTGAAGCTATAATATTTCTTATAACCAATTTAAAAACAATATTCAGTGTCATCAATCATTATGATAGTTTAATCCCAGCTTAATCCTAGATAGTGGGAATAAGGCATCTCTCCAGAGGACACCTCGCTATCTGTTACTTTATAGAAAACGATTGCTAGAAAGCAGCCCTCGTACTACTAACTACTTTTATTTAAATGCAATAACTTAATTAAATTGCCATACCGCTTGAGTAGGTACAGAATTAACCATATGTAAACAATTATATTTTACGTTAATTAAGTATAGTAAAATATAATTACATTGACATCTATGGGAAAGTAGAGAAATTTAAGAATAATTAGCACTGAGTGCAAGATATATTAGGAAACTGTTTTATTCTCATGCGCGTGAAATATTTGCTAAACCTATCCGTAATGTAAAAAATGTTTAGGAAAAGTTTAGGAAAAATTTCACACTTCTGCATACAGCTTTGAAATATTTCCTAAAGAAATTCTATGTATGCTAGTGTTCGTGATATCAGCATAAAAGCAAATATTGACGCGGAAACGATATTTTAACGAAGGTTAGGTTTCAATGGTTGATATCGCACACTTAGGCCAATTATGGCCTATTATCATACCACAGGATCCGACATCATTAAACTCCCTTTAAAACCATTTAGTGCTATTAATATAGCGTACAAGATCTCGCACATTACAGATTTCGAAATCAAAAAGACTGTCCGTAGTGTATTTGCCCAAGTGATCACGCCTTCTGCCAGCTAGTGCAGAGCATCAGCATAGGAAGTTTGGACCCAGCCTTCTCGCTTGATCTTCGAAGGGGCAGTGTCCGGTAAGTACAATTACAATTCTACCTAAATCACGCTTCCTTAGTGTAATTAAGAACTTGGAGCGATTCAAGTTCAGCTCAGGTCATACTTGTTTCGCTACCCTGCCAGTCGGACTGGCGAGCCACCTAGCATTTGCCAAGACAACTGCTTTCCTATGACTTGCTGCGTTCAGCACAGACATACGCCTACCTTCACATTCTCTCCCTGGTCTGCCCTGCAATTTCCCTTAACACCAGAATGGCCCGGAACCCAGACCAACTGGATATTTAATAGTTCACTCATCTGATTAAGAGATGTGTTAAAATACAACGCCTCCCTTGACACCAGGGAAACTGAATCCAGTGAAAGAATGGCCGCCCGACTGTCCACATAAATTGTGATATCAATCAACGATATTACATTATGCCCCAACCAGTTCATGACCTCTTCAATTGCTATAACTTCAGCCTGGTACACACTGCAGTACTCAGGGATACGAAAGAATAGACCCACATTTAATTCTACACAAAACACAGCAGCTCCCATTCTACCATTTAGCTTGGAGCCGTCGGTGAAGAATTTAACTATTCTGGTATCCACAAAGAGACCACTCTTCCAATCCTCCCTAGAGAGGAGAATGACCTTAAAAAGCTTGCAACAAGCACAATAGGGGTGTTATATAATCCAGATTCACCAGGTCCTGCCTCAAAGAATTGGATATAGTTGGTGCCCTTTTTGCAGGCACTTAGACCCTGAAAACCCTGATAGCCGGGCTGCCATTTTGATCGCCATTTGCTTACCAATAATATCCAACGGGAGAAGGTACAGCATAATCTCTAAGGCTCTAGTGGGGGTCGTTTTCAGAGCCTCAATAATGAGCAAACAGGCTGCCTTCTGTATCTTCTTCAACATGTTCCTGTGTGATGATTTATCCAGAGCTGGCCATCATACACTCACAACTTACAGCAGTACAAGCCTTACTACTGCCGTGTAAAGCCAGTGCACCAGCTCCGGTTTATCAGTGCCTTATCAGTAACGGCCGTGGTTACTGGTTGTTCAATCTCGAGTGGCAGCAATCCTTCCCTAATTGTCTCCACCTTCACGTTCAGCGCCCTTGATATCGACAAACGCTACCAGCGAGAATTCCTGAAAATACAGTGATTTCTCAATTGTCCGAATTAAGGCATATAGTGCCGTGTCCACAGACTTACCTTTATGACACAGATGTTGAGACGGCGCCCAGTTTCTGGATACAATTCTCGAACGAATATAGACATCCAGCAGCCTTTCCATGGTTTTCAGCAGAAAGGATGACAGAGACATTGGCCTTAAATCCTTAGGGTTGCTGTGCGAGCTTCTAACTGCTTTCAGTCTGAAGATTACGCTTCAGACACCATTTAAAGATAACCTCTAGCCAGGTAAGCAAGACCTCCGAGTTCTTCTGAATTTCTGCTGGTACAATCCCATTCGGGCCAGCTGACTTAAAGGGCTTACAGTTTTTAATATCCCATTTTATCTTCCGTGTATTGAGAATATCCTCTGTACACAACAGTTGGACCCCGCAGTCATCCATAGACCCGCAGTCATCCATCTCCGCAAACAACGTATCCTCAATTCCCGGGAAGTGAGTTTCCATCAGAAGATTAAGTGTGTCTTGACTAGAAACCGCCCATTCGCCATCCGGTTTAATCAGATAGCCTGGAACAGCTGGACTGGTAGAAATAATCTTTCTTAAGCGCGAGGTGTTCGAGACCCTTTCCATTCTATCACAGAAGTGCACACGAATTCCTTTGTGCCTTCCTTGTCTCTATTTTATATTCGCTGAGGCATTCCTTATAGAAGTTCCAGTCTTGGCTTTCTTTCGCTTTTCGGCACTCCGCAAGTGCCGAGGTCTACCAAACAGGTTTCTGCCCTACTAAGGGTATCCACTATTGAATCCAAATCACTACCCGTATCGGGGAGTCCTGGAACTTTAGATGGAATAATACCATCCAATATATATCTATATACGTGCCATACTGTCCTACGGGGATTTCGGAACACGTTAGACGTTCGATACCGATGGTCAGAGAAGGAATGCTCTTTCGCCACCCTCCATTCCCTGATCATAGGTGATATAAAATCGGAGACCAGTGTAATATCCAGAACACGCCCTAGGATAACTCCGACCGTCCTTCTTTCTGCATCACAAACAAGTGCGCAGTATATCTGGCGGCACTGGCTTCATTCGGTCCATGTATGCGACTGCAAGTCAGAGTCTCTCACCCTCCGTCTGCAGACCGTAGTAATGTCCCCATTGCAGTACTGTGGAAATAGAAAAACATTTATATTATTCTTCACCAGTATACATGATCTGCTCTTATCCGTCCCACAAGCGTATAAGAGGGTATAACCCTTCGCTCACAGACCACAGATCTTGTTTTTTTTAATCCATGGTTCTTGGATCAGAACTATCTCCTCTCCTGACTTAACAAGTCTGAGAAGTAACGCCGTCGAAGCAACCTTGGTGTGGTGTACATTTATCTGCAGAAACCTGACCATTATTAACAGTATTCACTTACCTGCTTACGACAGCCGTGCTACGTCGGTTAGTTGAACCCGACGGAGTCGGCGGTCTCATCGGTATCTCTCCCTCCACAGTCCCTAAACGTAAAGGGGTCCACTCCCCCCCCCATCCCTCAGAGTCCGATGTGTCTCTCTTCTCCATGCGTAGGGATAATCGATCCCTCAATTCCCTAATTAACCCTTCACTTGGGTTCGCCAATAGCAGCAATTTTAATACCTCCTCTGGAGAGAGTAAAATCGTCGGACTTTCCTTTACTGGCTGTACCTCTTCCACCGCCTTCTCGGGTTGCACGGTACTCGGTTCAACCCTGATCTCGCTCCTCCTGCTTTACAGTCTTTCAGTCCCCGAACCGGATTGCAAACCGGGATAATCGTTAGGGATTATTTCAGGTTTGCCGGCTCCTTGGGAATCCAGACCACCGCCCTAGGTCTGCTTGGTATTTCCTCTTTAGGAAGTGCCCCGAGCTTGGCTCCTGGCTATACCTCGCCTAACTCTTCGATCGCCTTCCTGTCCAAGAAAACTGACCTTCAATCAGCGCACGCAGTATCAGCTTCAGTCATTGCTGATACCAACCTGCGCCCCTGTACATTGGCGGAGGTCCTGAATGTTGTCTAACGACTTTAAGAAAGATGAGATTAAGTACATTAAACACCAACCTTCATCTTTCTCTTGTGCTGCTCCCGTCATCATGGTTCACGTCCACGGCGGCTAGCACCACCTCCTCCTCCTTCAAGATTTCGCTAAAAACCTTATGCCCTTTTGGCAACTGTCCCACATGAAGCTTGGCCCGCTTTCTCTCGGCATCCAAACCTCCACACTCCTCTTCGTTGGATCTCTGTCTTTAAGACCCATGATCCTCATTGCGTGCATTGCCCACATCGGCAATACAGTTCTTAGCCCAGTTGGCAGATTTTCTCCGTTCTACAGTCCAGTGCTCCTCCGGGACTGTAGCAATCTGTCCAAAACCCGGAAGGCCGAACGCCTAGCCCTGTATATCCGCGTTGCAAGCCTCGGAACCAGCCATACCATCACTGACGACTGGAGTCACAGATCCCCCGTCTTTAATAGCATTTGAGAAGTGCTGGCCACTTCCATCCGCGACGATTTAGCGTGACCCGCTCCACATCCAGGTTACTCATTTCACCCATTATTGTTTACAAGAATGAGAACCTGGAGGCGGCGGCGATTGTGAAGCTTAGCGAAACTCCTGTCTAAAAATATATGAAAATTATCAATTACAAACGAATTAAAAAATCTAAATTAAAGTTAAACGAAAAACCATTTTCAACTAAACTCAGCTGGAGATTTTGCCAGGTGCTCATCAATTCCACTATGTTTCTCGGTTAGCTCTATCAAATATCATTTCATTTGAATTCACCAAGTCTACTGGAAAATTCCAGTAGACTGTAATACAAAGTAGTTATATCTGATTGCATATGTACAGATGCATAAAGTGTAATATAGAAAAGTTATAATTCAGTTATAACTTTTTTACGTTAATTATCAGTATGAAGGGGCGATATTAGTACCTACATATGTAATGGTGCGTACACACGAGACAGTAATACCGTACTTAGACAGAATTTTTGCTATCCACACTTGTGAAAGCGAAAGACATTGCGGTCTGGAGAGCTAATTTTTGCTGTTGGGGTCTGTTAGTACTTTTTACGTGTGAACGCTATCAAGCGCCTGTAAAGTATTATATGAGTATGAGTACTGTATGGGTCTCTTTAGCAAGTTCAATAAAATGATTTACTGTTTGTACTTTCCTGGAAAAACTTTTTTCTTGCTGTAATAAATACTAACAAAAATGTTTGATGATCTTAAGGTAATTTATAAGCTTCTGCACGCTTTACACATTAGTTAATAAAGATGGTAATAGTTAGGTAAACAATTTAGACGCAACCATTTTAACTTAATGATACCTACCCTCTGTTTTTAATTAAACACAGTTACAGTGAACAATTATTGATAACATTTCAATAATTTAACAAACAAATATTTAAATTCGAGCACCAACGAATTGTTCCTAGAATCGATGTTAAAATATCACGAAAATACCGTGCGTGTTAGTATGATAAAATATTTTAATTAAAGATGTAAAATATACGGGATGGTTATGATCTCAAACAAAAAATTATAGCTTCGACATACATAATTGGAACAATTAAATAATCAAGGGTTAGTTGACTTGGACACACTTAGCGTTAAATCATATCATAAAACAGAACACTCGCCGTCAATGAAATCAAGACCTCGCGGTGCCCGGTATTACATATTTGGAGGGACGATGTTAACTATGCGATCTAACACTTGGTTATCGTGTATGACACCTACTTATTATGGTCCAAGTTACTTGGAAGATCGTTGCTGAGGCAGCCCATCCGCTTCGTAGGATATATAACGTCAACGAAGAAGAAGGGAGAATTATTTATATTCAAATTCTTAAAGATATTAATTATATTCAATTTTTCTGAAAAAATTATAATGAACAGTATCTCTCTTCAACCACGTTTGACATAGTCGAGGTGCAATCCTTCTTGCTAGTTACATTTTCATTTACATTCTCAAAAACATATACGATCATTTAATAAATCACAGACAACTAATTGTTCAATAACCTGTACACAGTAATGATTTTGCACGTTGTATCGATTTGAATAAACCGATAGTTTTGTTTTCTTGTAAACCGTCAGTAGCCACATGCATATAAATGTTTGATGAGCCTATTATCCACATGCAGTTTGGGTGAACTGGTTGGTTCTTTTGCACAAAAAATTTTAAACTACAATTATAAATTTTATTTTGAATTTTTAACAATTTGAACTTCACATAACTTTCAGTGATTGCACTGCTGATATTAACAAAAAACTTCTAATAAAATTTATTATTGACAATGTTCATCGCGAAAGTGAGCGCTACATTCGAGATATGATTTTCCTTTTCTAGTACCAACATAAAAATATTAATCGACAAATTTAGCATAGTAATTCTACTACTCGTTGCTATTTTCACTGTTGTTACGCAATTTTGACAGCGTTAAAAGACAAATGAAAACAACCCGATGGATCAATGTGCAGTGCAGAAACCATTCCAAATAACTTAAATTCAATTATTTTAAGAATAATGAAAAAGAGGGCTTAGGTGTCAAAAATCATTTTTCACTTTTTTGCCGATTCGGATAGAGTATGGGACACTCTTTCACATGATGGAAACCAGAAAGTCATACTTTGTGGAAAAGTTTACTAAAAATGAAGAGAAAGCAGAGTACAAATACGAAAGAAAACTGATTTAATATAGTTAGAAACCAGGCAAGGCAGATAAAAGGGAGCAATTAACGTGGAACTGACGCAACGAGTTGTTTTATTTTTAGTAAACCTCCTTTTCATAGACCAGGTCACATATACCATTTTACACAGCTCTATACCTGTTCCATGTGTAATCATTGGAACTCCTAACAACTTAAATATTTCATCACTGATTTCCTTCCTGAGCCGTTGTCGATGACGACGTATGGTCTCTTTGGAAACTGTAATTTATTTTAAATCATGTCCTAATGTATTTGAATGCATTTGTAGTGGTGGTGATTAAAAGCTCATGAATTGATTATTTTCGATCGATCCACCTACCTGGAAGGAGAATGCCGATATATTGTATATTGTGGGTGTTTCTGCTGCTACTAGTCCTAATGCTTATATAATGCGATAGTATGAAGTAGGAGCTTGGACGTTTATGTTGTTTTGCACTATCGCTGGCTTCAACTACTTCTGTTTTTTGTCTTATGAATACTAGCTCTCCTTTCGCTATATTTGGTTCTGTTTTGTTCCATTTGCTTCACTTCTGTAACAGCAGTATATTCGGTTAGTCAGATCTTCCAGAATTCTTGAGTTATTTTCTGCAGAAGTTTCTATCGTGCTAAATGATTTATGTTTTGATTTAAATATGTTTCATCTATCAGGAAATTTTCGAGTGTTAAAGTTATCAAGTAACTGCGGGATCTGATTATAGTGGGTTGAGACATCCTTCGATGTGACAAACTATTATTACTTGTCATTCAAATATTACATGTTGTTGTCTAATTATCCTACGTAGGGTGATACTTGACGGATTTAACTGTCGCTTCCCATAGTCCACCCATGTGCGGTGCCCTTAGTGATATATAATGCCATTGGATGCCATTCTTTGCTAGTTTTCTGATAATTGTTTCAGTGCAGCGCTCAGAAGCTTCAGATAACTTGCTTACTACTTCTAAGTGAACGGCTTTCGTTGCAAAACAGTTGAAGACCACTAAATATCCTTTATAGCTTTTGTTACCCCATCCAGGTGAGTAACCCAGCTAATAACGCCAGTAGGGCAACCCATTTTTATCTCTTTTTTGTATCGGGCTCAGGGCTAAAAATATTCGTTTCTATTAGAAATAACCTGCAAATTTTCAGGTCCATCGGACCACTTTAGGGGTCGCACAAATTGGTTTTTTGCAACAAAAGCACTAAAACTATCCTTAGTGACGTTTTCACCTCTCTTTCATCTCAGCTCTTTGAAGCAATGCAGGTTTAATATTTTCCAAGTATTTTTGAGTATGCCGAATCCAATAAAATGATAAAAAAGGTGGTTGGCGTAGTATAAAATTGGTTTTCGGGCTGTTTCTATCAAAAAATTAAAACTGTTGTTGCCTGACTGTCATGTCTGACTAAATTTCACTATTTGTGGATTTATAAGTTTGAAAATTTCATTAGTTTTTCAAGAAGTTTCTGAAATAGTTTTGGTTGTTAATAATCACGGAAAATATTGTCCAGTCCGATCGTTTTGTAGATTTTCAATAGATTCACCTATGAAATTATATGACGAAAAATATCAGATATGAGATTAAAAATACTAAGTGAGAAAACTTATCAATCAGTCAAGAGACTGATTGGTAAGTTTTCTCACTTAGTATTTTTTTCTACAAATCTACAAAAAGATCCAACGAATCGAGACATAATTAGACAATTCCTTCACAAGCTTGCGAAGTACATATAGTAGGTGCTCCTACGCCAAATAAAATCAGCCTTCAGTCATTCGAGAATCTTGCTGTAGATGCTGAAATTGCCTTATTTGACCAGCCGACCCAACTAAAATCAGTATGTGCACTACAAATAAAGAAAGGTATTGATAACTCTTCTTCTTCTTCTAACTCTTCTTCTGCTGCTTCTCTCGCTCTTGCTTCTCCTAATACTAACCTCAAAGTGATTAGTGCGATAAAGAAAAAGCTACGTGATCATGACCTGATAGCATGTAAAGCGGATAAAGGCAATACAATTACCGTGCTCGAAAAAGTCGATTACTGTAATAAAATTTCTAATTTTATTCCAGAAAGCAAAGAAATAGTGCTTGGTAGGGATCCAACTAGGTATTTTAAGACTTCTGTCAGTAAGTGTATCAACCAATGCCAACAATTGTTTAATGGAACTGGTTGGAAGTACTCTATCATGAATCCATCTGCTCCGATTCTTTACGGTTTACCAAAAATCCATAAGGAGGGCATCCCGATTAGACCAATAGTTGCGTATTGCAATGCTCCTGCCTACAAGCTATGTAAGGGTTTCATAAACTTTTTCAATGATCATACTAATTTCTTTTCGGCTTACTCGGTTAAGAACTCGGTAGAATTGATTAGCAAAATTCAAGACGTCGACATTCCACTACATTCAAAACTAGTTTCGTTTGACGTTGTCAGTCTTTTCACTTCAATTCCAATTAAAACTTTATCTCAAATAGTTTGTAATTACTTAGATAGGGATGTTGTAGATGAGGGCCTACGTCGTGAACTGAAGTTGGTCTTTGAGACTTGTATTAAACAAAACTATTTCTGCTTTGATAATACATATTTCAAATTCGCTGATGGTCTACCCATGGGCTCCCCTCTCTCACCTTTGTTAGCTGAAATTTTCATGAATTTCTTCGAACAAACGATTTTATCAAACAACAATCCTTATTTTCGTCATATAATCTTTTGGTATAGATATGTTGATGACATACTATGTCTATGGAATGGAACTGATAGACTATTAAACTCATTCCTTACTTGGTTAAATTCTCAGTATCCCACCATTGATTTTACGTTGGAAAGGGAAGAAAATAAATGTATTAATTTTCTAGATATAACAATAACCAGGATTAATTCTTCCTTAGACTTCAAAATTTCAGAAACCTACGTATACAGTCGCTATTATCCCTAGTTCTTCAAACCATCCCCATAATATTAAAATGTCAGCTTTCCACTCACTTATAGATATACTAATAAACATCCCTTTGACAAATTCAAATTACGACATAGAGCTTAATATAATTCTATATTAACGTTATTAAATAAAAAGCTAAAGCGCAAAGCTCTAACGGGTATTTATCCACCGGATAATCCAACGTAGGAAAATTGGCGTCGCTTAGAGTATATAGGAAAAACTAGCCAACGGATTAGCAACATCGTGTCCGATTATACCAATATTAGTTTTGCTTTTTATAATAATAACACAATAAAGAAAATGGTTTTTAACAATAAACCTAGAGTTGATCGCCTTTCCAAGTCTGGTGTTTATAGGATTAATTGCAATGATTGTAGTTTCTCATATATTGGACAGACTGGGCGCAATTTTGGAGTTAGAGCTAAATAACATTTATCTGGTTGCAATCAATCAACGTGCCATAATCATTTAATTTTAGAAAATCATACAGCTAGCTTAAACAATTTAGACATATTACATATACAACCTAAAAGCAGACGTTTAGATACCTTAGAATCTTACGAAACTCGAAAATCCATATTCCTTAACCAAGATATCCTTAACGAACAGAGAGAAATCCGTTTCTCACCAATTACAGATCCCGCCCTGTTTTATTCTCACGCTCGTAATAATATGACTAATACGTCGGGTAATTAAATGCACTTCAATATACCTTGAATTTTGTTACTCAACCGATAACTTACCCCTCCCCCCCCCTTTTTTATTTGTAATTTTTCCGTGTAAACAACAGATGGTTGGAACGATCAATAGATTAATTGTTATTGCCTATTTTTTGTCCATCGTTCTTTGATTTTATTTTGCTTATTTCTACTTTATATAACTAAATTTTTATTTTTACCAATCAGTAGATACTCCTGATGATGACCTAACAAGTCGAAATTAATCAAGTAATTTTTTAAACATTTTGAAAAAAAAAAAAAAGTTTTGTGCGAAATAATAAACAAGTGTTTTAATGTGTTTATTAAATGAAATCATCTAGTAATTTATCTTTCATAATTTATATTCTTGTTTAGAGGGTTGTAGCCTTTTGGCTAGTCCCCTTTACAGTTTCATTATATTTTTAGTCGGCCCTGATTGGATCTTGTAGATCATGCGGTTTCTTCCTTCGCAGCCGTCTTACTGGGTTTGAATCATCCAACATACGACATATCTCAGCATTTTGGTGTAGACTAATACGTTGTATGTGTTTTCTTGCGTGTTTGCTTATTTCGTCACTAACGAAATCCATCTTCATATCTCTATGGAGGTTGTCATTTCTTATGTACCACGGTGCATTAACTATTCCACGAAGGACTTTGCTTTGAAATGACTGGATGATATTGACATTGGTTTTCTTTGTACAGCCCCAAAGCTGAATACCGTAAGTCTACACAGGTTTTAGAATTTGCCGGTATAGTAGCAATTTATTATGTAGAGTTAGCTCAGAATTTCTTTCTAAAAGCCAATCCATCTTTCTGTATTTGATGTTTAACTTTTCTTTTTTCTTTTTCACATGCTCTTTCCATTTTAGTTTCGCGTCTAGATATTTTGCCATATTTGCATAGAGAATTTGCTGGGAGTTCAGTTCTACTGGTATCCAGTTGACCTTCTTGTTGGTAAAGTTTACGTGAACAGATTTTGTTTCATTAAGATTTATTCGCCATCTCTTGGTCCAGGTACTGACTATATTAGTAGCTCTTTGCAATTTTCTTGTAGATTCTTCTATGCAATTAGCAACTGCTTATAGCTAAGTTAGTCCAAGAAGGCTACCTTGTGGTACAAACTGCTGATATTTTCTTTATTTCTGAGTATTCGCCATCTAATTTAACTAGAAAGTGTCAGTTAGATATGTAAGATTTTAGAATTTAATAAAACTGCTTTGGTAAGTCTCGTTGTAATTTATATTCCAAACCTTTACGCCATACCCTCTCAAAGGCCTGTGCTACGTCCAAGAAGACGCTTGAACATACTTTCTTTTTTTCAAGTACGTCTTCAATTATGTTTGTAATTCGGTGTACTTGTTCTATTGTTGAATGGTTTTCTCTGAAGCCAAATTGATGTGGAGGAACAAGATTCCTTTCTGCTATTATTGGTTTTAGTATCTTTAGAAGTAGTTTCTCGAATAATTTTGAAATTATTGGAAGTAAGGAAATCGGCCTATACGAGTTTTTGTCATTAAGTGATTTGTTTGGTTTAGGTATCATAATTACTTCTGCTACTTTCCATTGACTTGAAACGTGTTTAAGTATGAACAATGCATTAATTATTTAGAGTAGTTTACGTAGACCTTTTTCAGGAAGGGCTTTTACTATTTGTCCTGTAATTAAGTCATATCCTAGAGATTTCTTTGCATTTAGGTTGAGATTGATTTCCTCTTTTAATTCTTGTAATGTGGCAAAAGATATATTGCAGTTATCCATTTTATATATTGGTGGTATGTTTTCCTCTTCAGTTTGTCTAGGTAGATGCTGGAACGTGTTCTCGAGGTGGGTTGCAAACAACGAAGCTTTTTGCTTTGCACTTATAGCCCATGTGCCATCTTCATTTTTTACTGGTGGAATTTGAAGTTTAGGTCGTTTTAAACTTTTTGTCGCTTTCCAAAGGGATTACTCGGCATCTTTTTCCCCCAGTAAGGCCATTCAAGTATTTATTAATGGATTCGTTTTTGATTTCTTTAATTAGCAATTTTAGTTTATTTGATAAAAAATTAAGAGTTGTTTTATATTCTGGCGCTCGACTTCTTTGCCAGGCCTTTCCTGCTTTTCGTTTTGCTGCAACCAGTTCCCTAACTTCCAGAGGATAAATAGCATTTCGGCGCATTTCCTTTGAACTTGAGGGGGTACTACTCCACGCCGCTTCTTGTATACTGTTGTTGAGTTGTTCTAGTTCTTCTTATAGTTCTATCGGGTTTTTAATTGGCACCTGAAGATCAATATTATCCTCAAAAAGTTTCTGGAATTTCTCCCAGCAGGTTTTTTTGTTCGTTAGCGAAGGTGGACTAGTTTTTTTTAACAATCGTTGCACTGATTGTCATAATAATAGGCGTGTGACCGACCGGCGTTCGACCTAATCCCCTCGCTGTTTTCTAGGTATATGTAGTTTTCGTTTATTCCTTTATCTAGCTGCAAACAGCTCTCTTCCTTTTTTAGAGGTTACTCTTGATCCCCAGTAGGTAGGTTTTTTGCATTAAAATCACCTCCGATTATTCTCCTGGTTGAAGTGATTCAATATAAATAGGGGTAGCAACGTCGAAGTCTGGGCAGCTGAACCACCAAATGTTTTTTTCTTTTTCGACTATTTCCCATGATGTGTTAGGCATATCAATTTGTAATGCTCCAAGTAACCTGGTCTTGATTATGTGATTTTAAAATCAAGCAAAACGAGTTTTTCATTTACAAATATTTGCCACATCGGACTCTATTTCTTTAGCTATTAAGAGGGTTAAGTCGACTAGATTATAGATACAATATTTTTTTGGGCTGAAGTACTTACAACTCTACAATGGTCCGTGTGCACGTCGCACTTACACCTTTGCTAGCCAAGGAATTCAATTTATGTTAATTTACATTATCGATAATATAAGATGATAATAATTCTTCTTACGTACTGACTATATCGGGATTGGACCTCGGTACTTTTCGACGGAAATACCGCAGTTTTAACAACTATGTAGTTTAGATACAAATGATCTAAAATTTTATTCTACAGGGTGTCCGCCGGGAAGGTATACTACTTTGTTTTGCCGCCATTTAGGCGAATATTAGTATTGACAGTTCATACTTGACAGTCGTGAAGTAGACACGTGGCAAATTTATTATGGAAAAATATTCGATAAACCATCGTGTTTTAATCGTTAAAACATTTTATCAAAATCAATCATCGATTACTGTGACGATGAGAAAGTTACGACGAGAAAGTGACGAAGCACATTTTCATTTAAATGGATATGTGAATAAACAGAATAGTCGGTTCTGGGCAATGAAAAACCCTCATATTATTCATCAGTCACCTTTACATCCATTAAAAGTGACAGTCTGGTGTGCAATTTGGTCAGGAGGAATCATTGGACCTTACTTCTTTGAAAATGAAAACGGCGTAACGGTAACTGTGAATGGGGAGCGATATCGTGATTTGATTGAAAACTTTTTAACGCCACAACTGCATACTTTGGGCTTGATTAACATGTGGTATCAACAAGACGGTGCCACATCGCATACAGCCAGGATTACAATGGAATTGCTGCGAGAACTATTTCCACAATAAGTTATTTCAAAAATGATGATGTTGATTGGCCTCCACGGTCGCCTGATTTGACTGCTCCGGACTGAAACGCTTGAGCAACTCAAACAAAATATTCGTGATGAAATTAATGAAGTACCGCGTGAAATGTGTGAGAAGGTAATGAAAAATGTGCTCAAAAGGGCTCGCATTTGTGAGGATGACAGAGGCGCACATTTATCTGATATTGTATTCCATACATAATTGCCGACATTAAATAAAACATTTATCAATATAAGATCCATTCTCTTTCATTTAATCAAAAATCATAAACAAACAAAGTAGTATACCTTCCCGGCGGACACCCTGTATTTGTGGTTATTGTTTTCTATTAATTATATTTACAACATCATTAACAACTCTAAGTAAGGTATAATTACTAAAAACAAAATTAAGATACGGAAATCGCTTTGAGGATTAATATTTAAAATATTAACAAATCAATCATCTACCTATCATAGATGTAATTATTCAATTCATAATCAAATTTCAATTTGTCAAACCAATCAGTACCTCGATTTTATTTTATAAGCAGTGTCGTTAAAATGATCGCACGGACATTAAAATTAACCCTCCTGCTCTCACAACTCTATGGAATGTTTAAATATTGTCTTGTCGTCAAAAACGGAAGACTTTTGATAAAAGAAATAAAATTTTATCGGATCTATTCGATTTTAGTGTTTATTGGGTTAAACTACCGAAATCTCCAATTAAATTTTGTGTTACAAATTGCGAGAAAACAAGGTTTAGTGTTTTTTACCTCTTACTTTATGTTAGTAATGACATTCTATACAGCATCCTTTGCGACATATTATGATTTGGCAATCAAACATAATTATGACCTTATCATTATCCGAAAAGTGTTAAAATTATATAATGAGTTTAATTCAACCCGCACATGGGGTAGTAATATTAGTTTCAAGTTAAAAACCGCAGTTTATGGTAGCACTCTTACTTTATTACTAGCATTATATCTTGATGGATTATTACGGAAGGGCCTTAAATTCAATATAATTACATTTTCGAGTTATTTTCTTTTGTTCAATTTCGAAGTGATTATGATGATCAATTTGACTATAATTATAATTCTATTATCAGTAGTTACCGATTCATTACAGAAAGAATTACAAAAAACTGTTAAATTAATCAACAAGCAGACCAATTGTGATTTGCTTAGCGACGAGCTTGACCGTATCGCTCAGATCCTTTGTAAAATTTATAATATTAAACAATTACTGAATAATCAATTTTCGAAACGATTTCTAATGTATTTCGCCACAAATTTGGTAAGATCGTCTTTTGAAGTATTTCTATACTATTATAATGCGGTACTGGCCAACAGAACTAAAATCGAACGTTATAATTATTTGGCCGCGGGTTTTGTCTTTATGATCTATCATATGTCGAATTTAATATTATATATCAGAATATTCGCAATATTTAATGCGCAAAGTGATAAAGTTCGGACTAGTTTGTACGAGGTGTTTCCAGGTGTCCGACATAAGGATTCCCGATTAGTTGAAACTGTAAGTATTTAATTAATTATACTAAGATGGGGTTTGGTAAATACAATAAATAAAATTTACGAATGCGACATAACTTAACTTGAATTAAAATAAAACATGGGACGAGTATTGCAAGGAGGTACTTCGTTCCCTGTGATCTAGTGAAAGCCAAGTGTAATGACTACTCGGTGCTAAGCTCTACTGATGCGGTATTGTCGCCGTGTTTTGTTTGTAGTCGTAACTTGTTTGAGTTTAACTTGTTATACTGAAGGGGCTGGGGTACTAAATTAAAGGTTTTTGGATTAGCTGAGTAACTACTGTGGACGTAAAAATGATTGTGAAATAGTTCCAAAAATAATACCAAAAATTTACACTGTTAAATTTAAAAATATTCCAATTGGATTTGTTTTGTAGTGAAATTGAAACATTTTTAGATAATGTTTAACATTTATACTAAAGAAGTAATGTCTGAATCCCTAATAGTGTCACTGCAAAGATCAAATAATTTTCTAACAATTTTAGATAATCACGAGAAAATTGTAATACAATTTACTAAAGTTTTTAAATTCTAAAGAAGGTTATTTTAGACAATGTTTCTACTTTTATATCTCCGAATCTACAGATGTTCACGTGGTCTCACCTATATGGCTGAATAGCTAAGTGGAAACCTAAGATTTAGATATGATGATTTTTAACTTGTCCAGCGTATTTTAAACAACAGTGGTTTTAGATTTCAATCAATTTCAAAAAATTTCTGTTATAACTCCTAGAGAAGTTCATAATTTTTTAAATGTATTTTAGGATAGCATATAGACAACGTTCTAATATTGAAATGAACATGGTTAATTTATGAAAATATTTACAGTGCCGTACAGGCTACTTAGGAGTTCAATGAATTTAAATTAACTTTCAAACTTCATTTTACCGATCCAAGAGAAGTTCACGAGGTCTCACCTACATGGTCAGATAGATCAGTCAAAACCCTATGAGGGTAATGATCGGGATCTAATTATGATGATTTTTAACTTGTCCAGAGAAATTTTTACTTTTACGTTTATATCGCATACCCCAGAAATGTTCATGAGATCTCTTTCATATATTCGAATAGATCAGAAGATTTTCTATCAATATTGTGAAAATGGGACACGAATGATGATTTTCTTCATGTTTTCCAAAATTTGCAACTTCTTCATTTTCAATTTTACTATCAATTGGAAAATTTGGTATTTTCTCCAATAGAATTTGTATCCAATTGACATTCCCAAATAAGCTACAAACCCGATTTATTGTAAAAACAATCAAATACCAAAAATCCTATGGATATTCACAGGGTCACGTTTATACTTTTGGATAGCTAAAAAATTCGACTTTCGATGGTTCCGAACAGAGTCCAATTGTGATGATTTTTACTGTGCCATTTACGACTTAGAAGTTTCATGAATTTGAACAAATTTTCAAATTTTATTTCACCGATTCTAGAGATGTTCACGGGGTCTCACCTACATGGTCAGATAGATCAGTCAAAATTCTATGAGAGTAATGAACGGGATCTAATTATGATGATTTTTAACTTAAGCTTGTTTGCTGCCATAGCAGAAATCATGTATCTCTACTTGTTGATTTTTAGCATTCATCCATCTGAGAATTACAAGCTCTTGCAGGTGCACGAGATTGTTGTGTAGCAGCATCCATCTTTCAATAATTTTCATCGGCAATTCATCATCCTAATCCAGTTTAATGTTCCCCTTAGTAGCCCCAATAGCTTTACCATATTAATCGTATTTTCTGTGATCTCTATGTTCTTCGTATCGTCTCGAAAATTCGAAACCCATACTCCCAGACAAATTTTGTAATTTGCAAATATAGTTTGAATATCCCTTTTCAATTGTGTCAATTCACAACCGAATCACTTCCGGTCATTAAATCGCCCACGTTGATATTTAGCTCAATCCCGCGATTTCTTTGATGGTTCAGGTGGCCAAAAATGGACCATACTTTGTACCGTAAGTTGCTGTAACGAGTTCAAAATGTTTCAAAGAGTCATTGTTGCTGATGTAGTCTACATCTGATTAAAACAGAATACAACGTAGTCTGCACGACACCCATTGCCCAAAATCTCATTTACTGATCTACCTGAAGAATCCTTCGCTGATCCATCGAATACCACTTTAATTTTCTGTCGACCATTTACCTGCTTAAGAACGCCGTGATGTGGTATATAATGTTATTATTCTTGAATTTTGCGATTTGATAACTCTCACATATTACCCAAAAGCAAGATATATTTCCATTAACTGTCTGTACAAATCGCAAAATGCTCGATCGTATGTGAAGCGTCTTTCAATTGTGTGTAGTCTCGAAATGATTTGTTTGACTGAATTTCGCAGTGTGTTCAATGGTAATTCTTTAAAGGGTAATCGTACGACAAATCGGCCAACAGAATTTTTCATAGTAGTTTATTTATAAAATGATTCGCGATGTGATCTGGAACGACTTCTGATTCCTACACGCCCATCCAAATTTAGTGTTTTGTGCCACTAAGTCATTCCGATTATTTTTTTACTCTACCATCCTCTGACATATTACAGAAATGGTCGGCACCGAGTAATAAATCTAGTTCTCCTGAAACATTGAACGATGGATCTGCTAAGCTAATGTTGCTTACTAGTATTGTCTCCTTAACTTTGTTCATTAAGTCAGCTTTACCGCACTTTTTGGTCTGTCGACATCGATTTAACCTAGTGCGGCTACAAACAAATGTGTTTTTGTCGAAGGTATTTTAAACCGCTGGAAATTGGACAGCTGGAATTCATAGTAAGTGTCTAAACTTGATTCTTATTTGATTTTGAATTCTGCTTTGGACTATAATCAATTTTCTCCTATCACTGACACCTAATTGCTGAAATGCGATACATTCAACCAGGGTAATTAACGGAAGCTGAAACATGTGCGCGAACAGCAGGATTCTAACAAAACTATGGTTTCATATTTTCCTGTAGTGATTTGAAATCAATTCTGGGGTCAATTCTGTCTTGAAGAAACTTAAGAGTTTGGTTGACTTATTCAACAAGCTTATTCAACAGTAGTCGTATTATTCACGGATCTCTTGATTCAGCTAAAGTTCCTTAGTGTTCTAAGGCCTCATAGTATTTCGTAGTATTTTACAGACAATCTTCGAAATCCTGTCGCATCTGGTGAATGCAATGGTTGGTGTTCGTTTGCAATCGTTGGTGTTTGTATTATACCTATTAGCCAGCTTCTCAAGAGCATCGAATTAGTTCGCATCACTAATCTTTAAATGTTTTCTTAGTTTAGCGGCTTCTTTCTTCACACACCCACAAAAGAACTGAAACATCAGATTTGGTGACAAATTATGACGGTCAGCGACGTAGTCACAACTCTTGACCTTGAGTATGTTATGTTGTATTGAGTGTATCGTTCATGTCTGTTGTACGCAGTTCTGAGCCATGCCCTAATTTAGCCTCGCTTTCATAGTAAACAATTTCCTTATCCTTTATAAACACATTTTGCATAAGTGATTATACTTGTGTAAGCGTGTTTCGCTAAGTGTCCACGGCAAACAGCGTAAAAAATAATTTCCTTATAAGTGAATTCTTCATCCGCTTTTAAACCAAGAATATCCAGCTCCATTGACTTCACTTGTCTTGCAGTGGCTCGAGCTTCCGTTAAACAATTATCAACTGCCTCAACAATTTGATCATGTTTTACGAGTCTCGAATCAAATTAAGCGACTCCAAATCGATTTAAAAACTAAATCCTGACGATGACTGAAGAATTAGATAGCAATAAAATCTACTTTCGCTATAGTTTTGAGCCAAATTAATATTCTCTACAATCTTTGATAACTGGCTCCTTCCCGAAAAGTGTGTAATCTGTACCACCTTCGCTATATTAGCGTGTTTAACTTTATTCTTGTATACTTAATGCGTAATCAATTGTTTATAAATGTCAACCTAGTATAATGGAAATTAACAAAGGTGTAACCAACTGATTTAATTGGTTTATTGGAAACGCCTCCGACCGCCTTCCGAATTAGTTGAGTGTAATTTTGATCCGACAATTTTACTATGTGTTGTAACAGAAAACCATACCGTAAAAATATTCCCTAATCACTTTTAATTAGTTATAGTAAAACCGTCTAAATAAAATAATGGCGTTCAACATTTTTAAGCTAACCGTTTTTATAACACAAGTTTACGGATTACTTCCGTATAAATTGATACCAAAACATTGGTCCACAAACAAAATAATTTTTAGTGAAATACGATCGTATCGAATTTATTCCGTTTGTATTTTCCTGATACTAAATTCGATTCTTCTAGTGTACGGTGGACATTTGCTTTCGTCCTATTCGAAACCGGTGATATTCAGTATTATTTCGAAAGGTGCATTTATGTTCGTGGCGATTTCAATGTACTGCGGGTATTATGATTTGCTAGTGAACTATAATTTCGATCACGATATGTTTAGTAAACTGTTCCGTGTAGTCAAACATAAAGATTTCGAATTGAACACGAAATTAATTCGTCAATTAAAATTACGAATGATTGTGATTTTTTACGGTCGTACACTTTTCTTAGCTTTTGCAATTTTGATGGATTTCATAAACTATTATCCGCGTTCTGGTTTCCTAGCACTACTCGTCGTATATTTTTTATTCGTAAACGAAATATTTATAAACATTAATGCGATGTTTAATTTATGTTTGATATGTTTAGTTGCTAGAACGCTGAAACATAAAATAAGTAACATTAATCATAAATGTATAACTCAAAGGCATTTTGAAATGCATAAGAAATTCGAGGAAATCGTACACGATTTGATCGTACTATCTTCGGCTGTTCGCTTGTATAATAAAATTTATTCAAAACGGACAATCATATTTCTAGCCTCCAGTGTCTTGAAATTATCGACATACGTATTTTATGTGCATTATACATTAACGACATGGAACGCAGGTCGTGAGTTATTTGAACTTCATTTTGCAAGTGGAATTTGTTACATCACTGTTCGTACGATAAGTTTCGTTGGGTTTCTAGAATTAAGTGATATGTATAATCGAGAGATCATGAATATAAATTTTGCCGCTTATGAATTAAGAAGCCAACCAAGTGAATTAGATCGGGCATCAGTGGAAAGTGTAAGTAGCTTTATTAAATAATTAAAATATAACTAATATTGCTTCTGCAAATTTCGAGTAGAAAACACTTTTCGGGTTTTCGAACAAACCACACATTTGTCGGTATTGTTTAAAAGCAACTTCCAGAAGAAAGCTATATTTTGATAATAGTGAAGTATTTCCTAAACTTCCCTAAAAATTTAAATCCGCCATTTTTATTTCAATGTATGTATGTGTGAAACTTCGGATAAACGTAAATTAAAATTTATGTGAAATAATGCAAATAAGTTTAAAAATCTTTTACACGATTTTTAAAAAATAGAAAACCTTTTAAACCGCAATTAAGTGTACTTTCGGGTAAATAAACGTGTTTGTATGCTCTATTTGCAATACGATAAATTTACGTTGTAAGCGATTTTCCATACTAATTTTCCATGTCCTAGGAAAACCCCCTCCAAATATTAAGTATAAATTCGAGATAATAAGGATCTTCCACCGAATACTAAGTGTACATTCGAGATAATAAGGATCTAATCGAACCGAAAATCATCATCCATTGAAAAGTTATAGGGGCTAAGGGTGTTAGTATTCTCATTTTGCAATACGATAAACTACGTACGTTGCAAGCGATTTGCGTCCTAGAAAAACACTCACCAGTTACTAAGTGTACACCTGAGAGCGAAAAAGTTGCACAGTTGAGTTTTCTACTTTTTTTTAATTTTCTCGCTAATCAAAATGTTTATTTGAATCAAATTATGTCAGGTTAAAGATCATTTCATCACCTATCCAATAAATAATCACGTGTGTGTATTGTCACGTGTGTGTGTTGTCTAAATATCACGTGTGTGTATTGTCTGTTCAAAACCAGGACAATGACAACAATAGAGCACAACGGCCCAAAAACGCTCGTTCCAGATAACATCGGTTGCGGAACTTGTAACATGTATAAAAGGGCACGTTTTAAGGGAAATATCATCACTCGCATATTAACGCTTAGCCTGAACGGTTTTCCATCGATCAAGTCTTCATCTGGAACAAGAAACTGAATACCAGACCAGTGGCAGCTGCTGACTAAAATTGGGTGCGGGATATAACGAAATTAAAGTGGCTCGACAACTAAATTTGAGTCGATTCTCCGTTTGTCGAAAAGTTATAGGGACTAAGGGTGTTAAGTAGTGTGCTCAATTCGAAATATGATAAATTATCGTTGAGCGTACAATAGGTACAAAGCAATACCATAAGTACCATAGGTACAAAGCAAGAGTTGAATTTTTGTAGTTTGGTCGTTGCAACCTGATGAGTAGACCAAAGTTTTATCAGTGCGAAACCAATCTGCCAAGAAGAAATTTAAGGAAGTTCTCATTTTTGTAAGGGTTGTGTATCTTTACACAAGTACCGTGGGGTTAAAAATGGGGGAGCAAATTTTTTTACTTTTTGTGGTAGATATGTATATTGTGAAGAAATTGATTCTTTGTTTTCAATGACTTAAAAAAAGTCGTAAACATTGGAAATGTCATTAGACTTATAACGTCATTAGATATTTATTTTGTCTAAAATGCAGAAAAAAACTTAAATAAATTAATTAATGCAGTCTAATTTAAAACTTCTTAATACTCCTTCATATTTGTCATCCATTCAATGGACAAACATATCGACGAGGATCTTCATGAGTGACAACCAGAAAAGCCACATGTTAAGCGATAATAATCATTTCATAATCTAGTGTTAATGTATTTTTTATGGTGTGGTATAATTGGAAATACTTTATCGGGCGAATTTTACTATCTAAAAGATTCAACTCACAAAATTATCTTCAATTTTTGAAGGAAACAGGTTTCACTGTGCTAGATTTTCCACTCACAATGAGAAATACTTTCTTGTATCAACAAGATGGAGCTCCTGCACACTGTGGAACATAATTTATTTTTATGTATTGGGATATTTGAAAGGAGCGTCTACACAAAAAAAATGGTTGAAGCCAATAGAAGACGGCTCCAACTATGTTTGTTACAAAATTCGAATCATTTCGAAAGTTGTTTGTAAAGTTTAAAACTTAGCAAATCGTACAATTTATTTTACTTCTAACAACTTGTAATAATTTTTCTACAATTACAACATTGAGCTTTATGGAAAACACTATGAGGGAAAAAACGGATGAACCCTGTGTATTTAAATCTATAGAAAAAACATGTGGGTTACCTTAATTTTTAGAAGAATTATTGGCATTTACATGATTCAAGGTGCATTTTACTGGATGAAAATTCGTGTCAAACTGAAAAAGTGCTTACAGAACAGTTAGGAGTTCCTCATCAAGCAATATTACTTCGATTGCTTGCAATAGGAAAAATACAGAAGAAAGGAAAATGGGTTACACATAAACTGACCGAAGAAAACAAAAACCGAAGAGCCATCTGCATGAATTTGCCTTCCCGGTATAAAAGAAAGAATTCCTTGCACAAAATCATTACGGGCAATGCAAAGTGGATTTTGTTCGATAATCCCAAACTCAGAAAATCATGGGTTAATCCAGGCCAGCCATCAACATCAATTGCATAAATTAATATACATGAGGTGAAGTTGAAAAGGAGTCATTCACTTCGATCCTCTGCAATCTGCAAGGAAGGCGGAAGGTGATATTGCTCCATGACAACGCTCATCCGCATATAGCAAGATCAACCTAGAAACTCATCTTCTCTTTAAGCTGGGAAAAGTTACAACATACGACGTATTCTTCAGATTTGGCTCCCTCTGATTACCATTTATTCAGATCAATTTCATCATATTTGAAAGACCAGCGGTTCACGAAAGTTGAAGATAGACAAAATGACGCTGACTATTTTACTTCGAAACCACCAAGTTTCTAGCGCGGAAGCATTCGTCATCTACCTGATAAATGGCAAAAGACCATAGACAGTAATGTCGAATATTTCGATAATTAATCTTTGTAACAATTATATTTTTAATCAAGTTGAATTTAACCAAAAACGCAGTTTCTACTTGTACACCTAATACATAGATTTTAGTTTAATGTCCTTTGCTGCCTTAAGCATTATTAAGCAGCTCTTTGTTGTTTTTTATTTGAAACATGAACATTATGTATTTTTTAAAATATATTACACTTCACGATGTAATTACGTTACAAACAGAGTTTGTAACGTTATTACATCGTGAAGACTGTTTTTGTTTAACAGTCTAAAGTACTGTTCGATTCTATACAACATAATTTTTAGTTTTAGTTTAACTTGCACAGACACAGTTTTCCTTTTTATTAAATTTTTATGGATTTTACTTCCTTTCATAATTTACTTCAAGTTTTATTTTTGTAGCTTGCGATCAATACTGTACAATATTTGACTGATAAACTAAACCCCTGCGCATATTTTTTGTGAGTTTCTATACAACACCGATTCCCCTTTGGATCCCCACTACTAATCAAAAAAAAATCTCTATATAGGTAAATAAAAGGGATAGCTTGACCGACTATAAACTACGCGCCAAAATCATACTAGTGCCGTGATGCCTATCTTGTTGGATTAAAATATCGAGAAGAATTATTATCAATACATATTTGCTTTGGATTGTACTAACGTTCGAAATCACCTGATATAAAAGTATTGTTATTAGTATTGTACAACGCTATCGTAATATGTACCAATATTATATTTTTTCCGACCAGTAATCACGAGATGACTACAGTGTGCGGAGATGAAATTTTATATTTTCCAAGATTTGAATTTGTCAATACCACTTTTGGCAAATTGAAATTTGAAAAAAATATGGAATTTTCTAAAGTAACAACTACGTTTCAATGTCCATCAAGTGAGAACTAACGAGTGTTTGATCTTTTTCATCACTCAAACCACGTTTTTCCTATACGAAAGCTTTCAGAAACGACACATCGTCGAGCGGACATTTTCCGGCCAATGGACAAGGTTCGGTTCCTAGTACCTAAATTATAGCGTTTTGAATACTTTTCATATGCTTACCTAAAATGTTTGTAAACTAGTTCGTATAATAAATCCAAACGTTCCGTGGTATTCATCCAATCACTGTACATACTATCGCTTAACAGATCTAGTTCGACCAATAGTTTGAAATCGTCAGCATGTATGATTTGGTGGTAACCGACAAGCAAAAAATGTGGGACAACCCGGTGGAATCATGTACTACTGGTTTTCTCAGAAAACATGCTATTTAATAAATGCTACAATGCTAAATTCACACGTTCAGTGGAATTACTCCGCGGAGAGTAGTATGCTGTTTTAATGTGTTGGATACCTAACGATTTTACCATGCTGATAAACTCGTTTCAAATCAACTACCCTCCATTATCCGTATGGATAGTTTGCAGTACACTGGAGAGGAAACAGTTCATCTTGTAAAAACGAAACGATAGGCCCAGCAGTAGCATAGCATAGTCCTTCTGCTGCATCAACCACTTGAGGCTGGCGTGGTCTGTTATCATTTTAAACCGTTTTGTGAAGTATCCGAAACATATGGGACAAACATCAGTTTTTTGGATCTCAAATATCATTTGCAATTCCTGCTGATATTGCAATAGGCCATTGGGGTGCCATACTAAAATTCTAATGTCATTCATTTTTATGCTTTTATTACATGAGCTATCCTGACGCTGTGTTGTGAGTCTGTGGATAATTAATTCAATAGCTTTGTCTTGTTTCTGCTCTTGTTCGTCCATTCTATGAAAATTGTTTGCAACATTTGACTATAACGATCAGAGCCGTTATTTATATGTGTTCCAGTTTAAGCCACTTATGTAAGTAAGTTGATTTTCGTTTATTTTGGGTTTATTGGCTTTATACGTTTATATTTCCATATCTCCTTCTCAGTTCGTATATCTTCTGAAGTTCTTTGGCAACTATACAGCCTGTGTAGCTTACGCTTTCATTTGATTTTTATATTCCTTTCTAACATGTGTAACTGCTCACTTGACACATCAGGGCTTGAATCTCTGTATTTTAATTTAAAATATATCTAATTACATAAATATGTTTTATTTCTTCTATACTTTATTGAATGATAACATAAGCAAGGGCAGATGCGTTTTATCTGTTTCCTTCACAATTTGAGTAAAATGAACATATCAAGCCCCTCCGCGCCCCTGAAAGTAAGTCTTCCATTATTTCCCTTGGATGGCAGGATGTAGCTGGCAAAAACGAAAAGCTTTGAAAAATGTACCTCCAAAATTATGAAGAAAGCTTAAATCTGAAGGTTCATCTCGATCAGGCAATCCACCAGAGCACTATATAGTTCGTTTTTTTGTGGACAAGCAGTATTATTTGTCGATATTGAACTAATATTGTTGCAAATTTAGTTTTGAACTTTGATAAAGTAATATGGTTTATATAAAAAATAAGGCACAACCCAGTATGCAATTTTACCACTGTGTAGAAAAAATTAATTCCGTAGTGTAAAATACACAAAAATATAAATTTTGGGCAAAAATAATTTTCTTTCTTTTTCTGTTTCCCGATTTTGTTTTGTATCTTCTGTTTCATGTGTCAAGCCGATGCTACTGAAGTTAGACGAAAATTTCAGCCGAAAAAAACCTGCATTGTTGACATATTTCGTATCATGTGGAAGTGTGTGAAGTTATCCCAGTTTTTCATCCCAGGAAAAACCAAAATGATGATCAGATAACACTAATTTCATCCCATCCCAGGATTTTTAAAATCATCGCATCCCAGGATTTTTAAATTATAAAACTAATTAGGACTGTTATACTTGTTAAAGGTAGCGAAAATTTTAGCTTCCGACTATGCAGACCCCTAAAATTAATATACAGTGCTGGGAAAAAAAATTGGACCGACATATTTTATTGCAAATTGGAGTCTTTTTTCGCTACTTTTTTGCTTTTTTTAGCTTATTGTTTCGTTTTAAATACATGTATGACGTAATTTTTTGAAAACAAAAATTTACCTGTAATTTAGGGCCAAACCCCGAAAAATGCCAAACTATTCAAAATACGTTGATTGGAGTTAAAGTAATGGAATAAATTAAACACCTATTTTTTATTTTTTTTTGTTTTTTATTAATTTATAGAAGTTCTATCTTTAATATTAATATTTTGTTGAACCGCCTTTTGTTTTTATTACACCATTACAGTATAAATAGTGCATATTTTGTAAGATTAAGTTATTCTGTAAGTGATCCTAGTCAAATAAAGAATAAAGTGCAATTTTAGTTAAAAAATGGGAAAAGTTAGTGAGCAGTGTAAAAGCAATATGTTGATTTTGGCGAGAGAAAATTTAACCACTCGTGAAATAGCAGAAAGATTAAACATTCCTAAAAGTACGGTCGCGTGGAATATTAAAAAATGCGAGAGATGGGCAGAACACAAAGAAAGAAAGGCTCTGGAAGGCCCAGAAAGACAACGCCAGTGGAAGATCGTTTCATAATATTGCAATGTCGTCGGAACCGTTTTAAAACTTCATCGGACATAAGACGGGATGTTGAGCGAGCAACGGGAAAACAAATTTCAGCCAGCTTAGTGAGAAAAAGACTTGTTAAAGCTGGTTTGAGAGCACTTAAACCAGCCCAGAAGCCTGAGTTCACATTACTAATGAAAAAAACGTTTTCTATGGGCCCAGGAGCATGTTTCTTGAACTCCAGAGATGTGAGAATATGCGATTTTCTCCGATGAATGTCTTTTAAGACTTCTACCGAAAAATGAAGGAGTTCTGGTCTTGGGATGCTTTTCTGGAAATGAAACCGGTCGATTGTGCTTCCTCAGTTCCAGCATTACGACAGCTGTTTATCTGCAGGTCCTACACAACGAATTAAATCCCATTGAAAATATTCGGTCTATAATGAAGTTAGAAGTAGGTTTGACGATTTGGGAATCCATACCTCCTACGACTTTGAAAAATTTATCAAAAATCAATGAATCGGAGGTGTATCGCTGTAATAAAAGCAAATGGCGGTCCAACAAAATATTAATATAATAAATAACTTCTATAAATCAATAAAAAACAAAAAAATATTAAAAATTAGGTGGTTAATTTATTCCATTACTTTAACTCCAATCACCGTATTTTGAACATTTTGGCATTTTTCGGAGTTTTGCCCCTAAATTGCAGGTAATTTTTTTTTTTTCAAAACATTAAGTCATACATGTATTTAAAATGAAACAATAAGCCAATTACTTTCAAAAGTTTTGTAATTTTAGCAAAAAAAGACTCCAATTTTCAATAAAATATGTTTGCCCAATTTTTTTCCCAGGACTGTAAATCAAAATTACATACGAGGAGTATAAACTGTAATCCATATATTACGAAGAAAATACCCATTAAAATAATTAATATTTCTCTCAAACTTATAAAGTGCCTAAAGATTTCACTTCTGCTTCACCATGACACCATGACGTGTCATAAGCACAAGTCAAATCTTGAGGCACTTTATAAGTTTGAGAGAAATATTAATTATTTTAATGGGTATTTTCTTCGTAATATATGAATTACAGTTTATACTCCTCGTATATAATTTTGATTTATATTAATTTTAGGGGTCTGCATAGTCGAAAGCTAAAATGTTCGCTACCTTTAACAAGTATATCAGTCCTAGTTAATTGTGTAATTTAAAAATCCTGGGATGGGATGAAATTAGTGTTACCTGATGAACATTTTTATTTTTCCTGCGATCAAAAACTGGGATAACTTCACACACTTATCATGTGGTAGTACAAAATTCTGTTGATATCAGCCGAAAATTACATGTTATTGAAGTTAACAGTACATTTTCGCCGAAAAAAATTTGAAAAATCAATATCACATAATTCGAATGTTTAAAGGTGATATGAACTGGGTGAAGTTGGACCAATTCGTAAATAACTGGATCCCATATTTACAACTTCTCGTATTATGGACCAATGAATTTGAGTTGTAGCACAAACAGTGAACACCTGTCTCAAAAGGGGATATTTTATGTAGCATCTTAGTGAAATAAATTAAAAGTTGAATGCATGTTGGGTGAAATTAGACCAATTCGTAAATATCTGGGTTAAATTCACTATGATGCTACATAAAATATGGCCTGATTTTGGACACAGGTGTTCACTGTTAGTGCAACAACTCAAATTCATTGTCCCCTAGTACGAAAAATTATAATTATGGAATAAATTGCTGGGTTTATGGATTGGTCTAACTTCACCCAGTTCATATCGCTTTTAAACATTCGAATTATGTGATATTGATTTTTCAAAAAAAAATTCGGCGAAAATTTCACTGTTAACTTCAATAACATGTAATTTTCGGCTGATATCAAGAGAATTTTGTACTACCACATGATACCAAATATGTCGATAATGCAGCTTTTTCGGCGGAAATTTTCGACTAACTTCAGTAGCATGTCAAGCCGACGAATCAATCGATCACACGGTTCTGAGTTTTACGTTGCATTTTTGTTTGTTTCATTTTCTAAATTTGGTGCTAATTAAATTGTTTTTAAGTTTGAAGTTTATTTGATTCATATTTATTGACGGGATCAGGGTTAACATCATCGGAATAAAGAGGTAATAAAATTTAATTTCACGGCATCGTCATGTAATTGTTTATGATGACGCAAACTTTTCCTATGCTACCCAAGGGATTAAATTTATGTTAATTTGCATTTTCGATCATAATATGATAATAAATCCATTTTACATCTTGATGCTATCGGGATTGCAATCCGGTCGACTGAAATGCCACAGTTTTAACAACTGTACCATTTCAATACAAATGATCTAAAATTCTGTTTTTAATTGTGGTTATTGTTTTTTAATTAAATTATATTCACAATAATCAAATTTTAATTATCAGTAACATCTCTAATTTTGGTATAATTACAAAAAGCTAAATTAAGATACCGAAATCGCTTTGAGGATTAATATTAAAAATATTAACTAATCAATCATCAACCTATCATAGAATTATTCAATTCATAATCAAATTTCAATTTCAGTGCCTCGATTTCATTATATAAGCAGTGTCGTTAAAATGATCGCACGAACATTAAAATTAACCCTGCTGCTCTCACAACTCTATGGAATGTTTAAATATTGTCTTGTCGCCAAAAACGGAAGACTCTTGATAAAAGAAATAAAATTTTATCGGATCTATTCGATTTTAGTGTTTTTTGGGCTGAACTACCGAAATCTCCAATTACATTTTTCGTTACAAAATACGAGAAAACTAGGTTTGGTGTTTTATATCACTTACTTTATGTTAGTAATGACATTCTATGCAGGATCCTGGGCAACATATTATGATTTGGTAATCAAATATAATTACGACCTTATCATTATCCGAAAAGTGTTAAAATTATATAATGAGTTTAGTTCAACCCGCACGTGGAGTAGTAAAGTTAGTTTCAAGTTAAAAACCGCAGTTTATGGTAGCACCCTTACTTTATTACTAGCATTATATCTTGATGGATTATTACGGCCGACAGAATTCAATATAATAAAATTTTCGAGTTTCTTTCTATTGCTCAATTTCGAAGTGATTATGATGATCAATTTGACTATAATTATAATTCTATTATCAGTAGTTACAGATCCATTACAGAAAAAAATACAAAAAACTGTTGAATTAATCAACAAGCAGACCACTTATGATTTGGTTAGCGACGAGCTTGACCGTATCGCTCAGATCCTTTATAAAATTTATAATATTAAACGATTACTGAATAATCAATTTTCGAAACGATTTTTAATGTATTTCGCCACATATTTGATAAAATCGTCTTTTGAAGTATTTCTATACTTTTCTAATGCGGCACTGGCCAACAGAACTAAAATGGAACGTTTTGACTATTTAGCCGCGGGCTTTTTCTTTATTATCTATCATATGTTGAATTTAATATTATATATTAGAATATTCGCAATATTTAATACACAAATTGATAAAGTTCGGACTAGTTTGTACGAGGTGTTTGCAGGTATACGACATAAGGATCCTCTAGTAGTAGAAACTGTAAGTATTTAATTAATTATACTAAGGTGGGGTTTGGTAAATACAATAAATAAAATTTACGAATAGATGCACATAACTAAACTTCAATTAAAATTAAACATGTAACGAGAATTGCAAGGGGTATACTTCGTTCTCTGTGATCTATTAGTGTAATGTAGTGAGAGTGTAATGACTACACGGTGCTAAGCAACGCGTTTTGTTTGTAGTTGTACTCGTAACTTGCTTATATTTAACTTGTTATTCAGAACAGGCTGGGGTAGTTGGTTTTCTTGGTGAACCACACATTAATAATACATGAATATAACGACTAGTATTTAAAACCATTTTACTTTAGGAGTATCTTGAAATCCCAGATTTAAAAATTTCAAAAATTAAAATTCGGGATCCTTAAAAATTCCGAATTTCAAAAGATTTATTTGAAATGCAGCGTTAACAGTCTGCAGCGAAATAACTCGGCAAGTCAAGGGTGGAAATCAAAACAATAGCAACCAACACAGTTAGATAGTCTAGTCTAGTAGATGTCATGGGCCCCTATATTGGGAATAAAGGGGAACAAATTATTTAACAAATTTTAATTCAACATCAGACGCGATTACTTTGAGCCATCTATAAAAGACTCGATTGAGCTAGTTCTTATGACTGGTGAACTAATCATCAATTTAGTTAGTTGGAAATTTATACAATAAAATTGGTGTGAGGCACACAGTTTTATTAAGTTTAATTTCAATAGTTTCATTTCTTCTTAATTTGAGTGATTCGAACTGCATCCTTAAATATTTTGCGCTTTGGTCAGGTGGTCTGATTCCCTAGACTTACGAACCATTACTAAAAAAGGCAATCAAAATAAATTATGCGATTAATAAATTACACATGTTTGTGTCGAAGGGCACCCACCACACACGCGGCCCTGATGTTCTTGACCACTACCAAATTACAAAAATATATTCATTAATCCACGAAGACATGCTCAAAGAATTTCTGTAAATCGAAAATAGGACACATTATTGTTGTTTACACCCTTGAAAAGGCAGTGTATAATTGTCCATGAGCAAATACTGGTTGTGAAAAGTACAGTCCCAATTTCACAAAAGTCTGTCCTTGAACTTTATTAATAGTCATGGCAAAAGCCATTCTTAGAGGAAATTGCTTTCTCTGCAACTCAAAGAGGAACGGAGGTTCAGAAGTGTATGTACCATTCTTGGAATGAACAAAAGTTCTCCCTTTGACTTGCAATGAGAAGTTACTTTGGCAAAAATCACGTTGTTTAACAACTTCATGACAATGAGTCTTGTACCGTTACAAAGATCTGGTTTCCAATTCAAATTTCGGGGAAATATTATTATTGCTCCTACTTTAAGGGTTAATTCATGCACAGGCATGCCTGATACATTTAGAGTGTTCAAAAACTCTACTGGAAAGTGCATTCTTTGCTACACGTTCGTAAACTCTTTCATCCTGAGCTCTATCGTCAGGTGTATTCAGGTCTCTATCTTCAAAAACTTGGTCATTAATGGCGAAAGTGTCCTGGATACAGGATTTTTGTCAGGGCATATGTTTCTCCGCCGGAGAAAATTAATCAGGGAATATTGTATCCACAAATGAGTCATTACAAATACACTGTTGAGGTATTTCAAATATATCTTCACCAAGCCTTTGATCAATAGTGAGTGTGTTATTGCCGAGGGATATTAGCCACTCAGCATATTGAGAGTCATTTACAGCTCTCATGTTCTCAGTCAATTTGATCTGAGTAATATAACGCCACATTGGAGACTTCTTAAGAGTGTCTTCCACGATTTGTACTGGAGCTCCACCGATTGATTACCTCCAAAAAGAATGATGATATTGCAAAATGGCCGATAACCATTTGAAACATCAACAGGCCTTTTGATTCCTTTCAAAAGTCTGTCAACACATGTCGGGGCTTTCTCTGGAGTCATTTCAGCTTCTTGTTAGATACCGAGTTCGTTTTTTGGGACTGATGCCTTAAATTGAGAGTGGTAAGTTCTCCCTCCCTCAAGAAAAATGGCTGCAATTCCAGTGGAAGCCACCGGTAACACAATGTCACAGCGACCTCTCAATGTACAGATAAGTGTATTGTACAGTAAAGTTTTTCCACTTCCTGTAGGTCCATCAATGAAAATGCATCTAACTCTCTCTTTTGGATCATCAACAGCTTTCATGACCATGTCATGACCTTCTTTTTGTCTAACATTCAGTTTGGAGAAAAACATAAGTCCTATTTCTGCTTAAGAATTGCATTAGGAGTAGGCAATTTCAACCGACTCCAATCAGTTCCAGTTAAATGGAGTATGTCCATTATATCGTGTAATGCCCGACTAGCGGAGAACCTTGCATGAACGAAATCTTCAGTGCAACTTTATGGGTAGCAAATAGCTTTCCCGCACCTTGTGGATTGTCAAAAATGCAAATCCATGCAAAGAGAAGTCTCTGTAAGAGTGTTATCCTACTGTCGTCCGCAAGAAGATGTCTGCGTCTACAATACTCTTCGAATGTAGGACAAATTGCGCCTTCGAGATCTTTATACATGTCATCCCAATCTTGTGCTCCTCTAATATGAAGAAGAAGCATTCTGAGGCAATATCGCTCAGTGTCATTAAAGTGAACGCCCTACATTCTTATTATGGCTTTGTTGGCACCCCATTGTCGGGCTTCCCAATGGTTTATTCCTCCACGTTCTGTGTAGAAGGTATAATGTTGCGGTATTTCCGTATATAAATACTGCCGCACGTTAGATCCCTTTGATTCAATTTAAACCCATTTGCAGAGCTGTTAATTCCACTCCAGGTCGGCAAGTGAAAGGTTGACAGTTGTTAAATGAACTTCCAGTCGAATGATATGAGGCGACTTGTCGTGCATCAAGTAGCCGGGTCGTGGATTAAGTCGCCACATTGCTTCTAGAGCGCTAACATAACGCGAGTCCAAAAAATCTTTAATCTCATCATGTTGAAATAATTGAGGTGCCGTCACATTTTCAGTGACTTTGACACCATTTATAAATGTATTTATAAAGATAATTTACGTCAGAACAGAGGCGCAAATTTAAACGTTGATGTTGCAGGTGATTTTTTTCAAAAGCCAAGGATTGTAAGGGATAACCCTTGAGTTATCAATTCGTTGGTTTTCTTTACGAATGATAAAGAACCCCTAGCACGTCTTTGGTACTTGGGATAGCCGTTTTTATTTTGTCGAGTTACCTCTTCAAAATATTTGGGACATTCTTTGGCACATTTCCCATCTTTTAAACATCCATCGTTTGAACATCCATGTGTCATGTGCCTTGTGACATGTTCAAAAAGAATCGGGTCTGTTTCCTTGTGTGAGAAACTTATTAATTACAAAAATCAACATGTCGGTGACGCAAATCAAAAGATTTTACCCATCCAAATGGGTGGCATAAAACCACCTGGCTAAAACCGTTTTCTTTTCCTTTTCTGTTATATCTTGGAGGTCAAAGGTCGGACGATGCTCATCTTCGAACTCAGCCGAGATATGAAAATTACCATTACTAGAGTTAGCAACAGTAACCTTATGTATAGAGAGATGATTATATGCTTCTATAATGTATGTATGTATGGGACCCTTCATATCGCGGCGATCGCGTTTTTGTAAAGGGTTATCCAATTCGAGGTTGATAAAGTAGAAATCTGTATACCGACATCTGTCAAAGAAAACGCAAATTGGGTGTTGGAAAAACAGGCCGTCGATGCTGATTTTTCGAACAAAATTTTCTTCAGTGATGAAGCTCATTTTTCGCTTGGTGGATACGTTAATAAGCAAAACTGTAGAATTTGGGGCTCAGAAAATCCACAATTGATTGTAGAGAAGCCATTACACCCGGAAAAAGTCACTGTTTGGTGCGCATTGTGGTCTGGTGGTGTGATTGGGCCGTATTTTTTTGAGAACAACCATGGACGAACCGTTACCGTCAATTCTGAGCGCCATGGCCGCATGTTAACCGATTATTTTTTTACGAAAATCGAAGATTATGATCTTGACGATATGTGGTTCCAGCAGGATGGAGCAACCAGTCACGTAACACGAGCAAATCGAGATCTTTTGCAAGAGAAATTTCCTGGACGTTTGATTTCGCGATTGGCTGATGTCAATTGGCCTCCAAGATCCTGTGATTTAACGCCTTTGAATTTCTTTTTGTGGGGCTACGCGAAAGATCGTGTTTACGCAAACAATCCTCAAACTCTTGACGAATTGAAAACTAATATTCGTAAGGTAATGGCCGAGATACCGCCCGAAATGTGCCGAAAAGTCATTGAAAATTACCGCAAAAGAATCAAGGCCTGTAAGAAGACCCGTGGAGGACATTTGAATGATATCTTGTTTAACTAAAAATGGCAAGGATCAATCTGTAAAATGAAATAAAAATTACAATACATTCCGAATATTTTGTGTGTTTTTTTTAAGTTTACTTTATCAAGCTTGAATTGGATAACCCTTTATATCATATTCGTATTTTTGTTCTAATTAAAAAAATGAATTTTTGTTTATTTGATCGGAATGTCGTTGGCATACATTACCGTGGTTTGCATTGTCGTATTATGCATCGTTTTGTTGGATATTTGTGCGTTTAAGGAAAAATAGGGAGGCTGGCGCTGTGAGTATCACAACAGCATCCAATGAATTGTTTTTCTTTCAAACGCGTTACTTGTACTAAAGTTTTAATATACGAGTATGAACGAACATAAGCCAACAAAACAAGGTCTAATGAATCCTTAATTTCAAATTAGACCTAACGAATACTGTTTTCTTAATTTTTTTTTTGAAAAATTAAAAGATTCGACCTGTGACTGCAATATTTACGAACTATCCAGCGATATTGGATGATTGGGTTTAAGGAACCCTCAGTGGAATTAAAATACCCTATTTTGTTAAAGTCAAAACGTACAATATAGGTAACGGAAACGAAATTAGCTAAATTATTTGGACCAGTTCATTCTCAAAACTAAATTATTTAAACATTCATGGATTGAATTCAACACTTCCAATCAAATCACGGAATTTGCATACAACGGTGATTCAGATTTATATTTTAAGATCACGAGGACCAAATATTTCATAATTACTTTACAGACTTTTGCTACGTGAAAGAAAATAAAAAGTTAATATTGTAGGCACAAACGGATCATTCATCCATCCATCATCACTACTCCACACAATTTTCACTCGGCATACAATAAATAATTGTGTCTACTGCAAATAACTTATATGGCCGCAGAAAATCAAAAAATTATAGTGAAAATTCTAATCCATAAATTTTCCCCAAATTTTCCTCGTGGTCTCAGTATGACCTAAGCTATTAGAAAAACCACCGAAAGTATTGGTTACTAGTGGAAGTGTTTGAGATATTGACCAAAAGCTGAAAATAAATTAATAAACATTTTTAAGTTTTCAAAAGGATTGGTTATGTTTAGTCCAGCATGAACAGATCCTAGAATTTTGTTTAAAACTTACTTTTAAATACCCGATCAATACAACCATCCAAATTTCGCCGTCATTCTTTAAGAATGGCGGAAATACGAAATATTGTTAAATTTCAAGATTTCATTTACCATATTCCTTTACTGCGGAGATCAATCAATTTGTCGTTTTAAGGATCACTTTTAATATTTTATTCCGCTGGGATGTTTTATTTAGTGAAAAAGTGATACAAAAAAAATAAAAAATTTCCGCTGGTAATTATACCACAAATTATATATTCTCTTTTGTGATGGTGCTACCACTCGCGGCGAGTAGCGAAATCTCTTATTTCGTGCTGAAAAATTAATTTGTTGTGTCTATTTTCCATTCTGGTCATTATACCTCTTTTAGGTCGCTTAAAACGTATCCAACCAGAATCCCAATTCTTAGACAGAAAAATTTATCATGATCTATAGAGATATCTTATTTTATTTCACTGGCGCTACTCCATTTTGGAATTTGTCCATCTCATTTTTTTGAGGTTACAGTATCAGGTTTTTTTCAGATTAGTGATTGATAAGTTCATTGAATCTTAGCCATGCCTAGGGCTGTTGAAAGAGGCATACTGTTGCTGGATGGAGCATACAGGCATTCTAGCATACCGGGCGATGATCTTGTTTTCCTTCCATTTTACAATTTTTCAACTCGCCCACCTCTCTATTGAGTTTCATTCAGGATTGGCTAGTTTCAGAACTTAACATTCATTCTAGAATATCAATCCCACCCTAAATGAAATTGAATTTAACCATAATTGGTTAAGGGATAGTGATTTAAAGTTTAACCATAATTGGTTAAGGGATAGTGATTTTTACCAATTACCAAGACTAACTTAACTCGACAGATTGACTCGGCAAGTCCCACTTCCAAAGTATGTTTCAAAACTCATACATAATTTCCGAGAATTATGAGAAAGTCGGTTTTGGTAAATTGTTTCTCAAAAAATTCAAACAGCAAGCCATAAACATTTAAATTCATTCGTAACACTCGTTTCTCACAAAAAATTGATTGTGAATGTTCCTTTCTCGAACTCCCTCTCTCTTGCTATCACATGAAAAGAGTTTACTGCCTTCGCTGTGATCCTCTACGACGTTCGCCGGCTGGTTGTTGTTGGAACACCCTTTTAGCAACACCGACAAGTAGAAGTAAAGATAGTTCGAATGATCTTATTTCAAAAGTAGATAACATTCTACAGTTGTTAGAGTTCCGGATCCTGCTTTCTGTAACGGGTCACAACTCTCCCTATTGTTTCTACGTGTATATCGTTTGAAGATGTGATTACTTACCCAAAGAATTTGAAGTTTTATCGTTGTAAAATTAAGGTCACCGCTTCCGATATTTGCCATAGATATGCTCCTGCCTATTGATTCGATTTTCGGTTTACTGCGGTCCACTTTCAAACTAAGTCTTGAAAGTCTCGCGGTACGATCGACTGGTATGGAAATGTCCTTGATTTTGCTAGATGAGCGTGAAGTTTCGATGTTGCTTTTTTTTACTAGGCACTCGACCGCCAAATTGAACAGCCTCAGATGTTATTTCAAGGGACACTGATACAATTCCTCCGGCTACGATTCTACATAGAGAATCAGAGCTGCTGTTAATTTACACAGAGAAATGAGATTCAGGCACATAACATAAATTAGGTTTGAAACCTTTCAAAGCTATCAAATTACGCGAATTCTTTAACTCACAATACACTCAATTTACTTAAATTGTTCAATTTTCTGCACTTACTAAACTCACTCAGTTAACTCAACTCCATCAATCCACTGAACTTTCTAAACTCATCTAGCTCGCTCAACTCGTGCAATTTACTCAACCAATTCAAATCAGTAACTCGCTTAAATTACTGCACTCATTCAATTGACTTAACACACCCAACCCACATAACTCACTCAAATTACTCATCTCCCTCAACTTACTTTACTTACTCAAAATACTCAACTCATTTAAGTGGAGTGAGTTGAGACTCAGCTCACACAACTTACTTAATTAACTCTACTGTCGTAACTCACTCAAATCATTCAATTTACTCAACTCACTAATTTCACCAACTTCACTCAACTCACTCAATTTACTCAGCTCACCCAACTCACTCAACTCATTCAACTTCACTCAATTTCCTCAACTCACTGAACTCACTCAATTTACTCAGCTGACTCAACTCATTCAACTCCACTTAAATCACTCAATTTACTCAACTCACTGAACTCACTCATTTCACTCAACTCAACACTTCACTCAACTGCACTCAACTCATTCACCTGACTCAACTCATTTAACTCACAGAACTTCACTCCACTCACTCAATTTACTCAATATTTTAATATTAACCACCGTTTAAAATAAAAGTCGAATTTGCATTTAGGTATATTTCTTACTAGCCGATATTACCCGGCGTTGCCCGGCTCGTTTTTTGACATGTACTGTGATACAAAAATTTATTCGTACATCTACTATTTTCTCGTGTACTTTATAAGATCTTTTTTTCTAAAAGCCATATCTACATTTTTGAAGTTGAGTTAGATTGTGAGATAATTGTTAAAACTAGTCATCCTTTAATTAGGTTCAAATAAAAATAATTAACATAATAAAAAACAGAATTCCAAATAAAAATACAAAAAACTAGATAAACAATTATTCATACATAATACATATTTTTCGTAATTTACAGTTATCGAAATAATTTGTGCGTAAAAAAATATTTTTTGTATTTAGTATATATCTATTTGTACTCGAACAAAACCAGATATACGAGTACACCAATACATATTTCGTTATAATAATAATTTTTTTAATAAGTTTTGATTATTACTGAATAAATTTAAAAAATGGGCAGAAAACAGAAAGAAGTGTGTCTTTCCGACAGACAAATGATGGTTAAGCTAGTATGTCAAATCGCTTAGATAAGTAGGCGAATTGTTTAACAGAAGTCACACCACAGTCCAGAGTATCATTAATAAATTTAAAAATGAAGGCACATTGACCAACACGTTTGGAAGAGGTCGAAAACAGCTTTTGTCATCAAACAATAAAAGGTTTATTATTCGGAAAGTCGAGTTAAATTCAAAGGAAAATATTCCAAATTTAAGATGTGAAATTGCTAAGATCATCAATAAGCCCATTTCAACAGAAACAGTTCAAAACGTTCTACGGAAATCAGGTTATAATGCCAGAGTACCTCGTAAAAACCTTTTATCTCAGAAGTAATCGGAAAAAAAGATTGGAATTTGCTGAAACATACTTGACAAAAGGAATTAGTTTCTGGAAAAAGATAATTTTTACGGATGAGAGTAAATTTAATATTTTCGGCTCTGATGGAAAGCAGAAAGTTTGGAGAAAGCGCAACACAGATTGGCAAAAACAAAATACAACTGCGACAATAAAACATGGAGGGGGGAATGTAATGCTTTGGGGTAGTATGGCTGCTTGTGGTGTCGGAAATATTGAGTTTATAGACAAATATGTATACCTCGATATCCTTAAGAGAAATTTAGTAGCGAGTGCTCAGAAATTGGGTCTCGAACATGAATATTATTTTCAACAAGACAATGACCCAAAGCACACGGCGCGAATAGTCAAGGAATGGTTTCTATATAACTGCCGAAATCGCTTGAATACACCTCCGCAATCACCCGACCTCAACCCAATCGAGCATCTTTGGGAAGTTCTGGGCCGCAACATCAGAAAACACCAAATTTCGAATAAGACTGAATTAGAAAAACGAATTTTGGAAGAATGGGGGCGGATAAAAGCATCGGTGACTGAGAAGTTGGTGGAATCAATGCCACGAAAACTGCAGGCCGTTATTGATAACCACGGAAATCACACAAAATATTAAATCTTCTTGTCTTGAAAGTTAACGATGTATATATATATTTGAAATTTTTTTTGTTATGTACGAATAATTGTTTGTCTGAAATTTGCTAGTTATTTCAAATTTTTGTTAATTCCCTTAACAGTGAATATTATATTTATATAATTTTTCTTAATTATTGTTAAATTAATCTTAAGACAGAAATAAACGAATGTAAAAATTGTGGCAGCTTGTTTGGTTTTAAAAAAAACATCTAACCGATAATTTTCAATGATGTACGATTAATTGTTTGTGCCTCTGTATATATGCAATCGATTTATACCAACTTGGGGGAACAAATTTTTTTCTCCCTTTTGTATTTACTTTAAAAAAAATTTAGCTACTAAAGTTGTATAAAACAAAATAAAGTTTTATTATAATATAACGGAATCCGTCCCAGATTCGTTGGGGCGCTAGTTTTGTTGTACCAGATTTAAAATTTTGCTATTGTTCTGTGTTATAATAATGGAGAAAAATTGAGAAGGGAAGCAGTGGAAACTAGGTATTTAGTTAAAAAATAATTATAAAGATTTGTATTTGTATTAAATTGTATTGTTGCTTAAATAAAATTAATTTTTTATTATTTTTCATCCAGTGTAATCTGAAAACAAATTAATTTATTTTAAATGAAATTTTTATTTGTGAAATAAATAAAATATTACATTATTGAAGAGCTGCACGATGAACAACGTTCATAATTTTGCCATTTTCAGCAAAAACGTATAATCCAGATGGCTTGGGAGAAGCATTTTGATTCCAAATCAATATCACATATGTTGAATGTTTGGCCTTGTGACTTATTTATTGTAATTGAAAATGCCAATCGAATTGGGAATTGAAGTCGCTTGAATGGAATTGGCGAATCTGTTGGTATCATAGGAATACGTGGTGTTAATACATGTTCTCCGACGAATTTTCCTGTTATAATTGTCGCTTCAATAACATTGCCATTAATTTTTTTAATTACCAAGCGAGTTCCGTTACGCAATTTAGGCGATTGAATATTGCGCAATAAAATAATTGGAGAACCAATTTTTAATTGCAAATGATGTGGTGCCAAACCTGGTATATTTATGGAATTTAAAAATTCCGTTGGATAATTAACTGCTTCACTTTCTTCAGTGATAGTATCGATTGATTTAAATGACATAGTTTCTGTATCCAACATATCTTGAATTTTTAGATTCTAAAATTCTACTTCAATATTTTTGGACGCTAAAATTTCAGGATTTTGTGACCATTGAATTTGCTTTTAGTTTTGTAGAATGTTTTTATATACATTTGGAAATTCGATTTCTTTGGTTATTTGATCAGCAGCAACTATTCCATTTCCAATGTAAAGCCATTGTTTAGAAAAAAAATCAGCTGAAGGATCGTTTTGGATAAGTCCACGCATATTTGTGGTTAATTTCATTGGTATTACTGTTTGCCATAAAGACAAAGATTTAAGGCATGTGTTTATTTCAGCGGCATATGTTGATCGTGGAATAACGGGTAGTGTTTGTCTGAAATCCCCAGAAAGTAAAATTATGGTTCCACCAAAAATAGTTGTGTTGTTCTTGAAATCTTTAAATGTTCGATCCAATGCCTCCAATTAATGTTTATGAGCCATTGTGCATTTGGCCATGTTTGATTTTTTTTTATATTACATGTTGCGTTTTCATTGGTTTGAATATTTAATGGCAGTTTAAATGCTGAATGCGCTGTTCTCCCTCCATCTAATAAATTTGCAGCAATTCCTGACGATGCAACAGCTAATGTAATGTTACCTTGAGGACGAATTTCTGCTAATAAAAGTGAAATCATGAAAGTTTTTCCAGTTCCGCCTGGAGCATCCAAAAAAGAAGAAGCCCCCAGCAATTTGAACAAATTCATGTAAATCAAGCGTATTGTATGATTTTTCTCGTGAAAGATCATAATTAATTAGATGATTTGCTAATCTTGAAGGTGATGGCAATCCTAAAGTTTGAAGATTTTGATTTGAAATAGTCATGCAAATATCCTCAAGTCGAATTAAACAGTCATTGAACTTGATTGGTAAGAAATCAATTGTGTTGTCGTTGTGATTACTATGATAGGTGTGAAGAATATCCTCAGTCATAGGATTTTTGAATTTTTCCCATAGTTCAATTGGATTGGAAGGGCTGCAAATTGTAATGATAATGACGAATATTTGGCAGATTTGATTTGGAATGGTGTAAATTCTGTCTAAACATTTGACTTAAAAATGCCAGGATGTCCATCGACAAGTGTACCTCGTTTTCGAAGTTCGCATTTTTTTTATCTTACGTATAGTAGGAAGGCATTTCCGAATACAGAAAATTACGTGTAAATGAATTTTGTTGTTGATATGTATTGAAAAATTCTGTTAAAGTAGTTTTTGGTGGAGAAGTAGCTCGCTGCGCAATTTTTTGGCCTGTAAAATAGACACGTTGTCCATTTTGAAGATCTATCACTAGATGAATTACTACTGGATCTCTTTCGTGCATTGAAAATGAAAAAATACGCCAAATAGCCTCGCTGGTGCTTATATATCTTTCAGTTTGATATCTTGAAATTTCGTCATTTAAATTGTCTTTTCGCTCAATATTGAAAACTGCCATGTCAGTTCCTTTGTTGATATATTTGCAAAATTGTTTTATGGATTTTACGGATGAGCATAGTTCAACATAAATGTGTGCCTTAAATGTTTTTGATAAAAATGGCGAATAAGGCACAATCCATCAATTGTCAACTTCAAATTCAATTCGGTGAATATTTATCGTGAATGACTTTCCAGAATTCTCAGTGGATCTTCTGCGATATAATGGATAGCCATCAATCCCACTTTTGGAACATTTACCATTGATCGTACATGGTGAATTCATATTAAGTGCTCCACATGGACCATGACCCATATTTAATTTAACAATTTCAACCAATTCTGGATCCGTGTCTCCATCAGGAATTTCAGCGCTTACTACGTTGTCGATATCGATTGATTTTCTTTTATTTGTCAGCCAAATTAATATATGAGCATGAGGAAGTCCTCGTTTTTGCCATTCGATCGAATACATCCAACAATTCGTTTGCCCATACACATGATACTTTGTAATGAGATCCAATAAGGATTTTAGCTTTTGTTTAAAAACTCATGCTATAATGTCATGACGATCATGCGATTGTTGACCATGCTTAAATAATTCTACAATATCGTTCAATTTTGGATTGCATGTGAATGTTATAAATAAATCGGGTGTTCCGTAATGTCGAACGCAAGTCATAGGATAGTGTCTTGATTATACTTTTGCATATGACGCGGACTGCCAATGTATGATGAAGGAAGAATAACAGTATTACCGATGTGATTGGCATTAATATTTCTGTCTACATTTCCATTTATTGCATCACGCAAGTTGATGTATTTGTCGCTTCGTAATTTTGAATGATTAAAACGAATGTATCGTAGACGTTCACTCTCGATTTCGGCATACATATCGACAACATACTGATGGTATAAATATCTACATTTTAGAATGTGATTGTCTTCAGTAGATCTAATCATTAGTCGATAAGCGTAATAATTTATAGCACTAACTTTTTTGGTCAGTTCTGCGCCGGTGGATGGATTTGTTTGTTTTATGTTGATGTGATGTATTGCAATGTGTCGTAAGAGAGATGAGTGTCTTCAATTTTCTAAATGACGTTATCTCTACGCTTCCCCAACCATTACAATAGCAACTTCATCAACTGTTGGTGCATTATATCTACGGACGTGGGCACCTGTTGGTGTCTTATCTGCTTTAATGACTTTAATTGTGGTGTAATTTTTTGGAACAATTGTATTAAGTGATTTTTTTCCATTAAAAATTGTTGAATTGTATTAATGATTTCACGCTCTCGAATTACGATTATGTGATGTATTTCGCAACGTGAACTTGAACTGCCTGTTCATTTGATCCAACAAAATATATTTGCAAAAATTTCGCATTTTCATTTGGCATAGAATACATAGATCCAATGGGGTGATAAACTTGGCCTTGAATTTTAAAAGTTGATGCAAAATTACGACCAAGAGAATCAATATTGGTAATTTGTTTTGCGCCAAAAGATGTCATTTGGAAACATTGATTAAATTTTCTTATTTTTGACAAAAATAGCTTTGAATCACTTGATTCTGCTGTCATCAATGATTTTAAAGGTTCAGGTGGTGGATTTAAAATTGGTAAAGCAACTTTACCTGAAATATTTTACGATAATATTTTATGAATTTTTGACGTAATAAAAAGGGGGAAGGGGTGGTTAATGTTCAAAAAAACTTACCTAAAGAACAACACATCCCAGAAGTTTCATTTTTAAATTTTAATGCATAACAATAATTGCATTCTTTATCCATTTCACCGATACAAATTTTAGGATGGACGTAATAATCGATGCCTGCTTCATAATTAAAGGCAATACGATGAAATGAAGCAATTACTAATGCTCTTCCGTTCCGCCCGTTTTGAGCGTTCGATGCTCTTGCGCACTACTCTTCGAGTAGTATATCTTCGAATTTCGGTTATGTTTTCTTGTTGAATTTCACGTTGTAAGTTGCGCTGCTTTTGTGTCTTTAATATTGATAATTGTTGGTCAGCATTAATATTTTCTCTATATCGTCTAATCTCTGGTTTCTTCGCCTATTGCGACCGATATTTGAGCGTCGCATTTTTATGAAAGAAATACTAAATTTTACAATACAATGGAATTATCTTTAACTGTCACTTCGTGTTGTTGGTAACACAATCAATAATTGAAAATGTATGCACTTTTAAGCGTCCTGCGATCAATGTTTTCGCGAACTCTTTTATTTTTGTAAAATTTTATTTTTAATCGTAGGGGTAGATCGGCTCGATCGATTAGCAAGCAAGCAATTTGCAATCCGTAATCCTGGCTACTCAATCAATTTTGCAAAGGAAACTTGAATTTCAAATTATATTGTTCATAAAGTTTTCGTTTATTTTTGCAATTGCATAGTAGAATTTGCGGTGGCGAAAAATATCCGGCATATATTACCACCTACTATCTTGAAAACAGCGCCACCTATCGAGTTCAAATTTCACAAAAATCCAAATAGCAACGAAACAAACCTATGGTTAAAATCTGAAGTTCCAAAAATGCTTCGTTGCTGAGAAACAAAAAACCGTTATATTTTAACAACAGCGCCACCTAGCGAGTTCAAACCAAACCAAAAACCCAAACCGCTAAAATCCTAATCTATGGTGAAAATTTCAGTTTCCTGCGATGTCTGGTTCCTGTGAAAGGCTATTATAATCATTACAGACACCATTTTTATATATTAGATTGATGTTTGAAGCTTTTGAAAATATGGCCTATGTCGGATTCACGGTATACAGCTGTGGAAACAACGGACAATGAAGTGACCATTATTATTATTTAGAGCCAAGCGATTGAGGCAATGCAAGTCTATGAGATTCAAACTCGAAAGTGCATGTCAGAGAGAAATAATCCTACAGCAACTTCATGAATTAAGACAAATTTTGGTCACGAACGAATTTTCAGTTCGAAATAAAAAATGAACCAATGGAAAAATGGAGATGAGAATATGTCTCCCGCTATGTAATTATACCTTACTTCAGCGATTTGGCGTAGGATTCAATGGACCAATCTGCACTGTAAACGTCAATGAACAGAATAATAAAAAATCGTCTTTGCCAACCATTAACACTTAAACCAAATAAAGTAAATGAACAATCAGTTATTGTGTTATTAAACTACGTGGCTCCTAAAGAAAAACCTTTTGAAACACTACTCACAACCAAATCGAATCGAAAAAAACGTTAATGGTATTATGGTTTACGGTTTTAATTGAATCTACCACTCGTGACATAATTGTTGTTTGTACAAAACAAACGATATTAAATATTTATTTTCATCGATTGTTTTGAACTCCATTTAGGACATGAATATTACCTACATAGTACCATCTACTGTTGTAATTCCCCTTCTGTTTCAATAAATTATTTATCAGCGATTAATTGAATTAATCGTAAGGCGATTCATATAGCTATCCATGTCATTTAAAAAATAATAGCATTATTAATCTACGTTTAGTTTAAATTTAACTATCCAATATGAACTTTACTATTTTTAAAGTGACACTTCTCATAGCTCAAATCTATGGCCTGTGCAAATTTAAAATTGTTGTAAATACCAAAGGTCGCCTTTGTATTAGTGAAATTCGATTCTACAAAACATATTCGGCATTCATCTTCATCTTACTAATACACGCAATTATAAAATTTTTTTTTCGTATGGCACGTGGTTTCAGCCACATTGTGGTAGTTTTCACGTATATGCTAACCCTACTCATGTCAGCTTTAACGGTACATTCTACGTTTTGCGATGTAGCGGTGCTGCACGACTATGATCGCCGAATATTTTCTAAAACATTAAAGCTAATAAATTTGTGTTATAATAATTACGAACTCTACTATAACTCGGTATTGGTCGGGTATATAAAATCGATTGTCTGCCTTCATATATACGGCAGTGGCGCCCTTTTATTATTGGGGTTTTTGTCTGACTATATACGAGACATTTCATTCTCTTTTATAAACCTATGCTTTATCTTTATACAACTGAATTTCGATATTATTTCTATATACGGCATTATTTTAATTTTAACCGGGTTGATTGTCACCCTGAATTCAATTAATAAATATTTAAAAGAAATAATCGGTCTGGTAAATAAAAAACGTACAAGTAAAGATTTAGCGCGAGGACTGCAATTCATTGGTCGACTGCTACTCAAAATATCGAAAATTATTTGGGTCTTTCAAGAGTTATTATCAAGGCGCCTGCTAATTTTTCTACTGTCGAATATTTTGAATACGTCACACGAATTTTTGTATGCCTACTTTATCGTCTCGCGAGAAATGACCCAATCGAACTATAAAGAGATTTTGTTTGTAACGGCCGCCAGTATATTTTATTCGTGTCATCGGGTTATAAATTTTGCGGTGGTTGTAGAAATATGTGATTTGTACTATATCGAGTTGATTAAATTAAAAAATCTCTTGAATGAATTAAAAATGTCTTCTCGATACATGGATAAGGGAATCCCGGAACAGGTATGTAGAATAGAAATTTTTTTATTGAAGTAATTTATGCGCGTGAACTTTCTCCTAAACCATTCCTAGAAATAAATTAGGAATAGTTTAGCAAAGATTTCATATGCCTACATAGAAATGTGAAGTTTTTCCTAAAACTAAAAATACATCTAAGTATTAGTGAATATATTACACCAAAATAGATCAACTACACGATGAACGATTGATTCAACGATGATCCAAAGCTTGTTCAACAATTCTGATCAACACAATAGATTTTCAAAAATCGGGAAAAAAATAAATTTATTATCTAAGATTATGAAACAAAGAGCACAATGAGACCTTTTGTGGCGTATTCGAGTAATGTATAACATATAGTATAGTTAAAGTAGTATGGTTAAATTAATTATCTTACTGAAAATTCGTCATACTCCGCCTAACAAAACTTAAATATAAGCATATCCTTCTTTTATTGTGTACTCGTGAAATATTTTATTTTATTTGCATTCATAATTATGCATTTCTAAACTACCTTAGAATTCGAAGTCATCAATAAGCGAATATTTGTAGATAGATAGTGGTCAGTTTAAGTCATGCAAAAAGTTTCAAGAAAATCTCTTGGGGATTTGGGGGTAAGCTTCGATGAAAAGCCCAAAAATTGAATTGTAGATCAATTGAATCGTTTTGGATGGCGCGTTCCGATTTGGTTTGATCTTTATCAACCCAAAAGTACACTTAGTACTAAAGTATTAAACACGTCAACATCACTAAAACCATTACATTTGATCACTACCATCCTTTGACACTTAAAATAAACACTTAAATCGGGCCAATGGCTATACCAACACAAAACAAATGTGCAGCCTTTCCTCTTATGCCGCGGAAATAATATTTTGATAAAATCGCATGAGTTATAAACGGGCGGAACCGAATTTTCTCGAATCAAACACTTTCACTTTTGACTTTAAACAGTTTCAGAACGTCATTTTATTGCAAATAGTATCTGAAATTTATATTTTGGCAATAATTAATTATTTATTCAGATGGACAAATTTCGTAGTTATGTATTTGCCTCATGTAGTATTTGCAAATAAATTGACCAAATAATGTTTTCGGCGAATAAGGTGCGTATATGTGGATAAACGACTAAAGTTGGTGGATAGATGAAATTTAAAAAAATTGATAATTTAATTCCAAAATATTTGGTCCTCGCCTTCTATTTACGTTTCAAGCAACTAATACTTCGATATTTATCTTTTTTTCAGATAAACTTATTTCGGATACAAATGGAACATTTTGATTTTGATATTGCTCCGTACAAGCTGTTTACTGTAAACAAAAATTTGCTGTACTCGGTAAGATTATAAAAGCGAAGAGATGCAGAACCAGAATATCTTAATATCCACTCGATCCCCTTTAATGTATCTACTTTCAGATGATTGCGTATGCTGTAAATGGATTAATTATTTTGATACAGTTTCAGAAAAGTTCTGATTGTCAAGGTTGAATCGAATTTGTATTAAGCTGCATAGCACAATGTATTTTCAGTTTTGCTATAAGAACTGGTCATTCAGTTTAGTTCATAATGTTTGTTTCAAATATTATTATTTTTGAAGACCTTTGTATATAAATTCGCCTGATATTACTTCATATTCTAAAAATATATTTGATTAATAAAGATCCATTTTATTGTTTTAATATTTCGAGAACCTCTGCACCATTTAAAAGATGAGTCATGGACCAAGAAGGTAAATTGTTGTATTGAATTATGTAATTTAATTAATTTTTTTTTTTTTATATATATTTATTTATTACAACTGGTTTACAAATCATCTAGTAATTTATCTTTCATAATTTATATTCTTGTTTAATTGTCCCCTTTACAATTTTATTATATTTTTAGTCGATCCTGACTGGATCTTGTCTTACTGTGTTTGAATCATCCAACATACAACGCATCTCAGCATTTTGGTGTAGACTAATACGTTGCATGTGTTTTCTCGCGTGTTTGCTTATTTCTTCACTAATGAAATCCATCTTCAGATCTCTATGGAGGTTGTCATTTCTTATGTACCACGGTGCATTAACTATTCCACGAACAACTTTGCTTTGGGATGACTTGATGATATTGACATTAGGTTTCTTTGTATAGCCCCAGAGCTGAATACCTAAGTCCACACAGGTTTTAGGATTTGCCGGTATAGTAGCAATTTATTATGTAGAGTTAGCTCAGAATTTCTTCCTAAAAGCCAATCCATCTTTCTGTATTTGATGTTTAACTCTTCTTTTTTCTTTTTCACATGCTCTTTCCATTTTAGTTTCGCGTCTAGAGTCATGCCTAGATATTTTGCCGTATTTGCATAGGGAATTTGTTGGGAGTTCAGTTCTACTGGTATCCAGTGGACCTTCTTGTTGGTAAAGTTTACGTGAACAGATTTTGTTTCATTAAGATTTATTCGCCATCTTTTGGTCCAGGTACTGATAATATTAGTAGCTCTTTGCAATTTGCTTGTAGATTCTTCTATGCAATTAGCAACTGGTAAGATGGCCGTATCATCCGCAAACGTCGCTATGTTAGTCTCTTCTATCGTTGGCAGGTCCGAAGTACATATAAAGTATAATGAAATAAAGAAAATAACAGCAGGGGTACTACAAGGTAGTGTTATGGGACCAACTTTATAGAACATATAAAGTTGGTCCCATAACACTACCTTGTAGTACCCCTGCTGATATTTTCTTTATTTCTGAGTATTCGCCATCTAATTTAACTAGAAAGTGTCGGTTAGATATGTAAGATTTTAGAATTTCATAAAACTGCTTTGGTAAGTCTCGTTGTAATTTATATTCCAAACATTTACTCTCTCAAAGGCCTGTGCTACATCCAAGAAGACGCTTGAACATACTTTCTTTTTTTCAAGTGCGTCTTCAATTATGTTTGTAATTCGGTGTACTTGTTCTATTGTTGAATGGTTTTCTCTGAAGCCAAATTGATGTGGAGGAACAAGATTTCTTTCTGCTGTTATTGGTTTTAGTCTCTTTAGGTGTAGTTTCTCGAATAATTTTGAAACTATTGGGAGTAAGGAAATCGGCCTATACGAGTTTTTGTCATTAAGTGATTTGTTTGGTTTAGGTATCATAATTACTTCTGCTACTTTCCATTGACTTGAAACGTGTTTAAGTATGAACAATGCATTAATTATTTAGAGTAGTTTACGTAGACCTTTTTCAGGAAGGGCTTTTACTATTTGTCCTGTAATTAAGTCATATCCTAGAGATTTCTTTGTATTTAGGTTGAGATTGATTTCCTCTTTTAATTCTTGTAATGTGGCAAAAGATATATTGCAGTTATCCATTTTATATATTGGTGGTATGTTTTCCTCTTCATTTTGTCTAGGTAGAGGCTGGAACGTGTTCTCGAGGTGGGTTGCAAACAACGAAGCTTTTTGCTTTGCACTTATAGCCCATGTGCCATCTTCATTTCTTACTGGTGGAATTTGTAGTTTAGGTCGTTTTAAACTTTTTGTCGCTTTCCAAAGGGATTACTCGGCATCTTTTTCCCCAGTAAGGCCACTCAAGTATTTATTAATGAACTCGTTTTTGATTTCTTTAATTAGCAACTTTAGTTTATTGGATAAAAAATTTAGAGTTGTTTTATATTCTGGCGCTCGACTTCTTTGCCAGGCCTTTCTTGCTTTTCGTTTTGCTGCAACCAGTTCCCTAGCTTCTAGATGATAAATTGCATTTCGGCGCATTTCCTTTGAACTTGAGGGGGTACTACTCTACGTCGCTTCTTGTATACTATTGTTGAGTTGTTCTACTTCTTCTTCTAGCTCTATCGGATTTTTAATTGGCACCTGAAGATCAATATTATCCTCAACAAGTTTCTGGAATTTCTCCTAGCAGGTTTTTTTGTTCGTTAGCGAAGATGGACTAGTTTTTTAATAATCGTTGCACTGATTGTTATAGCAACAGGCGTGTGATCCGACCTAATCCCCTCGCTGCTTTCTAGGTATATGTAGTTTTCGTCTATACCTTTGGTGATAAAGAAGTCAATGATATCGGGTATTTTGTTTCTATCCGTAGGCCAACAAGTTGGTTGATCTCCAGAATGAAAATCTCAATTGCATAGTCTTCCTGCTGCAAACAGCTCTCTTCCTTTTTTAGAGGTTACTCTTGATCCCCAGTAGGTGTTTTCTGCATTAAAATCACTTCCGATTATGAAACTTGATCCAAGTGATTTAAATAACGTGCAACAGTCTTGTTTAATTAAATTATATCTTGGGGGGCAATATATTGACGATACACTATATCCTTCGTTATTATTCATAATTACTTTTAAGGTGACTACTTGCACAAACTCCTCTTCAATTTTAAGATCTATAAAGTGTTTGGTGTTTTCTTTTATAACCACCAACGATCCTCCCCTTGCCCTTCCTGCTGGATGAATGGCGTGGTAACAATTGTATCCATATATTTAAAGATATTAAGTTGAAGTAAACTCGGTTTCCAATACTAGGCATGTATCTATTTTTTCAGTATTTAGGAAAATTTCTAATTCCGGAATATGTTGCATTAGCCCATTTGCATTCCAGGTTACTTTTCTTAATGTTTTATTTGTTGTTGTTTGCATCATTTTAATAGAGCATGGATTTCATTTCATTTAGAGAGTCTTGCTTATCTAACCTGTTGCTTAGAGCTTGAAGGCATTTCTCTTGTTTAGCTAGACGAATGTTAAGAGCTTCCATGCTTCTTAGTATCTTTTGGAGCACTGCTGTACCTTCAGTAGTGTGCTCCGAAATAATTGGTTTTGTCATGACTACTTGCGAGTACAGTTTTGGTTTTGGTTCTCCCGTTTTACTAGCATGAGGTTTAGGTTCCTCTTTGGTGGAAGTTTGAGAATTTTTTACCGATACTCCTGGACTTTGTTTTCGCATTTTATTTCTTATTCTTTGTAGCTCCTTAGCTATTTCACATCCCCGGTAGTTTGCGGGATGTGACTTATTGCAGTTGACACATTTTGCAGCAATATTTTTACTAACCGGGCATACCTGGGCATGATGATTTCCGGCACATTTCACGCATCTAATCTCTCTTTGGCAATATTTGTGCGTGTGATTAAAACCTTGATATTTTTTGCACTGCGGTATTAATCCGTTATATTTTTCAATGGCTCTATTTTAACTCTCATGCTAAGTATTGCCTTGATATTACACACATCTTCCACTTTTTGTTTGTTATTAAAAGTGAGCATAAATAGTGGAAGCCCTCTTTTGTTAACTTGAACTCCATGCTCAGTTTCGATTTTTTCTTTCTTAATAATGTTTACGGCATTTTCTATTTGATAACCCGTTTGCTTGAGATCCTCAATAATTTCCTCTTTTGCACAGGTTGGGTGAAGACCTGTAGCCATAACTTTAATTGGGCGATCATTATTATCCTCATAGGTAAACCACTGATGCCCCTCGGAATTTAGCTTTGTAGCCAAAGCTCAATAAGTTTCAGAGCCTACAACATTAATTTTCCAGACGCCGTTATTTAGTGATACGAGTTTGTACTCGGCTATCGTAATATATTTCATAATCGATTATATAGTGGAGAAATTGGATATCCCGACGACATTTATTGGTGGAGGTGATTTTTCTTTTGTTTTAGCTGGTTGTGGTTCTAGAATAAGTTAGTTGTTAGTTGAGCTAGTTGTTTCTTGATGATTAACTGGTTTCTAGAAACCTCTTTTGAAGTTGATGGTAAAATCACTGCCATTTCTGGTGAGTGTTGCGCTTTCCTTTTCTTACTTGGTCTTTTATTCCGGTTCAACATCCAATTTGTTTCTCTTTCTAATTCTTCTTCCTTCGTATGGAATGAATTAATGCCATCATCGACTGTTGGGATAGGTGTCGTCCCAAGTTCTGCACGTGTTTCAACTGCTTTTTGAGTTCTTCATTCTCTTTCTTTAAAATTGTAAATTCTTCTTTCAATGTAGTAGTAAATTTTTTTATTTCTCTTAGTTGTACACGGAGTTCGGCATTTTCCTTCTCGTACTGAAATATATTTCCAGTTGAAGATCTTGGTGATCTTGATAATTTGGAACTTCGTCCAGATGGGTTAAACAATGATTGGCCCACCCCAGAATCTGTTGGGCCTGCCTTCGAAGAGTGTGAATTTGGCAGCATATCTGCTGCTGTACCACCTGGGGTATTGCGTTCCGTATTTGTTGTACTCATTGTTTGTTTTAGCCAATTTATACCACTGGCATTTGGTCCTCGGTAGCACTTTGCTACTGTCTAAGCAGTACCCGCCTCCCGCGACGAGGTCATTGTAATGAAGAGGGGCAAATATAATGAATTTTTTTTATTATATTTAATACTTTAATTTAAATAAGTTAGTATTTTTTTTCTTATATACTAACATTTAGATTCATCCTGAATTTTTCCTTTTAATAATTAAAATTAATTTTCTTTAATTAACTTTAGTTAAAATTTTCTTAAATCTATATTTTAAAATTTATAACATTATTAATTTGATTTCAATAATTATTCTATTTATTTAAAATGATATTTTCGGGTTTTGTATTTATTTCAATTTTATGAGAATTACAAACCAAATATGAATTAAGTTTCTAAAAGGTGAGGAGGTAAAATTAGGGTAAATCGTGTGACTAATTATTTCATAACTGCCATCGTCGATTCTTGTTTGTTGTTTTTTTATACTTTCTTGTCTTTAGATTTTAAAACTCATACGGTCTAGCAAGATTCATTTAAGCTTTGAAAAACCACGCCCTTCATCCTGAGCCTCTGAAAGAATAGATAAATTTTCGGTAATCGAGCAGTCGTGTACAGATGGCGCCCAATCTAACATGATATATGACTAAGGGACGAGTCGATAATTCCTACAGATAACGTTCTAGTTTTCAAAACCGTAAATTAATAGGATTTATAAAAACAATTAAATTTTCAATTAATATTTTTCTTTTTCTTTTGGTTTTTTCACGTTACTATTTCCATCCTACTTTTTAATATGTTTTTGTTTCAGTTTACTCTCAAATTTGCATCCTAATTAATAGTGATTATGCAAATGTTAGTATTTCGAGTAAACATTAAGTTTAATATTTACTTAGTGTTTACTTAGTAAAACAAATATTAATACTAAATAAGCACAAAAAAATTTTCGTTAAGTTCGTTTTCTAGATGCTGTATAAGATAGCGGAAATTTCTCAGCGGAAAATAAGAGATTTCGCTACTCGCCGCAAGTGGCAGCACAATCACAAAAGAGAATTTATTTTGTTATATAATTACAAGCGGAAATTGTTTATTCATTTTGTATCTCTTTTTTCACTAAATAAAACATTCCAGAGGTATAAAATATAAAAAGTGATCCTTAAAATGACAAATTGATTGATTTTCGAAGTAAAGGAACTCGGTAAATTAAATCTTGAAATTTAACAATATTCCTTCTTTCCGCCATTCTAAAAGAATGACGATGAAATTTGAATAAAAGTATTAATCAGGGTCCAAAACTTAGGACAAAATTCTAGGATCTCTTCATGCTGGACTAAACTAGGCCATTTCATAACCAATACTTTTGAAAATTTACATTTTTTTATTAGTTTATTATCAGTTTTTGGCCAATATCTCAAAAACTTCCACTAGTAACCAATATTTTCTATTGTTTTTATAATAGCTTAGGTCATATTGGGACTACCAGGAAAATTTGGGGAAAATTGATGGATTATAATTTTCACTATAAGTTTTTGATTTTCTGCGGCCATATAAGTAATTTTCAGTTTTTGGCCAATATCTCAAAAACTTCCACTAGTAACCAATGCTTTCGATTATTTTTCTAATAGCTTAGGTCATACTGAGGCTACCAGGAAAATTTGGGCAAAATTGATGGACTAGAATTTTCCCCAAATTTTCCTCGTAGTTTTAGTATGACCTAAGCTATTAGAAAAACAACCGAAAGTATTGGTTACTAGGTTTAGGGTACCTAACCTAACCTAATTGGTTACTAGTGGAAGTTTTTGAGATATTCGCCAAAAACTGAAAATAACTTATATGGCTGCAGAAAATCTAAAAATTATAGTGAAGTCTGTGAAGTCTTATCGTCCGAGACAAAGTTTAGATTGAAAGAAAATCCAGATTTGATTCCTAAAAATCCTCATGAAAACGCCGCTAAATACTCTCATTGCGAAATAATATTCTGCACAATTAAATTGGGTAAATTACATACAAGATTAACCAACGATGTAGATGAACCAGACGAGGTTGTTTTAGATATTGATGCGGTGATTTCACAAGTAATTCATGTGCTTGGTAGATTGAATCGAGTAGAAAAACTGCTTAAACCTTTTACTTCCTCGTTACAAATTGATGTCCACGAAGTACTGAATATTACAGCTAATTTAACCGATACTTTTAGTAAGTCAGGTATGACTCAACCGACATCTACACCGAACAATAATAATCAGCTAAATGACGCCGGAGCGTCTACCTCGATACCTAACCAAACCATAGAACACCTAAATTCTGCTTCTGGTCTTGGTGGGGGCCAACAGAATATTAGTCAAATGCCATACGGGAGTGCTGAAAATTTGTCATGCATCCTTACCCTCTTTCTCCTATAGCTTATCCGAATTTTAAGCCAAACCCCAATTTTAATCCTTATTTACTTTATTATCAAAATTGTCCTCTTCCAATAACGTTCCCAACAATTCCTAATTTTCCATTTCTGAGAATGACTCAGTCTGCTGAAGGTAATACCGAATCATAGAATTCGAATTCTAATATGAAAACCAATAACACTACTAAACTGGTCAATCCTCTGATGAAGCAAAATGAACCCGTGCTTATAGTTCATTTACACCAATTCATAAATGGAACGTGAAATTTGATCGTTTGCCGTTAGGATTGTTTTTGAAAAGTTCTTATTTCGAGTACAGCATTTTGCTCATGCCAACAACTAACTCAATTGATAGGTAATATTGGTTCCTTGTTAGAAGGCCCTGGCAGCGAGCATTATTGGCTACTATCGGAACGCAACCCGTCGTTGTCATGATCCGAATTTAGTAACCAAATGCTTCATAGCTACAAAAACAGACGATCTGATTTAGAAATTAAGCACACTCTGGACGCACGAAAGCAGACAAAGAACTTATTGAATTAATCCGCAAGAATTTGCGTGGAGGTTTAGGAGCCCATTTTACGGGCCGTAAATTTCAAAGTGTATCAAGTCTGGTAAATGCTTGCCTTGCCACGAATGATGTATGGAGAAATATGAATTATTTTTCCGAGACTCATTTTGGTGTTCCCAAAGGAATTTACGAAACTGATTGGTCGACAACCAATCATATGCCTGTAGCCAACGAAGTTAATTGTGTAAGAGTAGCGCCTATACAATCGAAACCGAGCACGACTACGAAGGCCCAATCATCCCCAGAAGTTATTCCGAATAACTCAAATCCAATTCATTGTTGGAATTGCCACATTCGGCACTCATATCCGCACCCAAATTCCGGTTCGCTGGTAAATTTACCATTATGGTTTTTATTAGTCGAAAAAATGCAATTGGTATAAAAACCCAGAAAAGCGATTCCTATTAAATGACTGAGAAAACAAAACCCATAACTAATCTCAAAAGACACCATACAAAAAGTTTTCGTGGGAACCATTAAAAATAATAAATAATTAAATATTTAATATAAAATTAGTGGTTTATAATACAAAAAAGGCAATGGTAAGTAATAAAACTATGTATTCGTTTTATTTTACATACGATTTTGTTAATTACCCATGCACATTTTTTTCTTAGATGGCGAGTACCGAGAAAAGGAAGAAAGCTAGTAAAGACCAACAACTATACCTAATTAACTATTTGGAAAGTGATTTATGCTTGGCGCGCAATCAGTATGTATTTATTCACATCTCTATGTACAAAACGACTGTATTGATATTCTAATTATAGATTTTCAGCTGTAAATGGATGTTGTACGCCTCTTCAGTTGGACCTGTTGGATTTGCGAATGGCGTCATTAGCCATGGCTGCTGGGCATAGCCACTGTCACCTGAAAACAGAAGTAACAAATCAAATTATAATGTAAATCAATAAATAAATTTACCTAGCAATAAAGTATTTCGACATCCACTTTCATAGTTATCCATCATCTTTTGCCTTATAATTTATAAATTTTGTAAACACAGAAAAAATAATAATCTTCTGTCAAAATATAGCCCAATGAACCAAAAACCGTAATTCATTAAATGTTTCCCAGGTTAAAACCCATTTGTTCAACCGAAATCGAAAATTGTATGGTAATGGTAAATGACTGGTCGAAAATAAAACCATTACCATTTCCCATTACCATTTATCATTGAACCGGAATTCAGGTGCAGGTGGGAAATCCAACCACAACCGTGACAACTCCCCACAGAAATAAACATTCCACCCATAATACTTGCTAATCTTAACCCTAACATTAGTATTAGTGATTTAATTTCGCATCTGTCTGTTAATAAGCTACGTACTCAGCGTATCGAAAATTATTTCAAACTCGGAAAAGGTTTTTCACCAGTATTGCCGAACCTCGCTTTACTCCGGATTTAAACGTAAAATTTGATGACCGTCCTTATGCAATGATCAATATTGAAGGAAATGATGTGCGAGGATTATTAGATAGCAGAGCGAACGTTAGTGCATTAGAGGAAGGATCGTTACAATTCATATTAAATAATAAACTAAAAATATTACCCATATCTGCTACTGTCTAAACAGCTATCGGGTTCCAATAACTTGTAACGGGTTACGTCAATGTGCAACTCTCTTACAATTCTCAGACTAAACGCATGAAGTTGTTGGTTGTTCCATCCTTACATCAGTTTTTTTATTTGGGCTGTGATTTTATGAAATTGTTTAATGTAAAACTCTCATTTGTTTGCGAAGTTGAACAGAATCTTCAAAAAAATATTCTCAAACACTCGATATCAACTGTTCGCAATACTAATAACTCCAATCCAACTAAAGATACTTCAAAACATCATAGATTATCCAGTAGTCAAAAGGTGCAACTCCAGGAAGTCATATACGTTACCAAGTTTTTCAAAATAAGTCTTCCAATAAAACAACGATGTTATTCTGTTTCGCCGGCTGTTCAACAGGAAATTTATCGTGAAATGATAAATGTTGTTGTTGCTGTTGTGAGAAAACCGGGCAAAATTAGATTGTGCTTAGATGCTCGGCGATTGAATAGTGTCACTAGGAAGAATGCTTACCAGCTTCCATTAATCGAAGATTTATTATCTCTTGATCTCGGACTTGACTTAAAGGATGCCTTTTGGCAATTACCTTTAGACTTATCTTCAAGAGACAAAACGGCGTTTACCATCCCGGGACGTCCGTTGTACCAATTCAAGGTAATGCCATTTGGACCCTGCAATGCACCCCAAACCATAAGCCGTTTAATGCAAAAAGTCATTCCTCATCATCTTCATGATTGGGTATTCGTATACTTGGATGATCTGCTCATTACCACTTAAACCTTTGAAGAGCATCTCTCCTTATTATCAGATCTTGCTTCCAGATTAAAAAGCGCACGCTTAACAATAAACTTTGAAAAGAGCAGGTTGTTGTGGTTGATAATGAACTTCGAGCAAACCCGGAGAAGGTGAGGACCATTGCACAGTTCCCGGTTCCTAAAAATTTCGGCAGATTCGTCGTTTCTTAGGGGCCACGGGGTGGTACCGTCGTTTTATTAATGGCTACTCTACTCTATGTGCTCCTCTGACCAATTTACTAAAGAAAGGAAGGAAATTTCAGTTGACTGGCGAACATCAAACTGCATTTGATACTCTAAAATCCTCTTTGATTAAGAGATTTTATATTCAATGTGCTGCCAGTTCCACTGGAATACGTTCTCTTTCAACGGGATATAGAGGATGCTGAACGTCAAATTTCTTACATGTCGCAGAAGCGGAATGCAGCTCAGCGAAATTATAGCGTCACCGAGAAGGAGTGTCTTGCAGCAGTTTTGGCTATTAAAAGATTCCGATCCTATGTCGAAGGATTGCCCTTTACAGTCATCACTGATCATGCCAGTTTTACCTGGTTAATGTCTTTAAAAGATGCTACCGGTAGACTGGCAAGGTGGAGTTTGAAATTGCAGGGCTGTCACTTCGATATAGAGTATCGGAAGGGTAGTCAGAACGCTATTCCAGATGCTCTATCTCGTGTGGACATGGACGCTATAAACTTTTCTCGGATTCCGCTCCACATTGACCTGAGCTCAGCTGCATTCACTTCTGATGATTATACCGATCTAATAAATTCTCTTTCTGCTTCTTCTTCGACTACAAATATCACGGTTTCCAACGGATTAGCATTTATTAATCTTGAGTCTTCTTCTAATATATCAACTAGTGATACAGATCTTCCTGACTGGGAACTCATTGTGCCTAAGAATTACGTACTTTGTTAATAACGTCCACTCATTGCCCACCTACTGGAGCTCATCTCATCTACTTCTTTTGGCCCACTTTAACTGCTGATGTTTCCACTTACATACAATCTTGTCAAACTTGTAAATCTATTAAAGCCGTTAATTATGTTGCTCATCCACCTTTTCAAAGCTTTAGCAGTACCTTTAGACCGTTCCAGAGAATTTACCTTGACTTTTTAGGGTCCTACCCACGAACACGGAAAGGTAATTCCTCAATTTTAATATGTGTAGATAACGTCTCGAATTTCGTCATTACACAAGCGGTCAGAACATCTACTGCAGAAGAAGTGGTAGAATTCCTTGAAGATCAAATTTTTCTTAATCGAATCCCTTTGTTCTAAATTTGGTGTTAAACATGTTTATACTGCTAAATATTCGCCTCAAGCTAACGGTTCAGAGCGTGTAAATCGTTCACTTTTAGCAGCAATGCGTGCTTACGTTAAGGATGACCAACGTTCTTAGGATAATTCTCTACAGCCTTAACACACGCGTTAACTCGGTATTCACCACATTTCGTAGTATACGGACAACAACCGGTTTTGCACGGCTCAGTCTATTCTATATATATATATATATATATATATATATATATATTTATATCTATATCTATATATATATATATATATATATATATATATATATATATATATATATATATATATATATATATATATATATATATACACATATATATATTTATATATATATATATATATATATATATATATATATATATATATATATATATATATATATATATATATATATATATATATATATATACATATATATAAATAAATATTTCCCGTTTCCAGTAAAATGCTTAATTTTTATTGCTTATTTCAAAAATTTATTTTATGTATTTTTTGTTAAATACATCAATATGTGTCAATATAAAATTACGATGCGTGTGTCGATTTTGATGAATTTGCTAACTACAATGCATGTGTCGATGATTTAGAAATTATGCTATGTATTCTTTTTTACTTTGAAACGATCCCACAACTCCTGCAACTCGCCAGAGACGCTTTTTATTTGTGTCCCAGTTTTCCCATCTTCGGAATATTTGAAGCCTCTGCCGTATACATTTATCTTTTGTTATTTTCTCCTCATTTCGCATCTTCTTAAGTTCTATGGAAACTATCTGCAGGTTACCGGATGTGGTTTACAGTTCACACACTATGCTGGATTTTCTCTATTTTTGTTACATCTCTTTGTAAGTTGGATAGCTGCACACTTTACGTATCTTAAGTCTCTATTGCAATAGCTATGTGTGGGTCCATTAAACTGACATCTTTTGCTTTGTATCCACGTTGATTTTCTTAGGGCTTGAATCTCTATCGTCATATTGAAGATATATCTAATTTCATAAAGATAAAGGGTAGAGAGTAAGTAAATCTTTTTTTATTTCCTCTGGCTGGCAGGATGGATGCAGCTTTTTGGCTTTAACTATTATTTGTCGAGGCTGTCTGTCTTCGTACGAGTATCATGTATTACTCTTCCATTAAAAGAAAGGATAACTTTTCTGTAGTTATCTACGTCTGTTATTTACTTTGAGGCCTTTGAGGTTTTCCATCTATTGAATCCTTTCTTCTAATTGTTTAACACTTTCGATAAGAATCATTCTTTCTATTCTTACCAGACTCGTAGTCTTATAAAGAAAGCATTTTTTCCAGTTCATCCTCCTCGAATGTAATGGTCTCTTTTTTAATGTTTCATCTTCTATTTGTAACGGTTGTCTTCCCCTCCATGGCACCGGTTTTCTTTGGGAATTGTGTAAGTTCCAGAATAAAACCTGGTTTCCCACCTTGTGCACAGTACTCTTTCGGTGTACTTTCTATTGCATTGGTGTTTGCGTTTGGTCTGTGGAAACTAACGAGCTTTCCCTAATCCGCCACTTTAGAGGCGCGCTCCACTGAGAGCGGGAACCCACAACAACTACAAGTTAAACTAATTTAAAATATAGTAAATTTATAATTTTCAAAATAATTTGATCAAAAAATCAAAATGGTTGCTTTGAAAAAGATAATTAATTTCTTAATTCTCACTAATTTTTCCGAAAAGAAATATTGATGAGTTGGTTCCAGTAGTGGGGACTTTGCTCCAATTTCATCGTCTATTGTTACTTAATTTATTGGGGCAATTACAGTGGTGTGCAATCTATTTTTCGATCTTGAATCTATTTACTTAGAAAATTTGCTTACTGCCACCAAATTAATTTGACCTTAATCACAACTATTGAGCACGTTTAATTAATTAAGTTCGTTTAGAATTTAAATCGAATTTAACATGATGTTAATTTTCTGAAATTCTGTAAAATTATCAAATTTTGATGTAATACGAGAATGAACTAATTATATAAAAGTAATTATTATCAAATTAATCAATAATTTAGCGATGTGATATTGGTAGTAAATTGTCATAAATGAGTTATTTTTAATTGTCATTAGTCACGCATTTGTCGCAATGTTTGCGTTAAAATTGATAATACGTCTAATGCAGTTGTACGGGCAATTTAATTTCGTGCTCCACAATACGGTTAATCGAATAAAATTTAAGAAATATCAATATTTCAAATTATACTCAATCACTGTATGCGGGCTACTTAACTTTATCGTAATTTATGATTTCCTTAAAACAAGTCGAGGAGTAATGCAGGGAAAAGAAGTGTTAGCGTTCACCCATAAGCTCCAGACTTTTGTACTTCTTACATTCCTGAATTGCGTTTACTATACGCGAATAGTAGAATATAACAGTTATAGTGAAATTCTTGAAAACATTATCGAACTGGTCAATCGCGAAAGCAACCGGTTTAGTGGTAAACAAATTCCGTTTTTAAGAAATGCTTATATCAGCTTACTTGCAACATTTAGCATCGCATTTACCACACTTCTCATTGAACTAATGTGTAGTTTTGGTGCTCAATGGTTAACATGTTTATTATTTTTGATTGGTGCGTGTGAAGCAATATCATTTTACGATTTTATTGTTATAATGGTCGGACTTGCCGATGTGATAAAATGTGCTAGTATCGATTTAAGACATTGCCAATATCATGATGATCGTGTAAATTTAGAACAAGTGACACATTTATTTGATAAACTACATGATTTAGTGAGTCAACTAAAAAAATATTATTCGAGACCAATTTTGACATTGTTAACAGTCAAAATGGTAAATTTACTCGGGTACATGTTTTACATAATCAACTTTCATATTGTATTTCCGAAAGATTGGGAATTTTACCAAGTCGCCATGGGTATTTTGCTTCATATAGTATTTGTAATTTATAATATTGTTCATATAATAATATTTGTGGAAACACTTGAACTGTACTACAAACAATTGAGGCAAATCATACATTTTATTTATGACATTTCGGAATGTGATTTGATTGCTTGTGAGATGGTAAGTAGTAACGACTTAACTCAATGTTAATTAAGATAATAATTTGTGCGAATTCATATAGCGGCTTTTTGTGTGGTACTAGGTTGCAAAATTAATCATTGATATCGTGAAGGCCCAACCAGACAATGAAGGCCCAATCGTCAAACTGTTGTGATCACTCAAAGTGATTGGTACGATAAAGAAAAAGTTACGTGACCATGACTGATAATACTGACAATACAGTTACTGGGCTCACAAAAGTTGATTAGTGATATGACATGATATGATAGAGGCGTACAGGCCAGCCATAACGGCGATCCTAGGTACGTTACCATAATCCTGAAATATCAATAATCAAATAACAAATTATTTCTGAATGCGAATAATATTTCAGCATCATGCGGGCCCAGGCCCTGCCTGCATCCTTAACAGATAAGATTAATTAGGAAAAGATGTTAGTCACAGAAACGACTAGGGCGAACCGCAGCAAAGTCATTTTCTAACTACTTAAATATATTAGAATGTTAGTCTCAATTAAATTCACACTCTAGATTAGAGTTTGTTAGTTAATTAATGTAAGTTAGTTGTGTTTGAGGTAAAGGATACTAATATTCATCATATGTATTCGACATCAGTCCTACTAGACTGGTTAGACTACTTAATTCACATATATGGGTCATCTCATCATATACTGCTTGTAACCTTATTTTGCCTTATCTTCCCATCCAACACCATTTAACCGAGGGACTTCACGTTCGTAATGACACGGCAGTATTATCATACATAGGATGACCTAAATATTCCGTCAATAATGTCAATATAAAAAATAAAAAAATTTAGATTCGGTATAGTCATTCAGCTACCTATATTTAAATTCATCCAACTAAACGCAGGGTTAATTTATATCTAACATTCACACAACTTCACTAAAACATAGCCTGAATTCAACCAGAAAGATCGTCGAAAAACAACATTCCATAGCAAAAAGTCTTTGGATCGTTAACATATTTAATTGTATTATGTTTGTGCTCAAAGCGTAAGTAATTAAATAGACCCCCTCATCAAGAATGTTGCAATCACAATCTTCCCTGACCTTCCGGTATGTAAAAAAAATAAATAAATAATAAATTTTAAATAATAATAAAAATAAATTGTATTATATTTGCCGACAACTTTATTGTTTTAAATCAGGACTTTCGACAAAATTTCAATTTATAGAATTGTTTAAAGTAAGGAAAAATTATTAAAATATCAAAATAAAACAATCAATTAGATAGATAATTAATTATACATACATACACATACATATATATACACATATATACATATACACACATACATATACATACACACATACACAGATACATACATACACATACATATATATACATACATACACACCCACCCACCCACCCACCCACACACACACACACACACACACACACACACACACACACACACACACACTACATTCACATATTAACATAATTTAAAACACACAAACGGGCGCATACACATCGTAAGTTCAATGATCATTTTCATTTTTGATCATTATGACGCTAAAACACAACACTGCATTTCCTTAAATTTTATTTTTATCCTTCATAATACGCATGTATGTATATGTAATAGCTGAAAATGATCGTCAAATGCATATCTCCCTAGCAAAAGCAACAACAACAAAAATCGTTAGCGAGAGCAACAAGAAGAACAACATAATTGAAAAAACTCATTCACACGTAAATTTTTTCATTGTAAAACATATTTATATAAATAAAATTAAAATTTACATATATGGAAAATAAAATCAAATATGTATTAAAATAATAAAAACACTTCTCTTATGAATCCTTTGGAATCCCCACACGGTAAACATATATGTACAGGGTGGCTGAGACCAAGTGTTACCAAATGAAATTTCGTGGAATATGTTGAAAACATATTACATTTTATGAAAAACATGTTACTGCTCGATATGACCTCCTTTGGCTCTGATTATTTGATTCAGTCTTCCATAGAAAGCATTGCATGCTGACCGAACGTGAGCTTGCGGAATTTTATTCCATTCTCGAACAAGAGCTGACTTCAATGCATCAACACTTTCGTATTTTTTAGTGGACACCTTACTCTCCAAAATGGACCATATGGAGAAATCCATGGGATTCAAGTCTGGTGAATATGGTGGCCATTCTTTCGACGGAAATCAGCCGCGGAACGCAATTTTGTAAAAATTGCGGTGTCGCTCGAGCTTTGTGTGACGGTGCCGAGTCCTGTTGGAATGTCCAACGGTTCGCACCAAAGTGTTTACGTGCCCAAGGTAGCAAAGCATCGTTTAGGATCTTTTGGCGGTACACCTCTTGGTTTACCTTGACTCCATATTCGATGAAAACCAGAGGAGTGCGTCCATCTGCAGTCACTGCAGCCCAAATCATAACATAAGCTGGTGATTGCTTGTGCATGGCAACTCTTGTGCCCAAGTTATCGTTGGACTTGTGCTCTAACCAAACACGATCATTTTGTTTATTCACATACTGTTGAATGGTGAAAATTTCTCATCAGAAAAAACAATTTTTGGAATCTCGTTACGTTCGGCCAAGGCCTTCAATGCTCGTGTACTTTCAAGCCTAACTTTTTTTTGTGCCTCTGTAAGATCTTGAACTTTTTGTATCTTGTAGGGCTTCATGTGTAGTTCATTTTTCAATATGGTTTGAATGCTGTATCGTGAAACATGTAGACGTGCGGCTAATTGATTGGCACTTTGACGAGGATTTCGTTGGATTCGTTTCTTCACATTTCGTATCATTTCTTTTGATGTTGCTGTCTTTTTAGGACCGTCTCTGTTGCGTTTAGCGATGCTACCAGTTTCGTTGTATCGAGTTATGGTTCGATACACATACATTTTATTCACATTCAAATGCTGGAGCTGACGCACTGTTGCTGTTTGTGAATTTCCACCCAAATACAGTGCAATTACACTATTACGTTTGAATTCCATTACGATTTTTTTATGAAGATATTAATTTAGAACAATTATTTGTTGACCACATGTAAACAACTAACCAAACTTCAATCTGTCAAAAAATTGACGCGCGAAAATGACAACTACACAAATGACAGCAGAGTGAAGTCAGTAACATTTGGTCTCAGCCACCCTGTATTCTTACATAAAAATGGATGTGATGCATACACCATTGCTGCGCACTACATACAATTTATTTTATTTATGTTAGTTTCACTTTACTAAAAATAAACAAATTTTATTATATTTCACTTTTAAATTAATTATTATCACTTAATGTATATTTTAATATTTATAACACATTTTTTATCACATTAAATTTTAATTTTTTACTACACAGCGAAAGACTAAACGCGTCTTTCTTCTAAGTGCGTGTTTCAATTGGTTTAAAATACCGCATAAAAAGTTAAAAAGTTAAATTTTATTCGTGGTGAATATTTTTTAATTTTTTAACTTTTTATCTGTTTCAACTGGTTAAAAATTGTGACACTTCTCTTTGATTGTAAACACGGCAGATTGTTTCAAGTGAAAAATGGAAAATAATAATTTAAAATTATATTTCTTGATTATAAGTAACATAATATTGTTATTTAAGAACATTATTGCGAATAATAAAATATGTGCTGCGAGAAAAAAATTAAAACAAAATTCAATTAAGGTTAGTTAACTTGTTTGTAACCATTTAATAAGTATATACTATAATATATTTATTTATTATTTTACTTTTATTTTAGAGACCCAAATATCTACAAGTGCGGGTCGTGTCGAATAAAATAGAAAGCATATTAAATGGAAACGACACAATATGCAAAAAAAATTTGCGCGTGACCCATTCCACTTGCAAAAAAATACTGCAACTAATGCCTCATAAACGTTCTGGTTGGTCTACAGAATATGAGGTAATAATATTTTTGTATTGGATGGCTGCGGGTTGCAGTTATCGGGTAACGGGAGATTTTGCTGGTTTGAGCCGTCGCTCTATTCGAAATATAGTAGTTAAACTGCTAAATTTTTTTTGCATCGAAATGTTGCATTTGATCCATACTCCAACACTAAATGAGCTGGACGATGTTGCTGCTAAATTTTGTTTACGGGCAAAAGCTCTCATTTTTAAAAATGCTGTTGGTGCAATTGATGGATGCCATGTAAGGATTAAATGTCCCATCAATAGACATGACGAATACATAAATTATAAGAAATTGTATTCTATAATTTTGCAAGCTGTAGTTGATAGTAGCGGGAGGTTTATTGATATTTTTGTTGGTTACCCGGGCTCCGTACATGATACCAGAGTGTTACATAATAGCCCGATTTATAAACGAGGAACATACCCACCGCAAACATATTATTTACTTGGCGACGGTGGCTATGCTTGTAGATTAAATCCCTGCGATATCATCACTCCATTTAAAATCCCGAATGCTGACCAACGGAAATTTAATACCGTACATAGTAAAGCTAGAAATATTGTAGAGTGTGCTTTTGGCATAATGAAAAATCGATGGCGTAATATTTTTTTTAAAGCACTCGAACAGAACATCGAGAATAGCATAAAAATTATTGGAACGGCGTGCATCTTGCACAATATTTGTATGATGGGTGAGGAATTTAATGAAAATATTATTTTTAATTTGGAAGAAGATGAACCTCTACAACGGAATAATGACCGCAACAGATATTTAGATACCAACGATGGAATTTTGTTTCGAAACAGTATGCTCCAGCAACTAATAAATGCGAATATACCAATAGAATAAAGTAAAACCAAAATTTTCAAAAAACTTTTTTTTTATTTAAATATATAATTTTTTAATTTCTATAAATTTAAGTCAATCGTCCGTTGAGTCGGACTCCACCAATAACTGCGTTACGTCGATTGCAGGGTAGTCGTGTTTGACCATTTGGCCCAATACCGACATCATCGAACCTACCTTTTTACCAATTTTTTTATTTTGTTTTAGTATTTTCACCTCAAACAAGGTCAACTCCTTTTGGTTTGAGGTAAAGGTACTGGAACGTGATGACGACCTGGATGTACTGGGTACGTCATGGGGAGAGATGGTTTTATCCAACGAGAAGGGAGTAGATATTGTACTATTGCCTTCCTGATTTGAGGCACGTTGTTGACCTTCAAGATTGCTCAGGAACATTTCCGGATGGTAATTGTGTTTTTTTTCAACGGCCACGCACTGGGATCGCAAGCAGGCCCATCGTCATTAGCACCATCGCCCGAATGACCATCGCATATAGTCTGAAAAATGCACAAAATATGAATCACTTTTTTTGTTTCGATACGAAAAAAATTCTCAGATTGCGTTTAACTTCCCCTGGCCTGTCATACAAAAATCATTTTCATAAAGCTCCTACTTACTTTATACTTTCGCATAATCGCCTGCCACTGATGCCGACATATTTGTGGTGGTTTACGAATTTCCTCACTTACTTTTCTGAAATATTCATTATTTAGATTAAAACATAATAGAATGTTCAGAATAATGTAATATTATGCACAAAAACCTACATCCAGCCATCTCTTTGATTGGCATTTTTTCCAGTAAGCAAATTGTCATGCTTTATCCTGGTATCGATTAATAAGTTCTTCTCTGCTTCTGTCCCTATAATAATAAAATTTTAATAATATTAATTATTTAATACGCATTAGTATATAATTTACATTTTGTGTAAGCAGCATTTACTACACGCTTCCTTTTATTTGCCACATCCATATTTAATTTAAAAAATTTATAACTTATAATAGTTTTTATAGGATATAAAATAATTTATTAATCGAGAACACAATATTTTTATTTCATTAACAGATATTATTTTAAATGACACTAATTTTTTGTTTTGATTATATTGTACAAGCACACTACGACTACAACAAAAAATAAAATTTTATCAGCTCTTGAAGCGGATAAAAAGTTTGACATTTTTATTCACCTCAATTTTTAACTTTTTAACTTTTTATGCGGTATTTAAACCAATTGAAACACGCACTAACTATGGTTGTTTATTTTATGTGTAATTGTGAACGTATATAGCAAATTTAAATATGAAAATATGTAAAATAAATACTACTTAAATATATATTGGTCAATTATGGTCAGTTTACATCTATATCATTGCGATTTTTCTCCAAATTTGCGCATGGCAAATTTCTGTTTATATACAAATATCTTTGCTAGCCAAATGTTTTCCATATAAAATTTTTATCAGCTCCTGAAGCAGATAAAAAGTTTGACATTTTTATTCACCTCAATTTTTAACTTTTTATGCGGTATTTAAACCAATTGAAACACGCACTAAGACGATCAATCCTTCTCGGGCTCACAAAAGTTGATTAGTGTACTAAATTTTCTGATTTTATTACTGAATGAAAAGCAATTGATCTTGGCAGGGATCCAACTAGGTATTTTAAGTCATCGGTCAACAAGTGTATCAACCAATGCAAAAAGTTGTGAATGAATCCATCTGCTCCGAATCTTTATGGTTTACCCAAAATCCATAAAGGAGGGCATTCCGATTAGACCAATAGTCGCGTACTGCTATACTCCTACCTACAAGTTATGTAAGGGTTTCGTAAATGTTTTCAATGATCATACTAATTTCTTTTCGGCTTACTCGGTGAAGAACTCGGTAGAATTGATTAAAAAAATTCAAGACGTCGACATTCCATTACATTCAAAATTAGTTTCGTTTGACGTTGGCAGTCTTTTCACTTCTATTTCAATTAAAACTTTGTGTCAAATAGTTTGTAATTACTTTGTTAGGGATGTTGTAAATGAGAGCTTACGTTGTGAACTGAAGTTGGTGTTTGGAATTTGTATTAACCCATTCAAATCCGAACTTTGTTCTAGTTGCCCGATTTCAGTGAAATTCACATTTCACCTCCATTTCAAGTCGAAAAATATAATTGTAAAAAAAATCATAAAGTCATGACAATAGGGCTGAGGGCTGGTATGATATATCATACATTAATGATTAATGTAACATAAATAATAATATAAATAAAACATAACAATTCATTTAAAATTTAAAAAATTAAAATTCTTTCACAATCCATTTCGCAAGCCTTGTAACTTCAGAGTTACAAGGCAATCCGATATTGTTTTTTCACAGATAGATGTACCTAGTGCATTTTTTTACAAAAAGCACATTTTCTTTGAGTTGATTTATATATAATAAGATGGCCCATCCCGTCAAATTGGATACTGGACATTCTCTGCCAGTAATGATTGAACCGACTCTCTAATAAATTGTAAGAGTGAGACATTTAGATGGGACTCTCTGTACAAATACCATGCGTTAGTGACGGCTCTATTTAACATGAAACGAAAAATAGTAAAATACCACTTTTTTGAATGAATTCGTATTCTCTACAATCCCCTTTGTTGATCAAATAAGTCAAACCCACCCATTCCACCATTTTAAAGTTTTACTAATTCTGGCTGAGGTATAGTCACTTTGTTTTTATGTATGCCGCTGAATCCGGTTTTTTAAATCCGGTTTTTTAAATCCGGTAGAGGAGCATTTTCTACCCGAATTTTCCTTATTGTACCGACGATGTTAATTTTTTTGCTTTTGAACTCTTCTAGCAATTGAAGAGAAGTGAAACAATTATCTATAAAAATTGAAAAAGCTTCAATAATTACATTTTCTGATAATGTTTTTACTACACTTTCGCCTAATGATGTGCTCGTGTCTCTTCCTTATTTGCCTATACAATTATAACCAATTTTATAAAATGATTGTAAATAGCGTTTATGCTATTGTGGAGTGCTCTTAACCTGCACCGACCAAATTAGCCCGCCCCAATGAAACCTGTACTATAATTTGTTACACATTTATTACAATTTATTACAACAAATCCCGATTTTATTGCAGCTACCGTTTTCGAGGAACGAGTGGTCGGTTTAGCTTACAATTAAACCTGCACCGCCAAAATTGTAACTTTTGATGTAGCTATGATATCGGGATGATTCTTGAACCAGAATTTATTACAAATTAATTACATTGAATAAGTTAGTTCAAGACCACCCCTATAACTATCCTAAGGGTAAATTTCACCCCAAAACGATTATATATTTCAAAAACGTCAATTTAACCAAATCTAATAAATTTTTTTACACCGGACTGCCACAATATTTTAGGAAAAATAATGCAAGAAGTCTTGTCGAGAGTAGTTAAGCCCTATCCAGATGTGTAATAAATTATTTTTGTGTCAGGATACGCGGAATTCGCTCCCAATGGTAGAGGCTTCAAATAGATAATTTAAGGGTCGATTTTACCACATTTAATAATTTATTACACCAGACCGCCACCAGATATTGAGTCAAATGTTACTCCTTGGACATTGTGGTGGGTAAATCAACCTTATCCAGTTGTGTAATAAAATATTTTTGTGTCAGGATACTCGGAATTCGCTCCCAACGGTAGAGGCTTCAAATAGGTAAATTAAGGGTCGATTCTAACACCACTAATAACTTATTACACCAGACCGCCACCAGATATTGAGTCAAATGTTACTCCTTAAACATTGTGGTGGGTAGATCAACCTTATCCAGTTGTGTAATAAAATATTTTTGAGTCAGGTTACATGGAATTTGTTCCGAACGGTAAAGGTTTGAAAATTTTAATTTAAAGGTCGATTTTACCACATTAAATAATTTATTACACCAGACCGCCACCAGATATTGAATCAAATGTTACTCCTTGGACATTATGGTGAGCAGGTCAACGTTATCCAGTTATGTAATAACTTATTTTTGTGTCAGGATACGCGGAATTGGCTCCCAATGGTAGAGGCTTCAAATAGGTAATTTAAGAGTCGATTTTACCACCTTTAATAATTTATTACACCAGACCGCCACCAGATATTGAGTCAAATGTTACTCCTTGGACATTGTGGTGGGCAGATCAACCTTATCCAGTTGTGTAATAAAATATTTTTGTGTCAGGATACGCGGAATTCGCTCCCAACGGTAGAGGCCCCGAATAGGTAATTTAAGAGTCGATTTTACCACCTTTAATAATTTATTACACCAGACCGCCACCAGATATTGAGTCAAATGTTACTCCTTAAACATTGTGGTGGGTAGATCAACCTTATCCAGTTGTGTAATAAAATATTTTTGAGTCAGGTTACATGGAATTTGTTCCGAACGGTAAAGGTTTGAAAATTTTAATTTAAAGGTCGATTTTACCACATTAAATAATTTATTACACCAGACCGCCACCAGATATTGAATCAAATGTTACTCCTTGGACATTATGGTGAGCAGGTCAACGTTATCCAGTTATGTAATAACTTATTTTTGTGTCAGGATACGCGGAATTCGCTCCCAACGGTAGAGGCCTCGAATAGGTAATTTAAGAGTCGATTTTACCACATTTAATAATTTATTACACCAGACCGCCACCAGATATTGAGTCAAATGTTACTCCTTGGACATCGTGGTGGGCAAGTCAACCTTATCCAGTTCTGTAATAAATTATTTTTGTGTCACGATACGCGGAATTCGCTCCCAACGGTAGAGGCCTCGAATAGGTAATTTAAGAGTCGATTTTACCACATTTAATAATTTATTACACCAGACCGCCACCAGATATTGAGTCAAATGTTACTCCTTGGACATTGTGGTGGGCAGATCAACCTTATCCAGATGTGTAATAAAATATTTTTGAGTCAGGATACGCGGAATTCGCTCCCAACGGTAGAGGCCTCGAATAGGTAATTTAAGAGTCGATTTTACCACCTTTAATAATTTATTACAGAGGACCGCCACCAGATATGGGGTCTAACGTTACTCTGTAGTCGTTGTTAAGGATACGTCAACCTTATACAGGTATGTAATAAATTATTTTGGAGTCAGGTTACACGGAATTTGCTCCGAACGGTAAAGGTTTGAAATTTTTAATTTAAAGGTCGATTTTACCACATTAAATAATTTATTACACCAGACCGCCGCCAGATATTGAGTCAAATGTTACTCCTTGGACATTGTGATGGGCAAGTGAACCTTATCCAGTTGTGTAATAAATTATTTTTGTGTCAGGATACGGGGAATTGGCTCCCAGTGGTAGAGGCTTTAAATAGGAAATTTAAAGTTCGATTTTACCATCTTTAATAATTTGTTACACCAGACCGCCACCAGATATGGGTTCTAATATTACTCTGTGGTCGTTGTAAAGCGTAGGTCAACCTTATACAGGTGTGTAATGAATTATTTTTGTGTCAGATTACGGAATTAGCTTCAAAATATATGGGTAATAACTATTGTTCAAAAAAGTGCTCTACTTAATAAACGACAAAATTAAAGTTGTATCTAATAAATCATTGAAAATGAAATTAATTTGTTAAATTCAATTGGTTTGTGCTTCTAACGCAAGGCGCGGTTTAGAAAAATGTGATATATTCCGACATCCAAGATTAACACTATTTTAGATGTTAGATACATGCTACAGTGTTTAAATACCAATATAGATTTTTAATTTTTTACCGAAAATACTATACGAAAATACTCAGAGTTTTTTAAAAATTCGAGAAAAAACATTAAAACTTTATACTTGGCATCTATTGGCCAATTAATATTAATTGATAATAAGAAAGACTGTGAAGATTTAATTAGAGAAATACTAATTATTAGCTTAGCCGAAACTAGTGGTAAAAAGGAAGGCAATCCCGCGTATCCTGACTCAAAAACAATTTATTACACAATTGAATAAGGTTGAATTGCCCACCACGATGTCCAAGGAGTAACATTTGATTCAATATCTGGTGGCGGTCTGGTGTAATAAATTATTAAAGGTGGTAAAATCGACCTTTAAATTAAAAATTTCAAACCTTTACCGTTCGGAGCGAATTCCGTGTAACCTGACTCAAAAATAATTTATTATATACCTGTATAAGGTTGACCTACCCTTAACAACGACCACAGAGTAACATTAGACCCCATATCTGGTGGCGGTCTGGTGTAATAAATTATTAATGGTGGTAAAATCGACCCTTAAATTACCTATTCGAGGCCTCTACCGTTGGGAGCGAATTCCGCGTATCGTGACACAAAAATAATTTATTACAGAACTGGATAAGGTTGACTTGCCCACCACGATGTCCAAGGAGTAACATTTGACTCAATATCTGGTGGCGGTCTGGTGTAATAAATTATTGAAGTTGGTAAAATCGACCTTTAGATTAAAAATTTCAAACCTTTACCGTTCGGAGCGAATTCCGTGTGTCCTGACACCAAAATAATTTATTACATACCTGTATAAGGTTGACCTACCGTTAACAACGACCACAGAGTAACATTAGACTCAATATCTGGTGGCGGTCTGGTGTAATAAATTATTAAAGGTGATAAAATCGACCCTTAAATTACCTATTCGAGGCCTCTACCGTTGGGAGCGAATTCCGCGTATCTTGACTCAAAAATATTTTATTACACAACTGGATAAGGTTGATCTGCCCACCACAATGTCCAAGGAGTAACATTTGACTCAATATCTGGTGGCGGTCTGGTGTAATAAATTATTAATGGTAGTAAAATCGACCTTTAAATTAAAAATTTCAAACCTTTACCGTTCGGAGCAAATTCCGTGTAACCTGACTCCAAAATAATTTATTACATACCTGTATAAGGTTGACGTACCCTTAACAACGACTACAGAGTAACGTTAGACCCCATATCTGGTGGCGGTCTGGTGTAATAAATTATTAAAGGTGGTAAAATCGACTCTTAAATTACCTATTCGAGGCCTCTACCGTTGGGAGCGAATTCCGCGTATCCTGACACAAAAATATTTTATTACACAACTGGATAAGGTTGATCTGCCCACCACAATGTCCAAGAAGTAACATTTGACTCAATATCTGGTGGCGGTCTGGTGTAATAAATTATTAAAGGTGGTAAAATCGACTCTTAAATTACCTATTTGAAGCCTCTACCATTGGGAGCCAATTCCGCGTATCCTGACACAAAAATAAGTTATTACATAACTGGATAACGTTGACCTGCTCACCATAATGTCCAAGGAGTAACATTTGATTCAATATCTGGTGGCGGTCTGGTGTAATAAATTATTTAATGTGGTAAAATCGACCTTTAAATTAAAATTTTCAAACCCTTACAGTTCCGAACAAATTCCATGTAACCTGACTCAAAAATATTTTATTACACAACTGGATAAGGTTGATCTACCTATCACAATGTTTAAGGAGTAACATTTGACTCAATATCTGGTGGCGGTCTGGTGTAATAAGTTATTAGTGGTGTTAGAATCGACCCTTAATTTACCTATTTGAAGCCTCTACCGTTGGGAGCGAATTCCGCGTATCCTGACACAAAAATATTTTATTACACAACTGGATAACGTTGACCTACCCACCACAATCTTTAAGGAGTAACATTTGACTCAATATCTGGTGGCGGTCTGGTGTAATAAATTATTATTGGTGGTAGAATCGACCCTTAAACTACCTTTTTGAAGCCTCTGCCGTTGGGAGCCAATTCCGCGTATCGTGGCACAAAAATAATTTATTACACAACTGGATAAGGTTGATTTACCCACCACAATGTCCAAGGAGTAACATTTGACTCAATATCTGGTGGCGGTCTGGTGTAATAAATTATTAAATGTGGTAAAATCGACCTTTAAAGTACCTATTTGAAGCCTCTACCGTTGGGAGCGAATTCCGCGTATCCTGACACAAAAATATTTTATTACACAACTAGATAAGGTTAACCTACCCACCACAATGTCCAAGGAGTAACATTTCACTCAATATCTGGTGGCGGTCTGGTGTAATAAATTATTAAATGTGGTAAAATCGACCCTTAAATTACCTATTTGAAGCCTCTACCATTGGGAGCGAATTCCGCGTATCCTGACACAAAAATAATTTATTACACATCTGGATAGGGCTTAACTACTCTCGACAAGACTTCTTGCATTATTTTTCCTAAAATATTGTGGCAGTCCGGTGTAAAAAAATTTATTAGATTTGGTTAAATTGACGTTTTTGAAATATATAATCGTTTTGGGGTGAAATTTACCCTTAGGATAGTTATAGGGGTGGTCTTGAACTAACTTATTCAATGTAATTAATTTGTAATAAATTCTGGTTCAAGAATCATCCCGATATCATAGCTACATCAAAAGTTACAATTTTGGCGGTGCAGGTTTAATTGTAAGCTAAACCGACCACTCGTTCCTCGAAAACGGTAGCTGTAATAAAATCGGGATTTGTTGTAATAAATTGTAATAAATGTGTAACAAATTATAGTACAGGTTTCATTGGGGCGGGCTAATTTGGTCGGTGCAGGTTAATAGCACTCTATTGTGGATGTTAATGCTTACCAGTATAAGGTATACATTTCAAAAGATATCCCGTGCTCGTATTTAGTCACCAAAATTTAAAACGAAATCTAATTGGTTTGCCTCGTATAAATTATTTATATGGTGGCGGCCACAATACGGTTCCACTGCTTCATCTATAGAGAATGTAGTACAAAATGATCTTTCGTAGAACTGAAATTTGTTATGGTTAAAATGATCAATCAGTGGGCGATCTTTTTATAATCTATCATTGTTGTCAATGGTGGTGTTATCATTTAAATGGAAATATTGCGTGATGGCGTTAAATCTGTTTCTTGATATGGCATTAGAAATCATTATGTTAAACGAGCCCTCTTGCATTTCCTAATACATTCTTCGATTTGCAACCTTAGCGTATCCGGACAATAAAGTAACTCCAATAAAGTTAGATATTTTATCTTCTGTTACCTCGAACCTCATTGAACCTTTAGATTGGGCATATTTAATCGTTTGAGAACAGATTTATCTTACGATGACACTGTCGAAAAATGTTTTAAATACATGTATTGGTTTTGACTCCTCCTCAATAAATCTCTTGGCACAAAATGGTTTAAATTGGTTGGGTTTGACTACACCCCGTTCGTTTCCGAATTGTTATTCCTACAGATTTTTTTTAACCAGTGTATAATTTTTCTAATTTTCTTTGGACTATTCGAGCTGCTTTCCCCTTCGTCGGTAATAACTTCGTTCAACTCTCCGTTCTGAAATTACATTTAGTTCACAAATTTGGGATAACATTCCTCTTCCGCACCTTTGAATGTGGAGTTCTCTTTCATCTTCTCTGGGAACATCGTCGTTATCGCTATCTGCACCGCCCTTTGGTGGCATAAGGGTAAGATCAAACTCATCCACTTCATTTTCATTTTCCGAATCCAATTCATGCAAATATTACTCGAATAAAACACATACAAATTTAAAATAGTATGTATCCACGTATTTGTAATGCATAAGGTGAATAAATGACATAAAATACATTGGAAAAATGAATATAATTTTTTTATGTACCATACCCCTTTATATGGTTTAACATACCATCGAAAATATGTCACAATAATTCCGTTAACAGCGGGTTATAATTTTTTTATTATTTAAAATCAAATTAATCAATATATCCTCTTTGTAAAAAAATACATAAAACACACTTAAATTTAATTATACAACTAATTTTTTATAAAATTATTACTTACCAATGGCGATCCATTTTGTCCTATATACACAACGATCAAAATGCAACTAAACCTGTTTATTTCCGGTAGGTTCTATTTTATTAGTTTACACCATTCTCAACCATTTAAGATAAAAAAACAAAAAAAAACTTGTGTCTAGTGTTCTAAAGAGAAGAGAGTAAAAAGTTGAGGTTTGCGCGCGATACTCGTATATCATACATCGGGAATAAATGGGTTAAACAAAATTATTTATGTTTTGATAATGCATATTTCAAATTCGCTGATGATCTACCCATGGGCTCCCCTCTGTCACCTGTACCGTATTTTGCGGATCACTTTGATAAAAGGAGTAATAATAATAAATAAAAAAACTTCTTTTAATATTAAGTTTAAATTTAACTTTTTATTACTAATAAAATAATATTTGTTGTTTGTCTAGTGAGTGATGGTGCTGCGGCGGCGAGTTGTTGCTCCTGCAAAAATCAAAATCGAATAGGCAGAATGTTTTTTATTTTTTCATCTTCTTGCCTAAATGCAGAACTCAAAAAAATATAAAACCAGATTTTCTGGTTTTTAAATTCGATTACCATCCACCAACATATTTTGGTGCACCAGTTTACTAATATCTTTTAGTAAACATAGACGTTTACCATGCCGTCTCTTGTGCGATGGCATGGTGGTGTATAGGTGCGTTGTACATGACTTTGGTTTTGCAAAATAAATACGACGTCTATGCATCTCTAAATGATTTGATTGTAGAGGTATTATTATGAAATTGCTGTGTAACCAAAATATAATTTTTGTATCATGAATAATTTGCTTACACAAATTTCATTATGTACAAGTGTTGTTGTACGATTATCTATGTACACGTTGTTATGTGCACAACTTGTATACACAAGATTGTTGTATATTATTAGAATAATTCTTTATATGGAGAATTGTCCGTTTATAAAGAATTATGTACACAATTAATTGTACGGAATTTCTTATAGTTGAAGCAACTATTAGCTACACACCTTTGTTACCATAAATTTTCATGAATTTCTTCGAACAAATAATTATATCAAACAACAATCCTCATTTTCGTCATATAATCTTTTGGTATTGATATGTTGATGACATACTATGCCTATGGAATGGAACTGATAGACTGTTGATAGACTGACCCACCATTGAATTTTCTAAATATAACAATAACCACGATTAATTCATCTTTCGACTTCAAAATTTATCATAAACCCACGTATGCAAACGTTATTATCCCTAGTTCTTCAAATCATCCCCATAATATTAAAATGTCAGTTTTCCACTGACTCATAGATAGACTACAAATTATAACATAGAGCTAAATATAATCTACAACTAGCAACGAATAACGGATATGCAGCTAAGACTACATTAAAGTTATTGAATAAAAAACTAAAGCATAAAACTCTAACGGTATTTATCCACCGGATAGTCCAACGCGGGAAAATTGGCGTCGCTTAGAGTATATAGGAAAAACTAGCCAACGGATTAACAATATCGTGTCCGCGATTATACTAGTATTAGTTTTGCTTTCTATAACAATAACACAATATAGAAAATGGTTTTTAACAATAAACCTAGAATTGATCTGGTTTTTATAGGATTAATTACAATGATTGTAGTTTCTCCTATATTGGACAGACTGGGTGCAATTTTTAAATTAGAGCTAAAGAAGTTTATATGGTTGCAATCAATCAACTTTCCATAATAAACAATTTAGACATATTACATATACAACCCAAAACCAGACGACCTTAGAATCTTACGAAATTCGAAAATTCATATTCCTTCATTTCCAAGATATTCTTAACGAACAGAGAGAAATCCGTTTCTCACCAATTACGGATCCCGCACTACTCTATTCTCACGCTCTTAATAATATGACTAATACGACGGGTAATTAAATGTACTTCAATACGCCTTGAATTTGTTACTCAGCCGATGACTAATCGCTTACCTGCTATCCTACATTATCTTGCCTCCCCCCCCCCTCCCTCCCACCCCTTTTTGTTATTAATTTTTTCCGTTAAACAACAGATGGTTAGGACGATCAATAGAATAATTTTTATTGGGTATTATTGTCTTTCCTTTTATTTCTTTTTGCTGTTGGCTACTATAAATAAATACATTTTTAATTTCACAAATTAGTTGATACTCCTGATGATGGCCTAACAAGCCGAAATCCATCGCGAGATTTTCAAACTTTTCGACAAAAATGTTAATTAAAATATTCAAAATTTAATTTTGCGAAATAAAAAAACAGTACAGTACAGTAAACGCTCGGGTCCGTTAACTCCGATTTAACGGACGCTCGATTTAACGGACCTCGATTTAACGGACGCTCGATTTAACGGACAATTTTTTATTTTCCGTTTTTCGGTTACCGATTATGATGGGATTGGATATTGTAAGGCCTCCATTATTCGCCCTTACAGCCAATGGGTTAAAAGTTTGTTGCTACTTCATGCACTGGACACAAACACTTCGATGTTGATTGTTGGAAATTGAAAATAAATAAAATAAAAATAATTAGGTTGCTTGATTGGAAATTGTTGATTGGTGTGGGTATAGCGGTAAATCCTCGAAAAGTATATAAGCCAAATTTTTGTCGTAAAGGGAGGGAGTCAAAAATATTAAATTACCAAAAATTGTGACAGTCAAAAAAAAAAAAATATTAAAGTACAAAAATTGAGTCAGTCATAAATATTGAATTACAAAATGCGACTGGGAAAAGGTAATCGCGAGATAATCGAATTAAATTCCATCCGCGTTTAAAGTCTATATAGTATTTCGACAAAAAAATAATAAATATAAGTGAACTATATAAACTTTTAGAAATGTGAAACCCAGTTTTTTCAAACGAATATAACGCATTTGGTCATTAGGCATGTTTGCGCAGTGAAATTGGTTCGATATAAAAACAAATTTCGACCTATTTTAATTGTGTCGTATGTACTACTAACAGAACCGCAAAAATATTTCTTGAATGAGTTTTGTATCCATCTAAATGATATAAAGAAAAAATGTGTAAATTTGTCAAATTCCTTATATAATGTTACATGTACTTAAAATTAAAATTAAGGTGAAAACTAAATTAAGTTACAAACTATTATAATTAACACTGTGATGGATAAGTTGTGTAAAGGTGTAATGCCTAGAATGTAAAGTAAATTGTGCTAAGCTACATAATTTAAATAATATGCCTAATATAATAACTACATAATAATAAAGAAAAATCCAGTCCATTTAAAACAAAATACATAATAAAAATCATATTTAATAATCAACGCGCTTAAGAAAAAAAACGAAGTGGTATGCAAAACATTACTGCAAAATACCTATCGGTAATCTATATTGATACACACAACATTAATTTACTAGTGGAATACTACTTTAATTCATCAATCATCATAGAAAATAAAACTTCTTCGGCATCAATAATCAACATCATGGCAGCCAGCGTCCATCACCGCAATTAAGATTATTTTCGTAAGTCGACTGATTATAATTTATGTATACATATTTTTCCCCCCTTAAATTATTAATCCTGTTTTATAAATATAATTGAAACGAAATGCGCATCTTAATTATAGTAGACTAGTTAAATGTACAAATATTTATATTTATATATTTATTTATTTATTCAATTATTCAATTATTTATTAAATTATTGTTTTTTTTTGTGTATATATATATATATATATATATATATATATATATATATATATATATATATATATATATATATATATATATATATATATATATATATATATATATTAAATATTAAAGTTCATTTTTAAATTCAATAGTAGTTCATTCAATAAAAATGATGTTAATTAGTAATTTAAACTGTAAATATTTGCGTTTCTGTTAATTTTTTTTTGTTAATTATGAGAGCTTAATCTGAGAATAATGTGGGAACTAGAACTGACGTGAGTGTGTAAATCATAGTATATGTTGGTTGCAATAGATCCTTCTGTTTTATTTCTATTCTTGTTTTTTTTTTATTGCGGTCAAAATTAAATACCAATTCAATATGTCTATAAATTAGAATCCACATTGAAATTGAAGATATTTTTTGGATTGGTAAAATTCTGTTAACAATACAGGTTGACCAAAATGGAGGCCTGTGTCGTTACAATATGTTGGATGGAAATGGGATTCTTAAATGATTTTTGGAAGAAATTCTGGAATGTGGCCACCTGGGACGGAACTCAACCGTTTTTTAACCGATTATGATCGGATTGGGTATGCTGGATGGAAATGGGATTTTTAAATGATTTTTAGAAGGAATTCGGAAATATGGCCACTAAGGACGGAACTCGATTAGTTTTTAACCGGTTATGATGGGATTGGGAATGGGATTCTTAAAAGATTTTGAGAAGAAGTTCTGAAATATGGCCACCTAGGCCGGAACTCAGTCGTTTCTTAACCGATTGTGATCGGATTGAGTATGTTGGATGGGAATGGGATTCTTAAAAGATTTTGGTAAGGAATTCTGAAATATGGCCACCTGGGACGAGACTCAGTCATTTCTTCACCGGTTATGATGGGATTGAGTATGTTGGATGGGAATGGAATTCTTAAATGATTTTGGGAAGAAGTTCTGGAATATGGCCATCTGGGACGGAACTCAGCCATTTTTTAAACGATTATGATCGGATTGAGTATGTTGGATGGAAATGGGATTCTTAAATGATTTTTAGAAGGAATTCAGAAATATGGTCACTAGGGACGGAACTCGATCAGTTTTTAACCGATTATGATAAGACTGGGTATGTTGGATGGGAATGGGATTCTTAAAAGATTTTGAGAAGAAGTTCTGAAATATGGCCACCTAGGGCGCAACTCAGCTGTTTCTTAACCAATAAAAATTTAGATATCCATCCTAAAGGGGAGGAGTTACATGTATGCACGCATATATTACCGACACATCAAAGCAAAGAATGCCGAATCAGCAAGTTCAAGTAATATTCAACATGTGGTAACCTGCTTTTAAACCAACCAATAAAAATGTGCTGAATCAACAAGTTCATGTAGTAATTCACTCTTAAACCAACAAATGGAAATGTACAGCAAAAACTGCCGTTTTTGCGTAAATGGCACGCGCGATGGTAAATAACCAGAACGGATGTCATTTTATTTTTCATTCAAATTGAAACTTATTTAAAGTAAAGTAAATCTAAACTAATTGGAATTTGTATTTTTAAAATCACGTAGTAAACATATTATTCTTTCGTAAACTTCTATAAAATAAAAATGAAGAAACAACTCAACTCTCGAGTTTAGTTAAATAAAAAACTAATTAATTATAGATCAGTTTTATTATGTCCAATCAATAGGCAAACACTTAAACATGTAGACCGATACATACAACCCTAAAATTGCATTTATTGTGAGAGCGCCTATAGCAACTGTTTACTAGAGCTCTGCTGTTAACTAGAGGACACAAGTGTGTCAGTTTATACATTGCGCTATAGCACCTATTTTGTAAATTCTGCAATTTAATCAGTTTGCTGTAACATGTTCATCGAAAACTCCAGCCGAAAAATGACCATAATGCAGATACAAGTTTTATGTCGGAAATCAATTAATCAATTAATTATATTAAGAAAAGTTATTTTGCTGTTCCTAAAAAACAACTACAAAAATTAAAATAAGAATTTTTAATTCGAAACATTTAAATTTTCAAATTTTGTGTGTGCTCAACCGAGTTTTCCCGGACTCCCAACATGAAAATTGATCTGAATTTTTTTCCACGTATGAACATCACTAAGACCATTCATTTGAATCTATTTCCAGCCATGACACTTAAAACGGTCAATTTTTAGAAATTTTCAAAATGTGTGTGTGCGATATATTCGATCGAGTTTTCCCGGACTCCCAACATGAAAATTGACCTGACATTTTTTCCACAAGTGAGCAATATTGAGACCTATCATTTGAATCTGTTTTCAGCCATGACACTTTAAATGGTAAATTTTTAGAAATTTTCAAATTTTGTGTGTGCAATATATTCAATCGATTTTTTCCTCACTCATGATACTTTAAACAGAAATTTTTTAGAAATTTGACAATTTTGTGTGTGCGATATATTCAATCGACTGTTCCCGGACTCCCAGCATGAAAATTGGCCTGAAATTTTTGAGGTTTTGCTTCATATATTTCTTCGAGTTGTCTCAGTGGTAAAACAGTTTTGTATTATAGTTTTAATTCATTTAATGCAACGAACTAAACATTTTGGATTAAAGTAGAAATTACTGTTTAACACCAAATGTTTTTATCTGATTTTACGACAGCTATGTATACGAATCTGCCGGCTGGCTATGTATACGAATCTGTCTTTTACTAGCGGATAATCCGTATTGTCTTTTAATCTGCATTTTCGACATTTTTCGGCTAATAAATATTAGTAGTTACAGCCGAATCTGCATTACCGACATTTTCAGCTGGTATTTTAGTTGTTAAATCCGAATCTGTGTTATCGGCATTTTTCGGCTGGAGCGAGTCGGCTAACTTCAACAGTATCAATAATACTATCTACTCGCTCTATAGTACAATTTGCTACTTGGAGCGGTAGTAAATCACATTGTCGCAGCCGTGGTGAGCGAAAAATTATAAATGTTGTTTTGCTAAAATTTACTGATATTTTGTTTAAATGAAGAAAACCAAAAAGTAAAATAATATCATCCCATATGTGACATCGCTAGCTAACAATCTCTGGATTAATAGAAGAGGGCCGTATCGTCAACAAAGATTTTAATATGACCCGTGAGCAAAAATTTGCCAATAGTATTTATGTAGATTAAAAATAATAAAGGACCAAGGAATCTTCCTTGAGGAACACGAACACCGCACAATTAACACCTAAAGTAGAGCTTTTATACACCATTTAAAATCACAAACTGGTTTCGATTACAAAAGCAGCTTGCTACAAGTTTACATATTAGGCCACTGAAGCCATCATTTTCTAATTTCTGGAGAAGTAATCTATATGATCTATACAGTCGAAAGTTTTTCGAAGATGAAGAAATAGGCCAGATTTATAGTTTTGCCTGTCAAATGCGGTAGATCAAATCAGTGATGTTTATCAAGGCAAGATCTGTACCAGAACCTTGTCGAAATCCGTACTGATGAAAGTTTAAAACAATTGATTTGAAAAACCGACAAAATTGGAATTGGACGATAATTATTAACTAGTTTATGATTTCCATACTTAAAGATTTGCTACACTTGAGCTATTTTAAGAAAATCAGGGTATACACCGTATTTTAAAACCGAATTAAATAGATCAGCTAGTAATTGTGAAAAAAACGATAGATATTTCCTCATAACCACATTTCGAATATTATCATAACCAACACCCTTATATTAGCGAGAGTTGAAATTAAATTCGATATTTCGCTGTAGGAAGTGGTCGAAAAAACGTAAAATGTAACCTTAATTCAAATTTATCATTTGTTTGGCGACTTCGCGATTTGTTATGTTGACAATTCGCCAATGTTGGTATTCGTTCGGCTTAAAAACCAAATGATTACCTAAAAGCAACAAATCAGCAGTGAAGGACAACTCAGCATTAATGACCATATGGCAAGGCAAAGATTAACAAAAATGAATTAATAGAAAAACAAAAACGTTGTGTATATAAAGGGTCTCCCAATAAGAAGTTCAGATTTTATAGACGGTAGATTTTATTTTACAGACGGTCGGTCCAATTTTTGACCACATTTTGGATTGTGTGCGGATCTATTTCGGCAATGGTTGCTTCAATATTGGCTTTCAAATGCTCAATTATTTGTGAATTGTCCATACAACACTTGTCACACCACAAATAAAAATCCAAAGCCGTCAAATCACAGCTCCTTGCCGGCCAATCACGTCACCATTTCGACTGATAATGTAGCCATCGAATTTTTGCCGCATGGCGCACCATCTTGCTGGAACCAAAGGTCGCCCAAACCAACATCTTCAAGATATGGCAACAAAAAAAATGTTAACATGTGGCGGAGTTGATTCCGTTGACCGTAATAGTCGCACCAGCGTCACCTTCGAAGAAATACGGCCTAATAATGACGCCACGCCACAATCCGCACCAAACAGTTGTAACGAATTTTTTTTTCGTCCCAAGTATAATCCCGGTGGCCACCCCCGAGTTCGATATTTATATATATACCGAGTACATTATTGAATCATACTATACCACTTAAGTAATCGAAATTGAAAGTACCGAAATTCAATTATTTTGGAAAAAAAAATTGGAAAACTGGATTCGTATTCCATCCTGAAAAAAAAACGAAATCGCATGATGATTGCGGTTACGTTTTTTTCTTGGACTATAAAAACAAAATTTGACCAACACGCGGCGAGTTGTGTCTGATATTGCATAGAGATTAGATCAAAAACAAAATCTTTATTACATTTGTTCGGGTTTTTTTTAATAATTAAATTGAAGTTAAATTATTTTTGCTGTGCCAAGATTTCATCTAAGTCGAATAATGATTAAAAAGATAAGAATAAAACAAAAAAAATTAAAAATATTTATATGTGAATTATTAGTAAAGATAGTTGTTAATTAGTGATTCTAATATGAGTAATAAATAGAAATTAAAACAGACATTGACTAATGATTTTAATAATAGTTTAAATAAATATAAAATAAATATAAATTATTATTAATTATTAAGTTAAATAAATAAATATAAAATAAAACAGACATGGATTAGTTATTCTAATATTAGTTAAAATAAATAGAAATTAATAAACGGTGCATGAACGAAAGTGTTGTGGGCAATGAAAACAAGTGTTTACTTAGTTACATAAAGCAGAAAATAAATTAAAAATACAACAACAAAACAATAAGAAATAACACTAAAAAAGCGAAGCTTATAATTGTTTATAATAATAATTTCTAATAATAATACAAATAATAATAAAAATAAATATAAACACACTGATGTGCAAGTGAAAACCTGAACGTTAAACAATTACTTATTGCACGTGAATTCCTAAACTTAAAGTCCTAACGATTACATTAAAACTACATAATACGAGTAAAACTACTACAATAAATTAATCATTTACGTACTACAATCAACAGAATTTTCTTGTTTGGGATTATCAACTACATCGTCAATGTGGATTAAGCGAACAACTATGCCGGCCAACGCATCGTTAAAAGGTACCATTTAAATTTTTTTTTTGGGTTTTGATAAAATAACTCAATTTTTTTCTATAATTATTAAATTTATTTTTTTTTTGTTTTTTTAATCATTAATAAATACGGGTATGGAAAAATTTATTGTAATAATGGTGTTTTTCTTAAATTTCCACCATTCACTACTTCGTCGTTTTCCTCTAATCGTTTTGTTTTCAGGATGGAATAACTAAATTCATTATAGGGTGTATGGTAAGTAGCAATAAATCGTAGGTATATAATTGTCCGGGCTAAATTTTTTTCTCGTAAGATGTAATCGGCGGTAACTCCAGGTTTTTTTTCTGTAAGGTTCCATTTCTACCCACCCATCCACTGAGCCATAGCCGGGCTAATCCAATAATCCGCCGCGGAAGCCTTTGCAATTAAAACACACTCATTTCTGTTAACGATCTGGGCAGAAACAAGTGCAAGATTGGAAATTTCCATCTTTCACCACCTCGCCCGTCTTGAGGATCGTTACACAGTAACACGCAATGGATTTACTGGCTTCTCCACTTGTGGATTTTCCGATTCCCAAATGCGACAATTTCGTTTGTTCCACCGAGATGGAAATGCGCCTCGTCCGAAAAGATGATTTTTTGAGCAGAAACCTCATCAATTTCGAGTTTGTCGCAGGCCCACACAGCGAATCGATATCGAAGCGAATGGTCACGGGGCTTCAATTGCTGAAATACTATACTGAGTTTCTGCCAAAGAAAGAATGACATTAGTGTTGCCAGAGCCAAAATAACCTGAAAAAGTTTAACCTCAGCTTATGCTGACGGCCAAACTGGATCATAGAATTTTTCCTTAGCTCGTTGTTCACCCCGTGCGGCTTCGGTACCCGCAGCTCAGTCAAGTAGAGGTACATTGGTCGTGGGTGGTGGGTATCGATATTATCCGCTATCCGCGCGTATATTCAGGATGACCATCAAACTTGGGATGAGCATTTAGATGAGATTTCAAGCGCTCTTCGAAATGTGGTTCACTCATCAACAGGGTTCTCGCCACATTATCTACTCTTTGGGCGACATAAAGTAGGACACGCGGCTACTTATGAATTGCTTCGAAAGTTGAAATGTTTAGGAGACAACCAAGTCACTGTCTCGAACTCGCCGGTGACAGTAACACAAGAATTAGTCTTACGACATCTAAAGGCCGCCAATGATCGACATGCGTCGAAATATAATCTGAGAGCACGTCAACGTAGCTTTGAACCAGGCCTAACAGTATTCGTACGAAATTTTCCTCAGAGTGACGCAGCTAAGAAATATTCGGCTAAATTGGCTCCAAGATTTATTAAAGGCCGCATTTCTAAAAGAATAGGAAAGGTTGCATATGAAGTTATGGCTGAAAATGGGAAAATCATTGGTATTTACCATGCCAAGGACATTCGCTGATCAAAAAAAAAAGAGAACATGCATGTCTGCTCCCGATGCAGACTGATTAGATTACACTCGTTTTCATGAGAGGAAGCCCGCCTCTTGGAGACTTTCTCAGGGTGTGGGACAGCCCCACGATTGTAACAATTGCAATTGGTACAAGTATTGGGTGCGCATTGGTTTTCCTCCGCCTCCGCATTATTATCATTATTCCGTTTTCTCTCGAGGTACTTTAGTACGTAAGACTCAAGGAATTTTGCAATGTAACATCGATAATGTTATTATCTCGTTTACAATATGGTTTTACGTCTGTTCGTTTAACGGTTCGCTCGAGTATATTGTTTTTTCTTGTTAGCAGATCTCATTGCAAAGTGGTAACTCGATCGTATAACATTCGTTAGTGCATGAAAAATAATTTGTTGTAAAATAAGTGCGGTAACATCAAAAAAATATTTTCTACGTGCAACTTACACCGGACCATCTATATAATTCAATAAAATCTATATTTAACGCGGAAAAGGTAAATTTGGTTTAATAATTATTGCTATACATATTCAGGGTATAATCGGTTAATTATCATTTTTTTTTTGTTTGTTTGATGGTAGTCGCGTCGCGACCGAAGGTGTTACCGTTTTTTTTTTTGGAAGGTCGCCCACACTACATCGCGTGATTTTTCCGCGTATAACGAATTACTAACCGTACTAAATCGGGCATCAGCAAACCAGAAACTCCGAACCAGAGTAAAACACAGGAAAACCATATTATAAACGGACCGCTTGATTGAAACTGGATTCACGCGATCGAAACAGTCCAGTCATATACAGTCCGGACCTAGCAGCGTGATACCAACGCCTACTGTTACGCGATACACGCGGGGGCATTAGTGTTAAATTATTTAAATCAAAATTGTTATTTAGATAGTGTTTTGTAAAGTAACTAAGTTGATAGTCACAAGCATTAAAGTATAGTGAACTAAATTGTTGTAAAGTGTCCTAACGGTAACCTATCAAAGGGGTGAATATATGTATATGGGAAAATACCCGGTATATTCCTACGATACTCATCAGCTGTCTGACCGCAACATGTTTCCCATTAGCAGGGCCCTGGTAACGGACTAAGCATGTAAGTACCGAAATTTTATTAATGTATAATATTATATGACCATATATTTTGATAAATTTATATATTTAAAACTACATATTTAGTTCGCTTAGGTTAATTAGTGACTACCTTGTACCTAACTTTAATTGAGGATAGTGCTGTGATTTGTTGTCAAGTATATTGCAAAATTCCATGCGTCTTACGCGTCTTATCTAAGATTTCTGTGTAATTTGTTCAATCATATTTAGTTCAATTATTTATTTATAACTCAAAATAAATATAGTCAAAATTGTAAATAAACGGTTTCTATTTATAATTGAGAATCGTGATCAGTTGTAAGATGTCCGGCTAGGTTAGTCAGTTATATCCTTGATGTTCGCCTAGAGTATGCTTGGGCGTGCCAAACAACACTACAGGCACGGGTGGGGTATAAGTATGCAACACGCACCACGTATTATATGACCTTGATAAGCTAAGGTCCGGGTATATATTTTTAGTATCTAGATGGTTCTTCGGTTTCCCTATTTGTAGGATGTACACGCAAGCAGCACTTCTAGCTCCAGTGATGGTTGATATCAACAACTACGACCCTTCCGCCTGATTGCTAGCGGGCAAGCGTGCTGCGATATCAACAACATCATCTGGAGATCTGATAACGAGTTGGAGAATTTTCACATAGTGGAAAACCCATGCTAAATGCTAAGATCATACGGCCACGTCATAGCACCAACTCGTTACAGTGCACGAGTAGTGGCCTAGACTATGCCGTCAACACAAGGAGTTTAAATTAAGCGGATTGGGCATCGGAGCCAAATTGGCGAGATTCATGCCACACATGGCTAGCATGCCCATCGTGGTTGTTCAGTTAAAAAAAATTATAGGATAACATAATTACTCTAAGTTAAGCATGATAAACTCAACAACAAAAAAAATGAGATTTAAATATGTTGGCTTAAGGCCTTAATATTTAGTAAGTTGTTTTTTTATTTGGTAAAGAGTTCCAGCTGAAAGAAAATCGCATGCTGACGCACCTACGATATTTCCGCTTCTAATGAAGCAGCTGGTGGACCCTTTTACCAAATGGGCCCGTTTAGTTAGTAGGCTGATTATATTTTTTTTATAATCATACTTACCAACACTGCAAACGAAATTCCAAAACAAGAGAAAAAAAACTTCGATTCTTAACTGCTATTTGCCTTTGTTTAAACTTTAAAAACTCTACACTTAATTTAAATTCCTCAATACTACTTCTATAATTGGTTTACCACGGCTAAAGCTCAGTGCGCAAACCAAATATATCTTCCAAAACTTAACTCCAATTGATTAACCACGGCTAACGCTCGGTGCGTAAACCAGAAAATAATGCGCGGTATGTATACAACACTAAACTGGCTGACAGAGAAGGGAGGGGAAAAATTTAATTATGGAAATATACTACGAAATCAGCAAAATGTTTGTACAAACACCGCACATTAGAAACAACGTGACATAAATCTAATTTACATGCACTTGTGGGAATTATATTTATGTGCCACGAGAATTACAACGTTTTAAAATGTCTACATAGGTCACTTAATTAACTCTATGTAGAACGTTTGCTTTTTCGTGTGCACAACACAAAGATATGGATACATTATCCAATTACAAATCTAATATTTACGTCCATTCATTTGTGTTTATAATAACTACATTATAAAGACCTTGAGTGACGTAAAGTTGCAACTGGATAACGTAAATAAGAAATAATTTTATGTTTGTCGTATTGCATCTTACTACTGTGGGCAAAAAGTAGTAAGACTTTTTAATTTAAATTTCGCGCGGAAAACCATTCGTCGAAATACTTTTTTTTTCTATATTGGTGTGACTGTCAGTGACACCTGTGCCAAATGTCACATCAAAATAATCATTAGTGTTTAGTATACGCTTTTCTTTCTGAAGTACAAAAAGTACATTAGCCGATTTTTGCAATGAGTGAAATTATTCAATAAAGAAGTTCCATTAAATTTTGGGTGTGGAATCAATTTTGTGGTGCCGAAACGTTCAGAATGTTGCAAAAGGCCTTCGGTGGTAATTGTATGTCGCGAGCAAGTGTTTTTGATTGGTACAAATTGTTCAAAGAGGGTCGAGAACGTGTTGACGACGAACCACGTCTAGGACGGCCATCAACATCAACTGATGATCAACACGTTAATAAAATCAAGGAATTGGTGCTCGAGAATCGACGATTAACAGTCAGAGACCTTACTGGCATCATTGAAATATCGGAAGGATCAGTGAAAACCATTTTGACAGATCATTTGGGCCTAAGAAAAGTGAAAGCACGATTGGTTGACGTCTGTGAAACAATGCGTTCCGACTACCCCATGCTTACGACCCGGAAACAGACGATCAATTGGCCGAATATCGTGCGAAAGGTGAGCCGAAGCCGAAAAAACTACGTCAAAGCAAGTCAAAAATCAAGGTGATGTTGACAGTTTTCTTCGATTATCGAAGTGTGGTGCACTCCGAATTCCTTCCGAGCGGCCAATCTGACAACAAAGAATACTATTTGAGTGTTATGCGTCGTTTGCGCGAAGCTATTCGTAAAAAGAGGCCGGAACTATGGGTCGATAGCTCTTGGTTTTTGCACCACGATAATGCACCTTCTCATACTGCATAGGTTTTACGTGATTTTCTCGCCAAAAATTCCACCCATATCGTTCCACAACCACCGTATTCACCTGATTTAGCTCCGTGTGACTTCTGGCTATTCAGCAAACCCAATTCCCGCTCTAGGGAAATTGTTTTGAGTCAATTGAAGACATTAAACTTGAATCGCTACGCGCATTGAGGCTATTCCGGACTTTGACTTTAACAACTATTTCGAGGATTGGAAAAAACGTTGGCACAAGTGTATTGAGGCCGAGGGGCATTACTTTGAGGGGGACGAAATAGATTTGGAGAAATAAATAAAGAATTTTAAAATTATGAACAAAGTCTTACTATTTTTTGCCCACAGTATTATACCAATTTCATGTATATGAATGCAACAACAAACATAAAGAAAAGTAGATAATTCCAGCATGACTAAGTGTTTAATGAATTTCTGTGAAGATGATATCTTCAAAGTCATGGTGAAATTACCCTGATAAACGTAAAGATTATTGGGAATGGGTTGATAACGGACTATAATAAAATTCCGTTACAAACCGATATGTCAAATATGAACCGGTTATTGTGACACCCTATATATTTTAAATGACAAATTTAAAATTTAAGATTAATTTAAGATTAATTTAAGATTGGGGCTGTTGTGTGTTTGTGTTGATAATAACTGATTTTAAGTTAGCGGCGAACACTGACTATTATTTATATTGGTTTACTCGTACATAAAATAACACTAAGCAGTGGTATTGGGGTAAGCTACGAGGAGGTCCAAAATTCCCAGCACCAGCTACAGCATTAATCCACATAAAATAAATTTATTTGATAAATAGACAAAATGTGTAAATGACTTTTATAAAAACTGTTGAACGTGTCTTTTCACAATTAAATAATTTAGTTTGTTCATAATTTAAATCCAATTAACATTTTTTGAAATTCTGTAAAATTATGGAATTTCAATGTAAAATGTACTAATTATATAAAAGTAATTATCAAATTAATCATTAACTGAACGACATATCATTAGTATGGTTAAGTGTCACAAATGAACTATGTTTAACTGTCATTAGTTACGCATTTGTCGTAATGTTTGCGTTAAAATTGATTATACGTCTAATGCAATTGTACGGGCAATTTAATTTCGAGTTTCGCAATACGGTTAATCGAATAAAATTTAAGAAACATCAATATTCCAAATTATACTCAATCATTGCATGCGGGCTACTTAACTTTATCGTAATTTATGATTTCCTTAAAACAAGTCGAGGAGTCATGCACGGCAAAGAAGTGTTAACGTTCACCCATAAGCTCCAGTCTTTTGTACTCCTGATATTCTTGAATTGCGTTTACTATACGCGAATAGTAGAATATAAGAGTTATAGTGAAATTCTTGAAAACATTATCGAATTGGTCAACCACGAAAGCAACCGGTTCAATGGTAAACAAATCCCGTTTTTAAGAAATGCTTATATCAGCTTATTTGCAACATTTAGCATCGCATTTACCACACTTCTCATTAAGCTGATGTGCAGGTTGGGTTAACATTTTTATTATTTTTCGTTGGTGCATTTGAGGCAATATCGTTTTACGATTTTATTGTTATAATGGTCGGTTTTGCCGATGTGATAAAATGCGCTAATATCGATTTAAGACGTTGCCGATTTTATGATGATCGTGTAAATTTAGAACAAGTGACACATTTATTTGATAAACTACATGATTTAGTGAGTCATCTAAGAAAATATTATTCAAGACCAATTTTGACATTGTTAACAGTCAAAATGGTAAATTTACTCGGGTACATGTTTTATATAATCAACTTTCAAATTTTTTATCCTAAATATTGGGATTTTTACGAAGTCGCCATGGGTATTTTGCTTCATATAGTGTTTGTGATTTATAATGTTGTACATGTGATAATATTTGTGGAAACCCTTGAACTATACTACAACCAATTAAGACAAATCATATACATACTTAATTTATGAGATATCGGATTGTGATTGGAGTGTTTGTGAAATAGTAATTATTAACTATTTTATATCAATCCTTATTAAAATAATACAAGATAAATTCCACCAGAAAAGAAGCTTAACAAATCATATTTTATAGAAATATCTAGTTAAAAGACACGTTTATCTTTTAGTGTCACATTGTTATAATAAATTCCAATTACCATTAGTCTTAAATATTACTTCAATTGTATTTTTGTACATGTTAAGTAAAACTATTCTACGTAATCAAAGGGGTTATTATTGTTATAGGCTAATGGATACTATAGGATATAGGATATGATACTATCGCAAGTGCAGTAAAAATGGTCACTCTGATACGGTTACTCTCAAGTCATTACACGATTTAAATTTTGGATAGGTCTCAGTTGAAAATGAGTATTCATTCGCTCCAAAATAATTTACTATGGAAGTAAACGTGTAATGTTATTGATAATCAGAATTAGAGCAACTACTCGTAAATGTCAAAGCTATGTAATAAAGTTCACTTACAAAAATGTAATTTCTAATTATAACGAAACTTACCAATATCCTTAGTAATTGGGTTTACCTAAAACTCCGGATTATTCCGGAGTATAATGTTTTTTTTTACTAAATTTAGGCTGCGTACCAATATTCGGGTAAAAGTAAATTTTAAGTAAATTTTTCGGTAAATTAATTTATTTTTCAAAAGCTCTATGGCAAACTGATTGAACTGTTCTAATTTCGATTTTTACCATTGTAAACGATTTACCCGTTTATTGATAGCCTTAGGCTGCGTATCAATAGTCGGCTAAATCGATTACTACGGTAAAAATCGGTTTTATTACAGATTTTTTCGATCAGTTTGCCATAGAGTTTTGCAAAATAATTGAATTTACCGAAAAATTGACTTAAAATTGATTTTTACCCGACTATTGGCCCCCAGCCAATATTTCGAAAATGTCGTAAATGACTGTTTCTGTTAGCAATAAACTAAATACTATGATTTCTTTGCTAATGAAACTATACCAAGGTGAAGAGCTTCACCCTTACTAAATATATAACAAAGAGTCAGGACCATTTGATAGAGAACTGGATGCACAGTAAAGTTTTTATATCAAACATAGAGCTGTCAAACTTTTAATGAAATATAATAACAAAATGTAAAAATTTAAAATCATAAAACAGCTTTTCAGACAAGGATACATTAAATGATAATGTCCCTCAGCCTAGGGTACTCAGAGGGCTTCGACTGTCTCTGTGTACACCTAGGTAACACCAAGGTAGCCGCGTCTTCGTCGCGGGGGCGGGTACTGCTTCGACAGTAGCAAAGTGCTACCAGGGACCAAATGCCAGTGGTATAAATTGGCTAAAACAAACAATGAATACAACAAATACGGAATGTAATACCCCAGGTGGTACAGCAGCAGATATGCTGCTAAATCCACACTCTTCGGAGGCAGGCCCAACAGATTCCAGGGTGGGCCAATCATTGTTTAACCCATTTGGACGAAGTTCCAAATTAACAAGATCACAAAGGTCTTCAACTGGAAATATATTTCAGTACGAGAAGGAAAATGCCGAACTCCGTGAACAACTAAGAGAAATAAAAGAATTTACTACTAAATTGAAAGAAGAATTTACAATTTTAAAGAAAGAAAATGAATAACTCAAAAAAGCAGTTGAAACACGCGCAGAACTTGGGACGACACCTAGCCCAACAGTCGATGATGGCAAATCATTCCATACGGATGAAGAAGAATTAGAAAGAGAAACAAATTGGATGTTGAACCGGAATAAAAGACCAAGTAAGAAAAGGAAAGCGCAACACTCACCAGAAATGGCAGTGACTTTACCATCAACTTCAAGAGAGGTTGCCAGAAATCAGTTAATAATCAAGAAACAACTAGTACTAGAACAACAACCAGCTAAACCGAAAGAAAAATCACCTCCACCAATAAATGTCGTCGGGATATCAAATTTCTCCACTATACAATCGATTATGAAATCGATTACGATAGCCGAGTACAAACTCGTATCTCTAAACAACGGCGTCTGGAAAATTAATGTTGTAGATTCTGAAACTTATAGAGCTTTGGCTACAAAGCTTAATTCCGAGGAGCATCAGTGGTTTACCTATGAGAATAAGAATGATCGCCCAATTAAAGTTATGGCTAGAGGTCTTCACCCAACCTGTGCAAAAGAGGAAATTATTGAGGATCTCAAGCAAACGGGTTATCAAATAGAAAATGCCGTAAACATTATTAAGAAAGAAAAAATCGAAACTGAACAAGGAGTTCAAGTTAACAAAAGAGGACTTCCACTATTTATGCTCACTTTTAATAACAAACAAAAAGTGGAAGATGTGTATAATATCAAAGCAATACTTAGCATGAGAGTTAAAATAGAGCCATTGAAAAAGAATAACGGATTAATACCGCAGTGCAAAAAATATCAAGGTTTTAATCATACGCAGAAATATTGCCAAAGGGAGATTAGATGCGTGAAATGTGCCGGAAAGCATCATGCCCAGGTATGCCCGGTTAGTAAAAATATTGCTGCAAAATGTGTCAATTGCAATAAGTCACATCCCGAAAACTACCGGGGATGTGAAATAGCTAAGGAGCTACAAAGAATAAGAAATAAAACGCGAAAACAAAGTCCAGGAGTATCGGTAAAAAATTCTCAAACTTCCACCAAAGAGGAACCTAAACCTCATGCTAGTAAAACGGGAGAACCAAAACCAAAACTGTACTCGCAAGTAGTCATGACAAAACCAATTATTTCGGAGCACACTACTGAAGGTACAGCAGTGCTCCAAAAGATACTAAGAAGCATGGAAGCTCTTAACATTCGTCTAGCTAAACAAGAGAAATGCCTTCAAGCTCTAAGCAACAGGTTAGATAAGCAAGACTCTCTAAATGAAATGAAATCCATGCTCTATTAAAATGATGCAAACAACAACAAATAAAACATTAAGAATAGTAACCTGGAATGCAAAGGGGCTAATGCAACATATTCCAGAGTTAGAAATTTTCCTAAATACTGAACAAATAGATATATGCCTAGTCTCGGAAACCCGTTTTACTTCAACTTCATATCTTAAAATATTATAAAAGAAAACATCAAACACTTTATAGATCTTAAAATTGAAGAGGAATTAATGCAAGTAGTCACCTTAAAAGTATTTATAAATAACAACAAAGAATATAGTGTATCGTCAATATATTGTCCCCCAAGATATAATTTATTTAAACAAGACTATTGCACGTTATTTACATCACTTGGATCAAGTTTCATAATCGGAGGTGATTTTAATGCAAAAAACACCTACTGGGGATCAAGAGTAACCTCTTAAAAAGGAAGAGAGCTGTTTGCAGCAGGAAGACTATGCAATTGCGATTTTCATTCTGGAGATCAACCAACTTATTGGCCTACGGATAGAAACAAAATACCCGATATCATTGACTTCTTTATCACCAAAGGTATAGACGAAAACTACATATACCTAGAAAGCAGCGAGGGGATTAGGTCGGATCACACGCCTGTTACTATAACAATCAGTGCAACGATTATTAAAAAAACTAGTCCACCTTCGCTAACGAACAAAAAAACCTGCTGGGAGAAATTCCAGAAACTTGTTGAGGATAATATTGATCTTCAGGTGCCAATTAAAAACCCGATAGAGCTAGAAGAAGAACTAGAACAACTCAACAACAGTATACAAGAAGCGGCGTGGAGTAGTACCCCCTCAAGTTCAAAGGAAATGCGCCGAAATGCTATTTATCCTCTAGAAGTTAGGGAACTGGTTACAGCAAAACGAAAAGCAAGAAGAGCCTGGCAAAGACGTCGAGCGCCAGAATATAAAACAACTCTTAATTTTTTATCCAATAAACTAAAGTTGCTAATTAAAGAAATCAAAAACGAATCCATTAATAAATACTTGAGTGGCCTTACTGGGGAAAAAGATACCGAGTACTCCCTTTGGAAAGCGACAAAAAGTTTAAAACGACCTAAACTACAAACTCCACCAGTAAAAAATGAAGATGGCACATGGGCTATAAGTGCAAAGCAAAAAGCTTCGTTGTTTGCAACCCACCTCGAGAACACGTTCCACCCACTACCTAGACAAACTGCAGAGGAAAACATACCACCAGTATATAAAATGGATAACTGCAAAATATCTCCTGTCACACTACAAGAATTAAAAGAGGAAATCAATCTCAACCTAAATTGTAACGGGTAAGCCGCTATTATTTATAGGGCAAACCCAATTACATTTAATTGCCTCTACCCTATTACGCCCCCCATGAGGCGGCATTAACCCGCTAGCTCAGCGGAAAAGGTTAATTTGGCCGTGGGGATAGGGAGGCTAGGGTAGCGGCCTAGATTACCGCCTGCGGTAAAAATAAACTAATTACGAGGATTGGGTGGGAACACCGGACCCCCTGAACAGTTAATTAGGCCAGCAGCCCATTTAGGGAAGTAGGTCAAACGATACTGTGGTTGTATTGTCTGGCTTTCTAGCCAGACATTTTATAATAAAACACTTTCATTCACTTACCTTGCCGGTTGATCTCAATCTCTCCAAAATGTAATTAGATGCAACAAATATATTTTAACGGTATGGAGACTTGTGTTTACCACACAAATACAAGATACACACAATACAAAACAAAAGAAGTTATAAAATAATTTTTTTTATGTATTTCCTTGCTGCCTTAACAACTTCAAACCACGTCACAGGTGTAAAAACAACTTAGTATAACGCTAATACACTAATACAAAATAAAAACTGATCTTACATTCACAATCAAAAATTACTTAATTAGTTTACGAAATATATGTATACACAAACATGAATGCACACATGCAATCATCATACAAAATGTTGCCACTTGAAGTTGACGGAATGCCCAAAAAAAAAAAATTGTTTTTACACACCGACTACTATACACCATTATAATGGGTAAAATGAAATTCACCAAAAAAAAAAAAAAAAATACTTTAAGCAAATTTATTTAGCACATGCTCGAATATTTCGACACAAAAAAAAATACTTTCTTATCGGACAAGTTAAAATTTATTTATTTAAACACACGTTCAAACCAGTCCACGGCACTACAAAAAAAAACTTTATCAAAAAAAAAAAAATTAGCAGAAAAAAACTTATACTTAAATTGGACCTGAACGCCGGTCCGTCCAAAAACTAACTCCTCTCACACACCATGCATAAAAAAAAATGTTTCGAAAATTTTGTGAATTCATCACAAACTGCCATGGTGGTGTACGAAAACGTGCCATGAATTTTGCTTATTCTTGGCCACGCGAAAAATTTGAAACCAAAAAAATGCTGAGGAAAGACAAATTAATAAGTGCAATTTCCCTCGGTCAATACATAGTTCACCTATGTCATTTACCTAAAAAAAACTAACATTTATTGCAAACAAGATGATCAAATTACATTTAAGTGTATGATCGTTCAACCACAATATGAATTTGTATTCATACCGTAATTTGATCGCCATAACACAGAAATGTTGAAGTTTAACATGACGGAAAATTTTATATTTGGAATGTTAATATTTTTGGAGAGGTTAATCTCAAAGCGGTCATGTTAATGAGTAATACTAAAATATAGAATGTTGGGATAGGTTAGTAACGGAATTAGGTGGAATTCCGTTACAGCGTGGGGAAAACCCAATCCCTGAGATGGAATAGAGATCTCATGCTCTGTTTAGGAGGGACGTGGTTTCAAGAAACCAAGTTAATTTTTGAACAGCCCAACGTGGCGGACGCCCCACACCCTGAGTTAGTCTCAAAGCTGGGCAAATATGATCCTAATTAAAAAAAAAGTATATTCTAATCTAGCTTAATAAATTCTACGAGGCACATAGCCTAACTAAACTAATAAAAACTAACTAAACTAACTGAAATTATTATTATTATTATTTTTAAGGCTTACATACTAAATTTCAATTGTATTATTTTATTTTATTAAATTATAATTATATTATTGATATTTTTATTAGTGAAATATATTTATATAATTTTTATTTCATTAATTTTTTTTTTTTTTTTTTTTATAAAATTCCTATCTACCTAAACACTAGTCCTCCTCCTACAACCCAATTGCGTTGATGGCCGCTGCGGCGGTACTGATCGTCGACTACCTTGGAGCTGGTATAACAGTTTGCTTAATCCTCGGCGTCTCCACCAAATCACTCCTACAACGATGGCCAACAGGAAAACAATTGTTGATGTCGCATAGTGGGGTATATCATGGAGACTTATGGCGGTCCACACCTCCCTGGAGTGTAGATCCTTCACTGCGGATGATAGTCTCACCATGTCCTCATCCAGTCCGTTTATGAGCAACGGCAACTTTTCTGGGCTTAATTGTTGAGTGAGGTTGAAAGTAGGCAGGAATGACACATTGCCCCTTGACTCATAGCTTTTTCGGCTCCTTAGCAGGAAATGGCTGATCTTAATTTGACAACCGGGTGATAAATGTAGGACCCCACTCCCCTGGATCGATATCGGTTCAACGGTGTTTTTACAAATCACATCATATGTTTCTGAACCTGGTATCGATACAATCCACTGGTTGGTGGTACTCAATGGGATTATCACTGTATTTGACAAGATGGTCTGTATTTGGCAGTTTTCCAGGGTCTGCTTTTGATGTTGTAACAACCGTAGCTCACAGGGCTGCTGGTCTCCTTGCACGGTGTATATTGCATTATGTTGGTGGCATATCACTTGTGACTGCGCCCATGGCTGACACTGGCTCATCTCCTCTGGTGAAATTGGATAGTACCACACTCGTTGAAGGTCCACCAGGAAAATCGTAAAGGTGGGTTGAATGTACATCATCCGATCTTTATGTACAGTGGGCACTGGGTGAACCCGAAATACTTGGAACATCGTCGGGCCCAGCAATGGTATATTTAGCTCGAATATGGCTTGTTCTCCTACTAGCCGTGACCTGACTCGCAATACCTGATATAACTGAGCCCAATGGTGCTCGTAATCAGGGACCTGTACATGCTCGGACGTCCACAGGCGCAATTTCTCCAGTTGCTCCCTAAGTTGTGAGGGCGTTATTAGCTGTAATCTACCATCACATCAATTAACGCCTCCTGCATCTCTTTGAAAATATTGATATTAATTGTGAGTTGTAAAGCAGCATCCACAAAGTCGCTATATTGGTAGAGAGCCAATATATCTTGTTGGGTTGCGTGATATTGTGCGGTAATCTGTTCTTGTTGCTTGCGGATGACATTCGAGGTAACATCCAAAACGTGGGTTTGCTTATCTATCAGATCTCTCATTTGGATGTTTCCGGCCTGCAGCTCCCCTATTTGCCGGGCGTAACTATCAGCGTCCCTCTGGTCCAACACCCCAAACAGATCTCCCATTAAAGTGCCCATAAATTCAAAAGGAGCTCTCTTTTTCCTGCTAGGGTCCCTCAATATGCGGTTGCGATCTGCCATCTCCTCCATTACATGCCTTATTGATAGTATCAAAACCCCACAACCTTCTACCTTATTGACCATATCGTTGGTCAGTGTGACGTTCCGTTGTCTCCAGTCACTCCTGGCACACCAGGTGGCTAACTGCGTCACATTTGCATTGATACGGGCCCATTCTTGCCAATAGTTAGTTAAGTTGTAATGTAAAATTAGCTTCCAACTTTCGTGCGTTAGGTAGGCATGCCCGACCTGCTCCAAATATATCCCCGGCTGGCTAGTAAACGGCTCAAACAAACCTCCTCCTGCCGATACCTGTGTGAGCAAACTGCACCAAGCCCACACTCTCATCCACTCCATGCTGAACAAAGAAATCTTAAGAAATACAAAGAAATCTTTAGGATATGACTTAATTACAGGACAAATAGTAAAAGCTCTTCCTGAAAAAGGTCTACGTAAACTACTCCAAATAATCAATGCAGTGTTCAGACTTAAACACGTTCCAAGTCAATGGAAAGTAGCAGAAGTAATTATGATACCTAAACCAAACAAATCACTTAATGACAAAAATTCGTATAGGCCGATTTCCTTACTTCCAATAATTTCAAAATTATTCGAGAAACTACTCCTAAAGAGACTAAAACCAATAATAGCAGAAAGAAATCTTGTCCCTCCACATCAATTTGGCTTCAGAGAAAACCATTCAACAATAGAACAAGTACACCGAATTACAAACATAATTGAAGACGTACTTGAAAAAAAGAAAGTATGTTCAAGCGTCTTCTTGGATGTAGCACAGGCCTTTGACAGAGTATGGCATAAAGGTTTGGAATATAAATTACAAAGAGACTTACCAAAGCAGTTTTATTAAATTCTAAAATCTTACATATCTAACCGACACTTTCGAGTTAAATTAGATGACGAACACTCAGAAATAAAGAAAATATCAGCAGAGGTACCACAAGGTAGCGTTCTGGGACCAACTTTATATGTTCTATACACCTCGGACCTGCCAACGATAGAAGATACTAACATAGCGACGTTTGCGGCCATCTTAGCAGTTGCTAATTGCATAGAAGAATCTACAAGCAAATTGCAAAGAGCTACTAATATTGTCAGTACCTGGACCAAGAGATGGCGAATAAAACTTAATGAAACAAAATCTGTTCACGTAAACTTTACCAACAAGAAGGTCAACTGGATACCAGTAGAACTGAACTCCCAGCAAATTCCCTATGCAAATACGGCAAAATATCTAGGCATGACTCTAGACGCGAAACTAAAATGGAAAGAGCATGTGAAAAAGAAAAAAGAAGAGTTAAACATCAAATACAGAAAGATGGATTGGCTCTTAGGAAGAAATTCTGAGCTAACTCTACATAATAAATTGCTACTATACCGGCAAATCCTAAAACCTGTGTGGACTTACGGTATTCAGCTCTGGGGCTGTACAAAAAAAACCAATGTCAATATCATCCAGTCATTCCAAAGCAAAATCCTTCGTGGAATAGTTAATGCACCGTGGTACATAAGAAATGACAACCTCCATAGAGATCTGAAGATGGATTTCGTTAGTGACGAAATAAGCAAACACGCGAGAAAACACACGCAACGTATTAGTCTACACCAAAATGCTGAGATACGTCATATGTTGGATGATTCAAACCTAGTAAGACGGCTGCGAAGGAAGAAACCGCATGATCTACAAGATCCAATCAGGATCGACTAAAAATATAACAAAATTGTAAAGGGGACTAGCCAAAGGGCTACAACCCTCCAAACAAGAATGTAAATTATGAAAGATAAATTACTATGATGATTTGTAAATCAGTTGTAATAAATAAATATATATAAAAAAAAAAAATTAAATGATAATACTCATTGATCGGTAATATAACTCCAGTGAAAAAAAGGAAGATGAATCTCTCGATCAAATGTAAATTTTTGTTGGCCAAGCGAAAACAAATATCATCGACATTAAAAATATACTACTTGTATTACCCTATGACACAATACTAAATTTTGATGTGGTACAACCCCATAAATATTGGGGTATTTTTGTATTTGAAACATGTAGTTGTATGTAAAGCGGGCAAAACCAAATTGGTTGGACACAACCTCAACGTGTGGCCGCTATATCTGTATGCCTCCCGTTTTTTGGGCGAATGCAGCATTCGTTTCGAAGATGTATATGAAAGAAGGCATATTGTGCAGAGAATTTCCCGTATAATCCGATCTAGCGTGTTTATTTAGAGTTATGGTTATAAATGAAACACATGAAGGGATATTGTATACCAACATTTTATTATTATTTTATTTATTAATGATGTAACTCGATTCTAACCAGAGTTTAAGTGGAAACTTCCTATAGTAGCAACGCCGGATGTAACGGTGTTTTCCGAATTGCGTGACGAAGGATTATATGAAGTTGATTAGACCGATGTATGTGCAGTATCGGATTTACTGTCAGTTTATCGTGAACAATTTATCGTGAACAATTTACCTTAGAACAATTTATCGTAGAACAGTTTATCGTGAGAACAGTTTATCGTATATCACAATTAATGTTTTGGATTTCAAGTATCTTAAAACATAAAACTTTTTTCGTAATGTATGTCGTATAAGAATTCGGTCATTTCTGAACTATCGTGATGAAATTTGGTATGTTTGAAAGAAATGGGATTCTTAAATGATTTTTGCAAGAAGTTCTTAAATATGACCATCTGGGAAGGAACTCAGACATTTTTTAACCGATTATGAGATTGGTTATGTTGGATAGAAATGGGATTCTTAAATGATTTTTAGAAGAAGTAATGGAATATTGCCACCTGGGACAGACTGTTGATAGATGTTAAGGCATCCAGTCTTGCCAGAAATTTGTTTACATCGTGAGCTCAAGATAGACGCCTGCTTACGTCGCCCCTAACCTGGGGAGCAGAAGCCGATGAGGTATTGCTTTTGCGGCATCAATAACTTGCCACGTGTCAATAACCAGAAACCGAATTTTTCTTGCATCGTTTTCGATAGACCACCTTATTCTTTTAGAGAAGAATCTTCATATAATTTAAATATTAATAAACTATTGATTGACGATATAGAACTGAAAATCTTACAATTTTACAAAAATAAAGAATTTGCGAAGTGCAACGCGATTGTTATCAAACATTCGCATTCTTAATAAAGTTCGAAAACTTCGAGATTTTTAATAAAGTACAAAGAAAAAATTTTGTTTTCTTTGAACAGAATACTAAAAGTTAACTGACATATGAATTAAAAATGAATATTCTAAAATCACACAGTCGAAACGAAAAGCTTCCACCTATATTTTGAACAAGTATTTCAATAAAAACTTGTTAATTTGGCACTACAGGAAAAATTGGCAATAGCTTCGTCGATTATAAAAGGAAACACATGGAACGCGCTTTGTGGAAGCAATAACGAACAAGCCCGAATTTGGAGTTGGGTTACTCATCACTAACATCATCAATTTATCTATTCCCGATATTCCCGATTCCGCGTTGGCCATTAGTGGTTATAATTTGTACAGGCGTGATAGGACTAATCCACCAATTAATTATGGTGGAGTATGCCTTTATGTTAACGACTCCTCTCAATTTCTCAAAGGCTCGTTTCTGACTTTGAGTTTTCGTTTATAAATATCTTCGTGAATAAGCGGAAATTACTTTTTGATGTGGTTTATAATCCTCCTAAAACGAACAAGAGGTCGTATGCTCAATTTAAAAAATCACTTTTAGACATTGAGTGTCTTTTAATTATTTTTCTTGTCGATATGATGAGGTTTTCATTTCGGGTGATTTCAATTTTGATATTTCTCGAGAGACTTTATTTTCTCGTAGCTATTTAAATATCTTAAATAGCATTAACCTTTCAGTTTTTAATACTGAAGCGCCCACTTACTGTTATGCAACCGCAAGTGGTGGTTCTTATTCTCTCATTGATCATGTTGTCTCTTCTACTGATAATTGCATTTGTTTTTTCAATCATCATTCAGATATTGGCTCTCATCATCATCTCCTTGTCTTTTCTGTTAATTATTACTCTCGTCCTAAACCTAAAAGTTTCAGATTTAGGGATTGTTCGAAAATTGATGACTCCCACCTTTAATCAATTTGTGGCTCTATTTGTTGGGACAATATATTTTCTCTTAGTACTTCTACCGATCAAATTGACTATTTTAATTCCTCTATTAATTATGTATTCAATAATTGCGTTGGATGACGCAAGAGATTTCGAATGCTATTTCTGTTCGTTTTTCCAAATATCTTCTTTGGAAAATGAGCCCTAATTCTTGGTTTTATCTGTTTATATGCAATCTCGATATAGAGTGGTAAGTTTAATTCGTATCGCTAAGCAAATTTTTTCAAGGATAAGTTAGATCCTTCACTTCCTTCTAACATATTTTGGCGTATCGTACGCACTTTGGGCCTTGGTAGTTGCAAAGGAGGAGCTTCGGTAGATTTCAAAGCTAATGATTTTAACCATTACCTAAGTAACTCTAGTTCCACCCATGATATATATAATATAAACGTCTATGTCACTGACTGACTCATTCGAGAACGCACAGTGACCAAAAAAAAATCGTCCGTGTGATTTTTTTTTTTAAATTATCGTCAACGAAATACAGAAAAAGCCACAACAATGCAATCGTAAAATCGAAAGAGTAGGTGTTATTTTCAAAGTAGTAAAAACGTCGATACTTGAATTGAAACAACAAAACAATTTGACGAACTGCTATTCAAAAAAATCTTTTATACAATACTTGCCACTAAAGTAAAACATTTTGCGTTTCTTTATTGCGTATCTCAATTAATGTATTTTTAAATTAATAAAAATACACAACAAACCCTGATGGCGTAATTGCCAAAAGCTCGGAAAATTTGATTGTTTAATTAGATCTATTTAAAAAATATTTAACTACACTTTGCTGGGAATGGGTAGTATCTATTCTTTTTCGTTTGCAAATATATCTATTGCCGATTTGCATTCTGCAATTTGGGAAGTTAAATTGTAATCCTAGATCTAGATATAGTAGATTTCCTATTGTATCAAGTTGCTTGTTACATATTTTCAATTTTATTTTAACGACCTCTTTATATCCCGCTCAGTGAAACATGTATTAGTATTTTAAGTACTCTGTCCAAGGCGTTTGAATTGGTAGTAAAAAACCAAATTCAATCTCGTATCGATAGCTTTAATTTGTTTAGTCTTTTTCAATCGGGTTTTATAAGATTCTACTGCTATACTGAATGTTTGTGATGATATTCGTCGTAGTATGAGTAAAAGAAAAAGGATTTGTGTTACTTTGTTGGATTTTTCTAAAGCGTGCGATTCAATTAATCACCAAATTTTGTTTAATAAGCTTATTTTGAACTTTAATTTTTCTCTCTCTGCTGCTAAAATGATTTTAGACTATATTTCGGGTCGCTTTCAGGCAGTTTTTTTTTGACAATTCGTTTTCTGACTTCTTACCTGTCTCTTCTGGTCTCCTCAGGGGTCGGTTCTTGGTCCTTTACTATTCTCAATGTACATTAATGATGTTGCATGTTCGATTCGCCGTTCTTCTTTTCATAATTTTGCTGATGATGTGCAAATTTATAGGAGTATTCGCTTAGATAATGATTCCATTAACTCTAATATTTCTCTTATTAATGAAGATTTGGTAAGAATTTATAATTGGTCATTATCTAACCGACTCGCTATTAATGCCAGTAAATCTCAGTCTATTATAATTTATAAAAAATCTATAGATACTTCCTCTTTTCCTGGAATTTTTCTTGGTGATTCTTTAATTCCATTCTCTAATACAGTTGGAAATTTAGGGTTAATTTTCAATAAAACTCTTACTTGGGGTGATCATTTGATTAAGGTTGCAAAAAGCTTTTTGGAATGCTTAGTTGTTTGTATAAAGTTGTTGGGTTCACTGATAGTACTTTTAAAAGGCGTATGTTCCTCTCGCACCTTCTTCCACATTTTCTATTTGGGGACGTTGTTTTGTTTGGTATGCTTCAGGAGAGTATGAATATTCTCCAAAGATGTTTCAATGCTTGTACTCGTTTCCTTTTTAGTATTAGGAAATATGATCACATTTCTCCTTTTTTGAATTTGATTCTGGGTTGTAATTTAGTTGATTTTTATGAACTTCGCGTTTGTCGTTTAATTATTAAGCTTCTCAGGACTAAGCAATTTCCCTATTTAATTAATAGTTCAGTAGGTCCTATTCTTCAAATTTACGTTTACTTCCCCCTATAAACCTGTGTAGGTCTGTCGTACTTCGTTTTTTGTTAGAGGTATTTCTCTTTAGAATTCCATTTCATTAAATATTAAGAGATCGGCGCCCCTTAGATCTTTTAAAACGTATTATTTAGCGTGGCGCACTTGAATGACAATACATGTTTAGTACTATTTTCATTATATTATAATCTTTGTAATAATATTTTTGTATTCATTTATATTGTTTTTGTACGCAGTCTGTAAGTATTCACTTCTTGCAGTATCCTCCATATCAAACGAGCTTGAACTCAATAAGGAGGTTATTAGCATGGAGTGGATTTGTTTTTAGAAAAAGTCTGAGGTTTTCCCCCTAATGCTTCCATTTAATGCTTTTCAATCAATCAATAAATAAATCAATTCGTAATTAATTTCATACCTATTAGCCATCATATTTTCGTACTCAGGTTTGTTGGGCGTCACTTTCATTTCATTTGTTAATATCCAAGCCCCAAGTGAAGATGAACTCGATTTAATGAAGCGTGGTTTCTACAAACAACATCATGGAATCGTGAGCATAATACTACAATACGGCGTTGAAATATTACTGGATGATTTAAATGTACAAATTAGAGGCGCTCACGAAGTATATATTGATAGTGTCGCTATCAGTGCAAACTCCGAACGTTCTTTTTTTAAACAAGAAAGGGACATGAACCCTACTTCTAGTTATGTTCTACAATGCGTTCGTTGCAGGCACGTATTTCCTATATAAACGCATTTATAAATGAAAGACATTCTAGTAGAACACTATATATCAGTAAAAACGTGTGCCAAGTAGTTGCGAAAAACGTCTAACATGTACATATATACAACGCACAATAACCCTTTCATCATCATGTAAGTTCAAACTGTCCGTTTTATTGAAGCACTTCATAATCATGTTAAATGATTTCGATAATACTAATTCAGCCTTTTCTTGATTTCGTCGGGAATCAGTGGTATCACCAAAAATCATTTAAAAATGTCATTTACATCTAACATACCCAATATCATCATAATTGGTTAAGAAATTAACAAGTTCCTTTCCAGATGCCCATATTCCAGAACTTCTTACAAAAATCATGTGAGAAACTCATTTCCATCCAACATACAAAATATTATCAATATCGGTTAAGAAATTACCGAGTTTCGTCACAAGTGACGATATTCTAGAACTTCTTTCAAAAATCATTTAAGAATTCCAATTCCATCCAACATACTCAACCCCATCATAATTGGTTAAGAAATTAACGAGTTATGTCCCAGGTGGCCGTATTCCAGAACTTCTTCCAAAACCTGTTTTAGAATCCCACTTCCATCCAAAATAAAAATTCCATCAAAATCATTTAAGAAATGACCGAGTTCCGTCCCAGGTGGTCATATTCCAGAAATTCTAACAAAAATCATTTGAGAATCCCATTTCCATCCAACATACTCAATCCCATAATTGGTTAAGAAATTAATGAGTTCTTTCCTAGGTGGCCATATTCCAAAACTTTTCCAAAAATCATTCTAGAATCCCATTTCCATCCAACATACTTAATATCATCATAATCGGAAATGGCCAGGTTCCTTTCCAGGTGGCCATATTTCCCAACTTCTTCCAAAAAAATTCTAGAATCCCATTTCTATCCAACGTACAAAATATTATCAATACCGGTAAATAAATTACCGAGTTCCATCCCAGGTGGCCATATCCCAGAACTTAAGAATCCTATTTCCATCCAACATACCCAATCCCATCATAATCGGCTAAGAAATTGCCGAGTTCCATCCCCGATCGCCACATTCAAGAACCTGGTCTAATAACTGGTTTCAAAATACAAAATTCCATCAACATCGGTTAAGAAATTGCCAAGTTCCGTCCGACAGATGGCCCTATTTTAAAGCTTCTTCCAAAAATCATTTAGGAATCTCAATTCCACCCAACATATTCAATCCCATTTTAATCGATTAATAAAGGCCGAGTTCAATATAATTTTATAAACCGAAGACACTTAAATTTTTTATTTACACATAATTTTGTTGTACGGTCAATTTTACAAACTAGGATAAACTGTTCTACGATAAATTATCCACACGATAAATTGTGTCCACGGTCAATTGTGTCCAAGATAAACTGTTGTACGGTAAACTGTTCACGTTAAATTGAAACACTATAAATAGTTTACAATAAAACGACCATCACCCAAAAATGTGGGCGATATGTTCTTTAATTTTAATGGAATGGTACCACAAAAAGTGGTATTTTTGCAATAAATTTGAATTGTGGCGTTAAACGATACGCTTGCTGGGAATAAGTGATTTATCAAACATCCTTCATCTACATATACATCTATGCCTATTGATTATAGGTAGCCTTGTTTAAACATCTAATTTTCAGCTTAATTTTAAAATTAATTTTCCCACTACTATTACTAGAACATAATCATTTTTGTATGGCTTGGTACGCTGAGAAGCTTTATTTCTCGGCTGGAGGTTAATATTATTTTTTTTATTAACCACTGGTTAATAATGAACAAGTTTAAGAATGTCTAAAACATTGCTTCAGACGGTATCAGAATGAAACCACATACAAAATGATTTTTCTCTTACGAACTACTTGTACTAAATTGAAACCATTTGACGCATGCGTAAATACATTGTTGTTGAGCATATACAAAAATTATTGACACGCGAAAATATTTTAGTTTAGGAATAATTGCAGCTGCAACAGGTTGCCATTTTTATGTTTAGTTGCTGTAACAGTTATAATTCATTTGTGTAAATTAAATTTAATTTTTTAGCTGAGCAATCTGATAATGAATCTCAAATAGAAGGCAACCCTCAACATCATTTCGATATCAACAATATGAAAATCGTTTTTGAAGAATTTCCAGATATACTCGATGAGGAAAGCGATTGGGAAGAAGAGGAGAATTTGCCTTTATATCTGAGTTACAAAAAATATGGCAGAAAGATAAATATAATTGGTCAAATTTTACAGAGGATTATGGACCAAACATTCCTGATATTGTTGAGTCACCGACAGAAATATTTTTGCAATTATTTCCTGAACACTTGATCGAACATATTTGTTCTCAAACAAATTTATACGCAACGCAGAAATTTATATATTTACATATTCAAACATACAACGGTGGCCGAAATCAAAATGTTTCTGGCAATTAACATGCTAATGGGTGTAAAGAAGATGCCAAGATGCCAAAGATTTTTGGTCATCCCTCCCTTTGCTGCAAGATACGTATATATATTTCATCACTAATGCCGAGAGATCGGTTTTCTTGGTTGCTATCCAATGTCCATTTAAACGACAACTCGGTAATTTCTACAGGTACCAAGGACTACGACAAGCTTTATAAAATTCGACCATTATTGGATGTTTTGGGAAAAACATTCATAGAAAGTTATAAACCTGGCGTGTATCAATCAGTCGTTGGAAGCGTGATCAAATTTAAAGGTCGGAGTTCAATAAAACAATTCATTCCAATAAAACCTATCAAGCGAGGTTACAAGATTTGGGTTAGGGCCGCTCAATCAGGCTATGTTTGCCAATTTCAGTCATACACTGGAAAAATATTGGATATTACCGAAAAATCACTGGGGGCACGCGTACCGAAAAACCGGGGGTTTTAACTGCAACGCTTGTTGGAACGTACCACAAAGTATATATCGACAATTATTTTAATTCCGTAAGTCTACAGCGTGATCTATTGAGCCTACGCATTTATTTATAGTTGTGGCACAGCTCGAAAAAACAGAAAACATATCCAAAAAGGTTTGACATCGGATAGAGCAATGATGCGGGGATCCTCTGATTGGAGAGTGTCCCAAGATGGAATTGTTTATTTAAAATGGATTGATAAACGGCCGGTACACTTTCTGAGTAATTTTCATAATCCCGAAGTATTAACCCACGTAAATAGAAAGCAGAAAGATGGAACATCGCAGCAAATATCGTGTCCGACATTAGTCTTGGATTACAATCGGCATATAGGATATTTTGATAATGCCGACATGATGAAAAGCCTTTATGAAATAGACCGAAAATGTACCAAATGGTATCATAAAATACTATGGCATTTTTAGAACTAAGTCTCTATAACTCTTGTGATATTTACTAAACCAAATCCTGGAAAATCGTTCAAATTAAAAGATTTCCGCATTTCAATTATCCATCGGCTGGTTGGGGCAAAAGATAATAATATACCATCTGTTTCAAAAGCAAAACAACAACCAATTGAGAAACAATGTACCGTTGGAGATACGCTTTGATAAAGCATTGCATACCTCAAATCATTCAACTTCCAGACATTGCCATCAGTGTACTTCTTCTGGAGAAACACGTTGGATGTGCAATGTGCAACGCGAAGACCACGTTGGATGTTCAATATTAGTTTGTGCCTAACTGCAGAACATAACTGTTTTGCAATATTTCACACAAAATAAAAATATTTTGAATTTATTTATAGTTTTATTAATTTATTTGGATACTAAATTATTTTATTTTATTGTCTCTTATGATTTTATGTTACTATTAATTTTAATTGAAATCCATATTGAAATATTTTTTCGGTTCCTAGTGGTACTAAAATGAAACCCCCTTTTAAACCAATTATCTAACAAAAAAATTGTCTTTCAAATACATATTATTTAGTCTATTTTTAGTAATATTCACAAAAAAAAATTAAAAGATGTAGAAATTTGAAGGTCCGTGTTCGAAATTCGGGCTAAAAAATACTGGATATATGGATATGGAAAAAATACTGCATATATCGATTAAGAGGAACTATTATAGTCCTCGCTTGCTTTGAATTTATGGCTCGGGCTATAATACAGTGTGGGCCGTCTGATAGTCCTTTTTTCATTTGTAAATAAAACACACATTTTGGGAAGAAAAGTCAAAATTTTTTATTGATAAAGAAAGGTTCTATGTCATTTTCATAATCGTCCGTGATATTAATTTATTTAAGTTTTTTTTCGGCTTTTCGGACAAAATATTATTTTTAATGGCATTCATACAATGCTTACGACTTTTTTAGTCATAGAAAACAAAGAAGCCACTTCCTCACAATACGTCTACCACAAAAGGTATAAAAATTCACACGCCCCCCCCCATTTTTAACCCCAGGGTAGGGGATTCCTTAAGTTCCTTCTTGGCGTTCATATTAACGTTCATATGCCCACCACGGCTTCGTCTACAGGCCTGCATCCGAACATCAAAATTTTCGATGACTTTTTAGAGATGAGATCAATGACCTCAATTTCAGCTCGAATGTTGTTTTTAAGTTGCTGAATTGTTTGTGAATGATTAGCATACACCTTACTTTTCAAATAGCCTCACAAAAAACAATCAAGTGGTGATAAATCCGGGCTTCTTGGTGGCTAAAGAAAGTCACAATTTCTTGCAATTATGCGATCAGCAAATTTTGTTGACAATAAATGGATTGTTGCACGACTTTCGTGGCATGTCGCTCCGTCCTGTTGAAACCAAAGGTCGTTGACACGCAATTCATTCAATTTGGGTCACAAAAAACTAGTTAACATGTTGCAATAACGTTCTCCATTCACTGTAAGGGCATTTGCCTGTTCGTTTTCAAAGAAAAACGGGAATGATGCCGCCAGCTCATAAACCACAACAAACAGTGACTCTTGGGGGATGAACTTCAGCTTCGTGAATAACATAAGGATTCTCCGCTCCCCACATTCGACAATTTTGTTTATTGACGCATACATTAAGCTGTGAATGAGCTTTATCGCTAAAGATGATTTTTGATGAAAAACCTTCATTTCGTTCAAGCTACCAATTAACAAATCGACGACGATTTACATGGTCTGGTGTAGAGATTGCAAATTTGGGATAAAATTATAGAACCGGGTTTTCGGTTTTAATTTCCCAAACAAAACCGGGGTTTTGAAATTAAAATATATTAATTTTGTACTAAGTTTTTCACGTTTATTTAAAATATATAAACAAATGATTCAGTCTAAAAAATAAAACAAAACGAAACAAAGTTATTGTTTTAATAATTTAAAAATAAAATCCGAATGAGCGAATTTTTGCACATATATTTCCTGCAGTCGAAAACGCTCTTTCTACTTCCACGCTTGCCGGTGAAATCGACAAAAGAAAATTGTACACTCTCTCAAGTTATGCGCCTCTTATCCCATCCGATTCAAACTGGGTCAATTCCTGGCGAACTATAGTATTTAGACAAGGATCATTTTGGTCTTCTTTCTGTGGTTGAACCACAAATAAGGATAGACAGATATTGATCTTCTACCGCAACATGTTACATATGAACATCCAATCTATTAAATTAATTCCAACTCAAATCTGGCCCGACTAGAGAAGGAAAATATAATACAATATTATATATGTCGCTCCTCTTTTAATTTGTTTTACTGTGATCATTTCATAAATAGAAATAAAAGGAAAACAAATCGTCGTATTTTTACGTACTACACGATACCATACCACTACATATAAAGTAAAATCATATTATACAGTAAACATACATATTTATATAAAGGAAATGTGTAATTCCGTTTTTACTGTAGGCAATAAAATATCAAAATACGGTACTTTATGAAAAAAAACAAGAAACGAAAACACAATTTGAATACATACAACTACTATGTATATACGATGTATGATAGATTTGTTTGTGTGCTATTGCTTCTCAGCATACAATATGATTTGTTAATAGGAAAAACATATTCACATAAAATTAGAAACAGAAAATAAGGATTATATCATACCACTACATTTAAACATAGGTGTGTGTATACGCAAAATTTTTGTTAAATTGACGTAAGAGAATTAAATTATATTGATTTGATCGTTTTGAATCATTTAAGTTTTTTCAAAGATATCATATATAGACATACTCGTACTTATCCATATTTCGTGTGTGTATTGGATTGTTGATCTATGAAAAATATCCATATGTAGATGCATTTTTATTTTTATTGGTTGGTTAACTTTTAACATCCTTTATAAAACTAAATATGAAAATTCTCATCGAGACTGATTAAGGGACCACATTTAAAATAGCTGCCTTTCAGATCACGATCGGTCAGCGGTTTCACATTGGTATAGTTATCCAATATGACCGAGTTCCGACTAAAAAAACATTTTATTTTTTCATTTTATTTTATTCAATATCAGAGTGAGATCGTTGTAATAAATGTGGTTGTCGCTATAGAAATGTGTTTAGAGCCGTTATTTAATTTTATTTATTTTAGATTTGTTTAAGTAATTTTCTGTACTAAATGTAGTTTTCATTTAGTCTGTATTGTATCATCATCGGCAATTAACATTTAGGGAATTCATAAAAGTTACAGTTTATCATGTCAGATAAAAAAAAATATTTATCTTGCGTAGTTCACAATTGTCGTGCTAAATCTGCAGATAATCTAAATAAAAAATTTTACAAATTTCCTAAAAATGATTTTCGAAAGGATGAGTGGATTACCTCGCTCGGATTGAAAATAGAAAATTTGAAAATCAAATATTATTATGTTTGCGAAGACCATTTTTAATAGAGCAGATTGGCAGTCACAATTTAACGCGGACTGCAGTACCTGTGCTTAATTTAGTCAAGCAATACGAGGATCGTAACAATTAGTCTCTATTACGTGAAACAAACGAAATTTTTGACCCAACAGTAGCATCAAATACAGTAAATCTTCACAATAATGCGGTAGTAGATTCAGGTACTCAAACAGATCCAATTGATGAGCAAACAGAATTTTTAGAATTAATAAATAAAATTAATTGCTTTTCATGTGATAGAACAATCGAACATGATATTAGCCGTTACAAATGTGTGAAAAACTTGAAAAACTTACAAAAGTGTCAGAAGCAGTTAAGAATATTAAATAAAAAATATAAAATACTACAGATAAAATATGTTATATTACACCGAAATTTTTATAACGTACAAAAAAAATTAATGAAATATACTATTGATAAAATCAAATATAGACAACTTAAACGTTAATAATAATACAAAAAGTGTTTGTAAGTTACTTTTAAAAAACGATTACTATTACAGTGAAAGTGATAAAAACATTGCACAATGTATATTTTATAATTCGTCTAGAGTTTATAAATATTTGTTAAATAGTTTAAATTTAAAACTTCCGTCAGTTTCTATTTACAAGTGGGCACCGATAAAATTTGTACCACCTGGGACTAATTTAATTTTATTGAAACAATTAGAAAGTTTATTTCTGAACATGTCAACGAACTCCAAAATCTGCGTTTTATCGTTTGATGAAATTAAAATAAAAAAGGATCTGACTATGAATCTCTCAACAGAGAAAATCGACGGTTTCTGGTGACGATGGTGTTAAAAGGACAAGTGAATTGGAAACTTACGCATTGTTTTTTATGTTAAGGAGAGTGATTGGCAATTGGAAACATGTATTAAGTTACGTCTTAGTCAATAACTTGGATGCTGTATCATTATCGGAACTGATCATAAATAATATAAAAACATGTCAAGAAATTTTGAAGTTAAATGTTGTCATGTTGACATGTGACCAGGCAGCTACAAATATTCAAGCTTATAAATATCTGGGTATTGAATCGAACAAACATATATCATCGTTAACGGCTCAAAAGTTTATGCACAATTTGACGCACTGCATTTGTCGAAATCTGCAAGAAATGCTTTCTTAGAATTGCTTAAAAATAAAATAATGCATTCCAAATTTAGCATTGCAATTATTTCAAAAGTTTTTGAACGCGACACAAAAAATAGAATTAAATTAATACCTAAAGTAACTAAAATTCATTTGCAGCCCACCAATTTTCAAAAATGAGTGTGAAGCTTGCTGCTCAATTAGTAAGCAACACTGTTGCCAGTTCAATTAGAACTGCACTTCAAGTCTCTCCGGAAATTTTTAACCAGCATCTGGATAATGTTATACCAACTGCAAAGTTTATAGAGGTTTTTAACAATCTATTTGATTACTTAAATTCGAGAAAATTTTCCTCGACTGCTCCTTATGGTCAACCGTGATATAAAGACCATAAAATTTACAACTTCTTAGAAAATGCTCTGGAATATTTAAAAAATATAAAAATACTTCGAAAAACGAGAATTATTTTAAATTCATAAAAGGTTTCCAGCTAACTATAAAAAGTCAACTTGGATTAATAAACTATTTAGCAAAAAACTACAACATTGAATTTATTTTGACTGGGAGGACGAACCAAGATGCTCTCGAAATTTTTTTTTCTCAGCTTAGAGGAAAAAGAGGTTTTAATTATATGCCAACAAGCTATGATGTTGGCCATCATTTTGCGAACATTTTAGTTACTAAAATGTTACATAATTCAACTCACTCGAATTGCATTCTTGAAGACAGTGAAACTATTAAATTTGATTGGGATATGTTTAAAACAGAGTACAAATTAAGTATTAAAGAAAATGGTGGAGAATATGACGATGAAGAAATGGATATATTAATTGAAAATCTGAATCCAGAAAATATTGAAACTAATGCAATTACTTACTACGCAGGATATTGCTTTCGAAAAAGATAAAATGTGAATTATGTCAGCTACAACTTTTTAAAGTTGACGAAGTATTTTGCAACAACGAAACTTTTATTTATGTTAAAAATTTCAATAAAGAAGCAAGCACATTTGGAGCTTTAAAAGTTCCCAGTGATGAATTTTTTTCCGTACCAAAATTAGTTTCAAAAATATTTGAATCGTACTACGCAGTCGAAGGTCATCTACCAAACCTTCGAGAAAAAATTACATTAGCCAGTTTGGGAAATATGTTGCATAGTTATCCAACACTTCTGCCAAACAACAATGACCCCTGTTACAAACACATTGAAGACTTAATAAAATTCTTCATATTAGTACTGATCAGGAAAAATAGTAAATGGTCAGTTTTAAATAATGAGTTTGGTTCCAAAAATTCTAAACTGCAAAATAATTACCAATCGACGCCACATTCAAAGAAATTAAAAATTTTGAATAATTAAAACACATACAAATAAAAACGTATTGAAATAATATGTGCAAATATTTTTTTAATTAAATGAAATGTTATTGATTTGTTTTTGTGAATTCCTTTTGTTATTTTCGTTTAATTTTATTGATATTAGCGTTTTACCCACTCATTCCTGTACACGATACCAAAACAAGAGTACGAAATTCGGATTCGATTTGATTTGATTCAGATTCGTACGATTCTTACTAAAAACTAAATATGAATGTAGTACTCTCGTTTTGGAATCGTATTCATGAATAGGGTCTCAATCGATGAGGGCAATTTGATTACGACGAGGACGCGAGAAAATTTGTGGCAAACGGGAACAATCCTTCCGAAACGAGAACCAACAACTCTGATTTATACAGTTGTGTGCAATATAATAGGTAATTTTATGAAATGTTCAAATAATACGTTATTTTACAAATCATCAATATCATAAATTGAAACAAGGTTTTTTGGATTGTCAGCCTTTTCTAAAAAAACAAAACATTTCACTTCATTGTAATCACAGATCGTTTTACAATAGTTCAATTTTAATTCATTTACTCCATCAATACAAATAAATAGGAAAATTTAAACAATCTTGTTTAAAAATAATTATTCGTCTATTATTAAGTTGTCTATTATTTTATCAATAGTATTTTCTTTAAATTTTTTTGTTTTGTACGTTATAAACATTTCGGTGTAATCTGGTGTAATATAACATATTTTATCTGTAGTATTTTATATTTTTTATTTAATATTCTTAACTGCATCTGACACTTTTGTAAGTTTTTCAAGTTTTTCACACAATTGTAACGGCTAATATCATGTTCGATTATTCTATCACATGAAAAGCAATTAATTTTATTTATTAATTCTAAAAATTCTGTTTGCTCATCAATTGGATCTGTTTGAGTACCTGAATCTACTACCGCATTATTGTGAAGATTTACTGTATTTGATGCTACTGTTGGGTCAATAATTTCGTTTGTTTCACGTAATAGAGACTAATTGTTACGATCCTCGTATTGCTTGAATAATTAAGCACAGGTACTGCATTCCGCGTTAAATTGTGACTGCCAATCTGCTCTATTAAAAATGGTCTTCGCAAACATAATAATATTTGATTTTCAAATTTTCTATTTTCAATCCGAGCGAGGTAATCCACTCATCCTTTCGAAAATCATTTTTAGGAAATTTGTAAAATTTTTTATTTAGATTATCTGCAGATTTAGCACGACAATTGTGAACTACGCAAGATAAATATTTTTTTTTATCTGACATGATAAACTGTAACTTTTATGAATTCGCTAAATGTTAATTGCCGATGATGATACAATACAGACTAAATGAAAACTACATTTAGTTACAGAAAATTACTTAAACAAATCTAAAATAAATAAAATTAAATAACGGCTCTAAACACATTTCTATAGCGACAACCACATTTATTACAACGATCTCACTCTGATATTGAATAAAATAAAATTAAAAAATAAAATGTTTTTTTTGTCGGAGCTCGGTCATATTGGATAACTATACCAATGTGAAACCGCTGACCGATCGTGATCTGAAAGGCAGCTATTTTAAATGTGGTCCCTTAATCAGTCTCGATGAGAATTTTCATATTTAGTTTTATAAAGGATGTTAAAAGTTAACCAACCAATAAAAATAAAAATGCATCTACATATGGATATTTTTCATAGATCAACAATCCAATACACACACGAAATATGGATAAGTACGAGTATGTCTATATATGATATCTTTGAAAAAACTTAAATGATTCAAAACGATCAAATCAATATAATTTAATTCTCTTACGTCAATTTAACAAAAATTTTGCGTATACACACACCTATGTTTAAATGTAGTGGTATGATATAATCCTTATTTTCTGTTTCTAATTTTATGTGAATATGTTTTTCCTATTAACAAATTATCTTGTATGCTGAGAAGCAATAGCACACAAACAAATCTATCATACATCGTATATACATAGTAGTTGTATGTATTCAAATTGTGTTTTCGTTTCTTGTTTTTTTTTCATAAAGTAAAAACGGAATTACACATTTCCTTTATATTCACGTATAACTAGAAATTATAATATCGATGAAATATGTATGTTTACTGTATAATATGATTTTACTTTATATGTAGTGGTATGGTATCGTGTAGTACGTAAAAATACGACGATTTGTTTTCCTTTTATTTCTATTTATGAAATGATCACAGTAAAACAAATTAAAAGAGGAGTGACATATATAATATTGTATTATATTTTCCTTCTCTAGTCGGGCCAGATTTGAGTTGGAATTAATTTAATAGATTGGATGTTCATATGTAACATGTTGCGGTAGAAGATCAATATCTGTCTATCCTTACTTGTTGTTGAACCATTAATTTATGGTCAATAGCTTTTTGCAATAATAGCTTTTTGTAATAATATATTGTCCTTTATCACATCCGCTGTTGGTGGTACACATATTTCTTCCACAGGTTAAGATAGTCCACCTTTCACTTCGATAATATCGTTACATCTTGCCAAAATTTTTACATTAATTGATTTGCTAAACATTCTTTCTAGGATTTTAACGGAAGTTCGGAAGTTTCCGAAAAATATCAGCATGTGAATTTCTTTCGGCATCCACCACCTTGTATTTGTTATGGAGATACTGAAGTAAACTAGATAAAACGGTTAGTCTTTACTTAATTCACTACTTTTCTCCAAATTTGAGAGTATAAACTTGAAGGCCGCTGACAGAAGGCTTGCATCTCCCAATTTTATGGGTATAAGAACAGCACTAGTTTCTGATAGAAGCTTAAATCTTTTGAAAAAGAATATAAGGTGATTTCAATTTTGAACGCATGTTCGTAATTCATCAATCGCTCGAACATGAAAAGTAAATTGTTCCATCGCGTCTTTGAGTCCAATACTAATTTTTTCTTTTCCGAATTCTAATACGACATATTTTTGAAGGATATCGTTGTTTTCTTCGAAAATTGTTTACAACTTTTCGTATCTTATGAATAAGTGGTAATAATTCTTTATCACCAAGTTTTTGTTGATTATATTCATCATTCGAAAGCGAAACGCTATAATTAATTTGGTCAGGGTTTACTGCATTCATCAACAAGTTTTCATCATCGACGTCGGACTCAGAATCGTCATACATATCAATCATATCATCAGTTTCTCTCTGTTCAAATTCATCCGAAATATTGGAGCTAGAATTAATTAATCTTCCAATTTTTCTCATAACTGACGCACCATCTGTAGTTACGCAAATAATGTCACTTGACAGACAAATATGTACCAAATTTCGTTAGCTTTTCTTCCAAGATCTTGTTACGACTGTACTGTCGCAACTGCGTTCTTTGCCCTAATGGATTCTCATCGGTTGGTTTACGTAACGTTTCTTGAGCCCGTTTTTATTTATATCTAAACGCGGTTAATGGTGGATGGATTCCTGTGTGTTTCTTTTTGTTTGGTTGGTAGTGATTGTACGAAAATGGGAGAGAGGGAGAGCGATGTACATCGAGTGGTGTGTAAAGCAAAACATTTCATAAGAATGTTTTTTTTATATGCCTCGCATTATAATTCGCATTGATGTAAACGAGAGACAGAGAAGAAAGACAATTCTTCTGGAATGTTTTGCGCGTCGTTTGTGCGACGTGAGAATTTTTTTTTTGGTAATGGGTAGTCGAGTTTTGCGTTTTGGAAAAGACAGTCGAGTTTTTTCTTGGTTTATAAAATAAAAATATATAAAATTTTTTTTTGATTATCGTCATGCAAAGTCGAGATTAATATACGTTTTTGAAAAATACTAAAATAAAAGCTTAAACTTTTAAAATAATTACATTTATAATTTGTGCATTTTTACAACATTT